>NW_019384255.1:929816-1026751 GCF_000648655.2 Copidosoma floridanum | reverse complement strand
ATAAATTTTAAGTAAATTCTAAATTATCGAGTATATTATATATTTCCTTTTTGCATTATTAACGTAAAGAATCGCGATTACTCAAATATAATTCATACATATAGAAATTGAAGATACGATTTCCTTAGAGTTATATGATTGAATAAATATAAGATAATTGAAAATAAATTGATTGTACTTATTTAAGTAAGCCTTTCCCTTCACGTATGATTGCAAGTTCCTTTTTTACAGTTTGAGATAAAAACTAGAATAATAGCTGTTAAGATATTTATGAAATTGTTTATATAAACTGAGAATATTGTCTGTACCCAAATAAGGGCAGGAATAAATTAAAAAAGATATTAGATTTACAAAGATATTGAATAAGTTAAAAAAGACATTAAATTCATTAACTTAAGGAAATATTCAGGGAACGATGAGAATTTAATGAAGTAATAATCAGAAAACAATTGCTGTATATTGTGCAGGAATTAATTGATTATTTAACAGATAAATTTTGAAACTTAATAATATGTATTTTAAATATTTTCTATGATCGGCAATCTGAGCCACTTCGCTCTTTTACACAGGGCAACGAACCTGCCCTCCAACATATAAACACTAACATTGTTTGTGTGTTGGTTCCTAATCTTAGAGTTTTCTCGGTACATGTAATATTCTTAGCCGATTGTTACCACCACCAACTAACCGGGGTTATACTCAAAGAAAGGAAAGTCGTAAGAGATTTAATTTAACGTTTAAGTAAAAAAGCCATAGCTCAGTGACAGATAACTATATCAGATATAATTATCTATTGCTTATTTGTAAATGGTATAACTTAAAAGTAGAATTATTTTGTATTAAATTATTTTACTGCTAACCCATTTTGTTCGAGTATTATAAATACGTAAAACGGGCTGAGGGTTGAGTCCCACGACTAGATACACATATGTCTGTATATATTTGTGGAATAGTTTTGGAACAATGCAAATAAAGATTAGTAGAAAATACGAGAAACTATACGAAGCGTTATTGACTTGTATGACAATACGTCTCATTCATATAGAACTTGCTTACAATCTTAGCACTGATTCCACTATCATAGTTTTGAGATGTTTTTTTGTAGTTTTAGGAACTAGAAGCTTTATGTACTACGAGAACAGTACGACATTCAAGGATATCACCAAAAAAAAGTACAAGTAACGAGAAAATTAGAGGAGAATAAGCTGATGGGTTCCACCAATGAAAATAAAATTATTTGAGAATTCAATCCTTAAACTGCGTCGCACATAGACGGTGCATGGTAGTAACCGATTCTTTCAGTAATATACTATATACTGTACATACTGTACTAAAAGACCAAGCAGCACCCAGAAAGTTCTGGAAACGTACTTATGTAAAATAGAAGCACTTAGTGAACTTGTAAGCACTAACTTATGTACCAGAAGATCCTTGAGAATAAGAAGCCATAACGCCTAACAATTTTTTAATCGGCACATACTGTGATCAAATGAATTCAAGTTAGTTGAAGCAAAGAATGTTTCTACTCGCAAACAATTGCGATTGTCATAACATTTTGCGGATTTGTTTTAAAAAGGTGGCTTTACGGAAGCTAACAATCATTATAACCGTATACATATAATGTAGAAATATATATATATAAGAATTTATGAGACTTANAAATAATATATACATACATACAATGCATAGGCTGCACTGTGTCAGAACAGAGTGGTATATATATGCTGATGCTGTGACTCGTATTTACCCATGTTTCCTACTGGCTTGGCGCAGTGGAGCTTATCCTTGCATGTATATACATACGTTATGAGTAAAATATGTATGTGGTTAAGTGTGTGACAGCTAATGTAACGTACTTGTACTGTGAGCAAGAGAAACAGAGAGAAAGAGTTTATGTATAATAATCTCGTCCAGTGGTATTGTGGCTAAGATAGGGAGAGGTTAAAGAGAAAGGTGGAGCCAGTGTGAAGAGAAAGAGGAGCAGAAGCAACGCATGAGATGTTTTTTTTTTTTGTTACGGTTTTCTTTTGTTTTGCTTAATCATAACTCTACATTTTTTCTCGGCTTGGTTCCTGACTAATAAAAAAGAATTCTTCGCTCATTTTTTTGATGCAATAATTATAAGATCAATAAGGAGAATAGTGAATTATATATTTGATAATTAAGTTTTTATAGAACCATTGTGAAAAAATGTCAAAAAGGTCCATAAAACAGGTTTGTTGCTATTTTTATGCATAGAAGAATTTCTTTTTAAAAACAAAAAATCGTTCGAAATTGGCCATTTAGGACTTTAATTACAGGACTTGTAATTAAATTGTACTGGGAGCCCTTTCAGGGGTTCAAGTTTTAAGTCTTTGTAATACACAGCTTTTCTAAGAACTTGGTTCGAAATTTTTTTCAGTTTTGCCACAATTTAAAAAATGAGAAAAAAAGAGTTTTGTGAAGATAACGAAAAAATCCGCAGAATATGTATTTTGCAGATTTATCTATACAACGCAACTATCATATTAAATTCTCATTGTATCAGAAAGCCTTTGAAAAATCCTTTACGAAGTATGGCAGTTTGCAGCTTTGAGTATTGAGGCAAGCAAGCGAAGAGAAATGCACTTATGGTTGGAGAAGCTTCTCTGCTGCACAGGCCAGATTTAGGTAGGTGAGTACTTGGAAGTTACTGAGCTGCTTTAGATTGGCCATGATGTAAGAAAATACTATAATTTAAAAAAATACGGAACCGTTTTTGATAATTTTCTTCTTTTATGTAGGATACCTGGAAAAAAGTAGTAACAGCTAGCCTACTCCTCTAACAAAGTTATGACTTGATCACGTTTAAATGTTGTTGTCTTTGCATGAAAGGTTCGTAATAGATAAAATATCATAAAAATAATATGGCACAAATAATAACATTTTAAGAGTGAAATATTGCAAAAATTTTCTTATTTTTATAACATTTACCTATCGTCAAACACACAGAAAACTTTTTGTTTACAAAAAGCCATCCTAGTACCGACAGCAAATGGCTCAATATAATTGGAAGATAATAATAGCTGTTCCATCATAACTGGCTCGAGGCCACCACTTTTAATTCTTCTAGCCATACTCAGTGGCGACTTTTTTCCTATGGTGCCACAGTTGTATTTACAAATACGTTTGAAGAAAATGTTTTTTTACATCATCTTCTGTGGGGGGTAACGATTGGAGCCTTAATTTATTTTTAAATTTTAGCTTTTTGAATAATACATATTACAGTTTATTCAATAACTTTTCACTCTCCTAATTATTATGAGAATTTTTTTGTCACTTTAATGCCGTTTTTTATAATGTCTTATTTTTCAGATTGCTCGTCATCAAGTATATGAATGAATTCGGTGATGCTGTCGTTCTGTTATATATCCATATTATCTTTTTTATGCTAATAAAACAGCAAATCGTATTAGAACCTAAGAAAAATATTTGTAAAAAAGCCTTTCGCTGTTTTGTATTCACACATTTGTCCTTCCTTTGCTCAGCTTTGTCAAAAAAAACTGGATTTCAGTGACAACTCATTGAACAATTCCAACAAATCAAACAATATATGCACAATCATATGAGAAAATGTTACTAAAAACTATCATATACTACATTTATTACACTTTCAAACCAAAATAATAAGAAACATCTAATAATCCATTATCACGACACTTTTTCATATAACTTTGCAGTTTTTATTGTACACTTAGCTATGTCAGACAGTGATATAAAAAAAGAAGTAAGCAATTCAAACGTTCTGAAAAATTAAGACTATTTTATCCTACTGTGCGATGTTGTACCTATAACAAATTTTGTATATAACGATGAAAATTTAATGTCATCACGTATATATTTTATTGAGGGACTAGGCTAGCTGTTTTTAATTTTGCAAGGTACCCACCTTAAAAAAAGAGGCACATGTAACAGGATGGATGGCAACTTTAAACGAAGTGCAAAAAGATAAAGTTTGCAGCTGACTTTAAACAACGAAGTTACCTCTGCTGATGCTATACATACAAGGGCGAAACATTATTCTGAAAGTCAAAGGTTTTTTTAAAACACACTTAGAATGTAAACAAACTTACTTTAATTCAAAATTTAGGTTGAAAAAATGCAAAGTCATTCCAAGTAAATTGACGTATCTCGCAACTATTTTAATTCATAAGATCTATTTTAGTCTTTCAAATATACCGTCAGCTACAGTTCACTAAATTTTTTCAAAGATACGGGAAGAAAAAGCTAAAGCAATGAGAAGTAAAAAAATGAAAAAATCTGTAAGTATATGCAATAAGACAGTAAAATCAAGGAATAAATCAGATTGCTCTCAAAATATTTAATTTTAAATGTGATTAAGGTATTTACAGGTATAATATAGTTATTTTTGTAAAATATTTATTTTAGAAATAAATAAAGTAATTTTAAATACACTACCATAAGTAGTAAAAAAAGGATGGTTACCAATTATATGCATATAGTAAACATCCTTTTTTTTATTTTTCAAGAAATAAACACATTTTAAGTGTAGGTATCATGTATTCTTTTTTTTTAATTCATAATAATATGAAATATTTAATTTCATTATTTAAAATTAAATTGTCTTATTTCTTTTCCTGCAAAACTGCAATAATCTTACACGTTGCCTTTACCTACTTTCTCATCTAGTCTTCAAGCTTGCTCTATGTTAAACTCTTTCTGACGTGTGTGGGGTGCCAATGAAGCTGACAACATGGCAAGAGATAAAGTTGTCTGTATTATCATGAAACCTTCAACATTGTTTCTTTAAAGATACACAAATATAAATATTATAACACCTTTAATATTATGTAGAGTTATGATATTTTAGAAGGCTCTATAACTTTAGTACTAAAAATGGGAATTATTTAGAGGCTTAATATTTTATTATACAAGTAAGATTAAGGAATAAGTCAGATATTTCTTGAAATCATTCGATTTAAGATGTAATTTATGTATTTATAAGTGTAATATAGATTTTTTTGTGAAATATTTATTTGAGAGATGAATACATATATTTTTTTATACACACAGATTAGTATTAACCATACTGTTTTTTTTATTTTCCAGTAAATAAACGCTTTAAAAATGTAGGTATGACGTTTTAAGTATCTTTAATTGATTCATTTGTTTATGTTTTTTCCTGAAATTGATGAAAAGATTTAGTTAGACTTTCTTCAGCAAATCTTATTTAATATCCTTTGTTACAAGTACCATTCTAAGGTGACACAACTTTGCGATGTATCGCACTTACGCAGATTGAGCTATTAGTACGTGGTGACGAACTGCCAGAGACACATGACGTAGCACCTACTGTTTGTTGTCGCTTTTCTCTTAAGGACAAAAAAATTTCTAGAAAAAATAACTATTGCAATGTAAGAATATGGGCTCTGTTATTTTTAATACAAAGAAAAAAATTCTTAGTTATGCTTACGAGTTACAATATTTTTAGTTTTTAATGAGAAGAAACAGATAGTTATACCAGAATTTGAAAAAATGATACATTTCAATTGTATTTTAAAATATTTTATAAGTTAGTTTTAATGTTGTAATCGAGAGCTAAAAAGTCAATGTCTTGTCCCTTGGGTATCACACTGGCAGAGTTGACGTCAGATATCTCATAAGTATCTAAAATAAGTAAAACAAATTGAATACTATTTATAATTATAAGTGCAGGATGCAGACAAACTCAACATAAAATAACTTGGGTGTATCATACCTTACTAGTCCTTTTTAATTTATACTCAAAGCTGCTTCGTAATTCATGCAGTACTTTGTTATAGGCTTAGCTAATTTATGCAGATGTTTAAAAAACTAATCTAAAGAATACAATAGTCCTAAAATTGATAAGACATCATTCTAATAATTTTTATGATCTACTTTATTAAAGAATTAGCAGTATTTTTTTATCGAGCTTATAGTACCATTTGAATAAATTGCTTTATGGCACATGTTTTGGATAACATATTTGGCACTTAAACGCTGTTTAACATCCTTATGCGTTATGTATCGGGCAAGTATAATGATTTAGCATACAGAAAAACCCTAACAGCAGTGTGCAAGTAACAAGCACATTTATTAGACACATTTGAAATTAACTACTATTGAAAATATTTATTACTAAATATTATGATTAATTCCTCTAATTACTATGGTTCACGTAATACTGAAGTTCACAGCTTTATATCAAGGATACTTATGAAGTAATCAAAGTTTTTCCCTATCTATCAGATTATGTTAATACTTTAGCTGTGTGAAATCGTTTGATGTGAATAGCTATTTTATTAAATTTGTGAATATCTGAATTTCATAATTGCGTCTGTTACGTCTAAGCTTCTGAAAGTGAATGGTGTCACTCGTAGGTTCGTTTTGTAAGCAAATGAATTTAATTTTTGTGTGTCAAGAACCAGCCGTTACCATCGACTCAAAGGCTTTATTCGCTCTCACTAACAATACACCTTTCTTTTAAGTTGCTGACTTGGCGTTGTGGTGTTAAATTTCACTGAAGTATATGTGCGCAGTAGGGTAAGCGTGTCATATATGAGCTGTCGTTGACCTACTATTTAAATTTACATCCTATGCATAATGCTAAGTTTTTGTTATACGTTATCTATTTAAAATTTTCTTGGTATTCAATTCATTCATTACAGTGAGAGTTGTGTGTCTATAAATTAGAATTCTGAATCTTGGACTATTTTATACAGTTTATTAATAAGAATGTTTTAAATTAATAAAGTAAATTTTAATCAACAACTAAGTTATGTCTTATCTGATGATTTAAAAAATTCAGAAAAGCCGGAAGTAGCTGATTTTACAAATAATATAAATTATTAAGTTTGGATTCCTACTTACAATATTTATACAATTCATAGTTTTTCTTAACTTACATTACTTCTGTGATCGTTGATCAGCTGCTGCTTAAGTGCATGCAGTTGCAAGACCTTACAAGGTTGACCGCAACGATGATACTAATTGTACACGGAAGTACACGTGGCAACGATTAAAATGAGGCTGCTGCTTTTAACTTTGAAACCCAAACTGACAGTTACCAGTTTACAGTTTACATAGGGCAAGATTACAGTAGTCTAATTTGCTCAAGCTTCTCTCACACAGCTTAGTCACCGAACTAAGTCTTACATTTGCTTGAAATGCACGCTTTTAATAAGTAGCTTAATCAACTGTTACGACGGCGCAACGTACTATTCAAGCCTAAGCTTTCGCTTGATAGCTCGGGACTCACACTAGGCACGTAGGTGGAACGCGAGGTTAAAGGGGTAGTTCAACTTAACAACGCGGTACCCGAAAAAATGCTACGACTGCTTTCACGTGAATAAGACCGACTGCTGTGCAATATTCCGATGCACTTGCTTGCGGCTCGCTTTTACCTGGAGCAGCGTATATCTCGTTCACGATCTAAAAACTGTCAGCACCTTCACGAGTAAGGGTATCGTACGTGAAAGAGGCGTGTTAACTTATGATCTGACTTTAACACACTAACATCGTGGTGAGTATTTGCTTTAATCCGATCGGTCTTTGTTATCCTGATGGTATTACTACCGCGGAGAGCAATGGTATATGCATGGCTAATTTAATATTCCCGGTGACCAACAGGTGCTAATACTATGGCAAGTAATGGCATTCCCAAAAAAAACACTTTATATTTCCCGGTGATCCACGGGTACCAATACTATGGCGAGAAATGGCGTTCGCGCAAAAACACTTGATTTTTCCTGGTGATCCACGGATACTAATATTATAGCGAGTAAAGGCGTTCGCGCAAAAAAACACTTCATATTTCCCGGTGATCCACGGGTACCAATACTATGGCGAGTAATGGCATTCGCGCAAAAACACTTGATTTTTCCCGGTGATCGATGGGTACTAAAATTAAAGCGAGTAATGGCGTTCACGCAAAAAAAGCACTTTATATTTCCCGGTGATCCACGAATACCAATACTGTAACGAGTAATGACATTCGCGCAAAACACTTGATTTTTCTCGGTGATCCATGGGTACTAATATCATAGCGAGTAATGGCGTTCACGCCAAAAAAATACTTTACATTTCCCGGTGATCCACGGGTACCAATAGTATGGCGAGTAATGGCATTCGCGCAAAAAAAGCACTTGATAGAAAAAAAGAATCTTTAGAAATCTGATTACTTGCCACTTTCTTTTATTTAAAAGGGGAAACTTGGTACAGGCATTGAACCAGCGTAGACAGAAACCGCGCTCAAAGAAGATCAAGTGGCAGTAGAGGTGGACTCTGGTTACCAGTTGATCGTTCGAGGGTGACAACGAAATTCAACTGTGTCCTCGCTTCGTAGTAGACTAGGTTGTAGCAGAGGTGGACTCTTACTACTTAGTCTACTTCAAAGGGTATTGTCAAATGTCGTGTGCCGAACTGAACTGATTTTCCTCTGGGCTTACGGGCCTTTTTATTGCGAAAAGCGGACCTCAATCACGCGCTGGCTCGAAAAACGCAGGAAAACTTGCCAGGGGAAAATCTTGAAGAAAAGAAAATAGCTGAAAATCTAATTGGCTAGAACTGCTTTAGTTTAACAACTCAGAAATTGGCACATCCCACATCCAGCTTGTTCTCCTCTATGCGTCAAGAGAAGGGAAGGTGATCCAGTTACCCATGCCCTTCCTTTCCCTTTTACATCAAAAGTTACAAGATTTTATCATAACTTAATAGTAATGTTAAGATGTAGTATTAATATGTATTAACAAATAGTCACCTTGTTCACCCATTAAATCGAACCCACTGCAAAAAGAGCGGTGAAAATCGCTTAATATTCAGGTTTGATTGAATAAATGTTCGGTACTTTATGGTATTAATAATAGTCTTAGTAGTAGGTTATTCGAAATATTAATAACTATAATAATTGCTAGATTTTCCGCTGTACACGTAAGCATTGATTGGACTAATAAATAATCATGAATGATTATTTAACAACAGCGGTTTCTCTGGTTAACACACGTTCATCCATAGAAACAGTAGTGGAGGGCTCGTCGCGAAATATTATATTGTTAACTTACTTAGATTTATCGATAAATTTCATTCATTGTTAGTTGTAAATGTATTTTAAAATGTTAGTAGCATTTGGTCAACTACGATTTTCTCTGCTTGTCGTAGGAGAGGAAGTTGGCTCAGGGTGCCCTGGGGAATCGGAAATTCCGTTACCCGTGTTGGGGCAAGAGTGCGGATTATCTTTCGACATCTCTGTGTCAGAAAAAGGGGAAAGTGTCTTTACTTTTCCGTTTACCTTTACATTTAAAACCATGACAGTTTTTTAACAAGATTACAATTTAGGCTATTGCAGTATGTTTATGAAATTGTTAACGCGATACAAAAGAGTTGTACAGTAAACTATGAGCCTGCGAATTGAATGGTAAAAATTGGATACTTCTTTGAAAGTCAACAAGATTGCTTTTGTAGGTTTATGTCATATTGTTGCTGGCTAATGCTGTGCAGGTGTAATGGTGTAGCGTGTACTGGTTGTATTAGCCATATGTAATAATGTTAACATTTGCTACTATTCTCGCTTGGCCTATGGGTCTTAACTCTAAGTTATTTTAGTTTTTAACATTAAACTTGATTTATATATACTACTATCTAATATTAAACCTTAGCGCAGCTGTTTCCCGTTAACCTTTTGCATCTGTTAGTTCCTTAAAGTTACTTTATTATTTTACGCTTTGGAAAGTATTTTTTTCCATTTCTTTTTCAGTCAGTATGGGCCAGCGTGCATGTATGTAAGTCATGCATGGTCGTAATACCTTAGCTACGAGCAATCTTGTAGGTGATTTACCTTTTTGCTGATGCACATAGGCTTCTGCGTTTAGTATTCTAAAATCGGCACGGGAAGTTTTGAAGCAAAAAAAAATTTAATGTGGATACACCGATGTTACACAACGAACTAAGTCTTTATCTGCTCAAAAGATGAAACAGAACTCCCTCTCCAACCTTTATTGTTACTTTAGAGCACTTTATAAAAGAGAACGGGTGAATATTGTTATGTGTGACGAGTTTTTATACTCTTGGACTTAAGAAGAATATTTCAGGTTGGGGATCTGAACGAACAATCAGAGCTTCTATGCTTTTAGTCGTACAACATTAGGAATATGTAAAAATTGTGGGTGCTTTTTTTTTTACAAATTTGAAAAAAAAGTTTCTCTAACTAACTTGGAAGCTAAGAAAATTTTTTTTTTAGTTTGATTGTGTCTCTTCGAAAAAAAATTTTTCTTTTGAAATTCTTACAGTGTTCACATCTACTGCCTATCTTTTAAAAAAAAAATTCCGTACAACAGTTGCTGGTTGTGACTGCATAATGGCATTAGGAATAGTCATGATTTTCTCATCGACAACGGAGGATATCAAAGTGATGACGTTACGACCGCTCTCTAGAAGCGCGCAGACATTTTTGTGACCTCTTCAAAAACGAACCAGCCATAAAAAATTGCATTATCTCGGGAATCATAGATCGTAGAGCAATTTCTTTATATTTGGCGTAGCTCGTAAAAATAATGACATTCACTACAATTCTTACTTTCTTAAGAATAGTGCAAAATATTTATTTAACAATCAATGTTTTTTAATCAACGCAGATATAATTTTTCTCGCTTTAAGCTAATTTAACTATTACAATTATTTAAAAAAACTACTTTTTTTATCGTGATGTGAATACTACTGTAATACTTCGTGAATATTAGTTAATAAAATAGAAAATACGTTTTCTTTTTCTGACAAAAATCACGTTTTCAAAGAACCAGTTTTTGGCTAATGAAACGAAAAAAAAAAGATAGTACATATTTTACGCCTGAAATTAAGTCAAGTAGGGTACTAGAAAAAAAAGCCGAAAAAGATGCAGATGAGCTAGTTATTTTGACAGCAATCGTCATAGGTTTAATAAGCAATAACGTAATACTTTCTAAATTTGAAACAGTGAAATTTTCACTATTTACGTAAGTGAACGACATATTTACTTAGGAAATAGTGAATCTTAACTAAATTTTAAGTAAAAAATATTTTTACAACTTTAAGAAGTAAAAAGTCATAGGTATTCACTATTAATAAAGTGGGAATCACTTATTTCACTTTTTTTGAGTCAAAATTGCTCGATCGTATTATGTGTGTCACCGAACGAGCAAGGTCAAATTTGTTCGCAAGTGTCTTCTAAGGATTGTTTTGATGTTAAAAAAATACGATGTTATAATTGCATCTGGCGCCGTGTTTATACTGTGTGATATAAGAAATTTCTTTTAGGTTTTAGGATGAAGGAAGTTCCAGACGTTGTGTTGTGTGAAAAAGTTAAGTTATCTTTTTTTCCTGTACTGGTGTGTTGTGTGTTGTTCTGTGTTGGCAGATCAGTGTACTTCATGATAAGTATAGCATTGATTGCTGGTGCTCGCGGTGTAGACAACAGTGCTAGTACTGCAAGTCACCAACTCTCAGCGTGAATAAAACAAAGTGTCATTCTATAACGTGTGGACTCGACTATTCACTATTTTTCATTAATAGCTAAGGCTCAAAATAAAGAAAGATGATTTTCTTCAGTTTAGGGACTTTCGGAGAGATAGCGGGGGGGAATCACTTGCCAGACTAGGGGAAAGTAGCAATGAGTGAAGACTTGGCATTGCCGCACGGGTCTCCAATGTGTGAGTGTTCATGTAAACACATATATACACACATCAGGTGGTGTGCACTCTGTAGTATCTACACTGTCTGGTGTCTGCTGCGTCGGTTACGGCAGCAAATGTGTATATTTGTAATGCATTTGTGCGAAAGATGTAAGTATTTAATTTTTATTCGTTATAACAATATAATAAAAATGAGTGAATAATTAAAAAGACTTGTGACAGATACGTGTACATACAATTATATTCGTAGCTAATCTAAACAAAATTCTTGAATTTTTATGTGACTTGAAAAGTCTCATTGAAAGTGATATGTTAAATAATTAGGACAGACTCTAGTTTCTGCGATTACTACAAGCATGTGATTTTGTTATCTTGTGTAAAAAAATTGTATTGTATAAAAATTACAAATTAAAAATTTTAGTAAGAAAAATAAATATGTGTTATTATAATACACTTTTGTTATGGGTATGGGTAGAGCCTATGTACATACACTCACTCACGTATATAAGCTTATAATTCATACAGGAATACATAAATGTCTACCATAATTTTAAAATGCTTACTGATTTACGTCCTGGAACATTTTGAATTTTCCGCTTCTTGCGACGTTGCCGTTGCGTTTTTGTTAAACTATTATTTAATATTTTTATTCATAAGCTAATCAAATGATCGTTGCAAAACTTTGTGTATATATAGTTACTAACATTATCTATGAAATATAAAAAAATTGGAGACATTCATTACGCCAATTTTTTTTAAACTGAGTTTTTATAAGTTTCCCCATTAGCCACCGTGTTAAAATGACTAAAGTTTGAAATTCAATATCTCGGAAACGAAACAGACGAACCTCTTGAAATTTTAACAGCTTCATTGTAATTACAATAATAATGTGTAGTTGAAATTACGAAAAGATTCATCACCGGGTTCTATCTCTATCGAACGTCTTTAAGGACGCTATTGTCTTTTGATCATTTTTATTTTCATTTTCTTTATAGTTACATGATGTTATGAATTTCACTATTTCAAATAGTGAAACGATTCATTGGTTTAAAATTAAGCCATTTTACTTTTAAATAAGGTAATATAAAGTATATGATATAGTTTATAACTATTGGTTTGAAAAGTAAACATGGTTTCACTATTTGATAGAGTAAATGTTCATTATTCCGAAGTTGTATACATATCACTTTTTGAAACAGTGAATATTCACTTTAAAATAGAAGTTATTCACTATTTTTAATATAAAGGGTAGAAGATACTTGTGATATTGATTTGTTGGTCATTTGAAATCAACTTAATCATAAAAAATAGCAATTTTTTTCTTAAACCTAGTAGGAAGTCTACACTAACATCTGTTCATTTATCAAATAGTTTCAAACATCAAGAATTAGTTAACTTAGTTATTTTCTTGAATGTTCTTACTAAAAAAGATGCAACCTTTTGTTTTTTAAGAAAGAAAAATAACACAAATTGCATCATGTTTTTTTTTATTCGTTTCGTTAGACAAAAACTGCTCCTTTAAAAATGTTGGTTTTGTCGACGTATAAGAATTTATTTCTCTTCCTACGTTAAGCTTCTGCCAAAAAAACCATGTTTTCTATTTTATCGACTAAATATTTACAAGGTAGCAGTGATATGTACACCATGAAAAAAAAGGAGATGTTTTGATAACTGTAATAGTTAAATTATTAAATGAAATGGAGAAAAACGATGTTCGAGTTCATTGAAAAACATTAATTGTTGTACAAATATTTTGTACTTACTTTTAGAAAGTTTCAATTGTGATAAGTGTCATTATTTTTAAGAGATACTCCAAATTAAAAATAACGTTGCTTCATGACCTATGGCTCCCAAAATAATGCAATTTTTTACGGCTGATTTGTTTTTTAAGCGCACAGAAAGATGTCTGTGCGACTCTGTAGAGTGGTCGTAACGTCATCACTTAGAAATCCTCTGTTATCGATGGAAAAATCATTACTGCTACTAATACTATTATGCAATAACAGCCAGCATTTTTTGTACGGAATTTTTTTTTTCTTGGAAATATAAGGAATCGATGTGTACACTGGAAAGATTAAAAAAAAAAATTTATTTTAGAGAGATGCAATCAAACTAAAAAAAATTACATTATCTTCTTAGTTAGTTAAAGCAATATTTGAAGTGAAACTTCTTATGGCACGTTGTGAATTTTTTTGAGCGACACGAAATTTCTGAGCCCCCACCACTCCAGCCGTTCTCTCTCTCTCTGCCGCGTCCCCCTTGCTACCAGAGCAGTGCATATACGCGTAGAATGGGACGTGGGACGGCCTTACTTCTGCCTCCCTCCCCTTGCTACTACATGCTCAAATTTTTACGTATATATGTATGTGTGTTTGTGTGTGTGTGTGTGTGTGTGTGTGTGTGTGTGTGTGTGTAATAAGGTATTATTTGTTATTAAATAACCTTAAATTCGTATTTTAGTTGTATTTTTCTGACATATGAGTTATAAATTGCGAAAAAATTATAGTATACCTTGAAAATTAATAGATATGTCCACAAATTAATTTAAAGTGTTTTTATAACAATATAAACTCGTAAAATAAGAAAAGTCGTCATATCTCGACGGAGAAGCAAAATAGGCAAAAAATACCGTTTTTTTACGGGTATCTTGTAGGGGAAATAAAATATCGAGACGCAGAAATAGAGGTGTCATTTGTTGTGATTACATAACCTTAAATTCGTATTTCCGCTCTATCTTTATGAAATTGGAGTTATGAATTGCGAATAAATTACAGTATACTTTAAACATTAATGCAGATGTGCGCGAAGAAATTTGAAGTGTTTTCATGACACCATAACTTCATAAAATGAGAAAAATCGTCATATCTCGACGCAGAAGCAAAATAGGCCAAAAATACCGACTTCTTACGGGTATCCTAAAGAGGAAGTAAAATATTGAGATGCACAAATTGAGGTGTCATTTGCTGTGATTACATAACCTCAGATTCGTATTTGCGGTCTATCTTTATGAAATTTGAGTTATAAATTACGAAAAAATTGCAGTATACTTTAAACATTAATGCAGATGTGCGCGAAGAAATTTGAAGTGTTTTCATGACAATATTACCTTGAAAAATTAGAAAAAACACCATATCTCGAAGGAGAAGCAACATAAGTCGAAAATACCAATTTTCATGGGATTACTAAAGGGAAAAAAACAATCGAATCGTACAATTCGGTTTGATGAAAACATGATTTCCAGCCATTTTAAATACAAATTTTTTTTACTTGTTTAATATTATTGAAAGAAATTTACTTATTTAACTCGTAGCAATAACACATATGATTGCTTCTCATATAATTTTCCGTATAAAATGACCTCAATATTTGGTACTTGAAGTTTCACTTCTATCGTGGGTTCCACGACCCATTTTTTTTGTTCGAGGGATGTTTAAAATAGATTTTAAGGGTAGCATACGAGACTTTAATGTTTTATAACTACTAGACTCGCTGTCAGAGCTCGAACTGCTAGAGCAACTTCTGCTTCCGTTACTGCTAAATAATAAATTTTTTAAAACTTCTTTAAGCCTTACTTTACAATTAATGTCATCTTTTACAGTATTCATTTCATAAGAATCTGCAGAGTTACGTGATAAAGCGTCAGTACTTAAATTTAACCGTCCCAGTGTTACAAACGAATAAGTTTAATTTTTGTTCGTCAGGAACCAGCCGTCGGCCCAAAGGCCTTATTTGCTCTTACTTACAGTATAGTTTTCCTTTAAGTCGTTGACTCGGCATTGTAGTATGAGGTGTACCGAGCGATATGTATGGAGTAGTGTACGCTTAGCTGGCGTAGGTATACTGTTTGAGCTTACATCCTATGCCACACAGAAGTAGCGTATCTTATTTGTCTGTTTTTGATCTCACGTCCTTGGAAAAGTCTTTGTCATATGTTGTTTATTTAAGTTTTTTTTGATATTTATTTTATTCGTCAAAGTTAGAGTTAAATTTTTAGAATTTTGAATCTTGGAATATTGCAAAGAATTGGAATTCTTTTATTTAATAAAAAAAAATTTTAATTAACTAAGTAACGTCTTATTTAACGATTTAGTAAGCTTAAAAAATACGGAAATAGTTGATTTTAGGAATAATATGAATTATAAAGTTAAGATTCACATTTGCAATGTATATACAATTTATAGTAGTAGTTATTGCGACACAGTGGCCCGTCACTACAAATCTCCACCACCTGGTGAGAGTTTCCGAACGGGCCACTGTGCTGCCATTCACTTACATGAAAGAGGGGACCCATTACCTCGTGAGAGTTTCCGAACGGGTTCCCTTTGCCGCTGCACACTTATGAGAAAGTAAGGAGGACTACCCCTACCCCTCCACCGCCTATGATTAGCTGAATCCTGTAGAGTAAAAAAGGTGATACGATGGGTGAGGAGGATACGCAAAATCTTGGAGTATTAGAGAGAGAATGATGTGATGGAATATTATAGGTTTCCTATTACACACTAAGCATGTTCAGCTGTACTGTATAAAGCAAGAGAGATTATGATGAGCAGAAACTTTGTACACAAGCATTTATTTACATTTTACTGGTAAAGAAAAAGTATTCTGACTTAAACTTTCTACCTTACTTCTTGTAGATTCACATACAATGTGGATATATCTATCCACGCTGGCCATTATACCAGCTCCGCTTTTCTGTACTTTTTTTCTTCCAAAATTTTAGGTTGTAAACTTCACATTCAACAAATCATTTAACATTTCTCCGCACATAATCAGTAAGTTTTGATTTTAAATAATTTATTTTGTCACTATCGTTTGTCTTATGTAAATTATTACTTTTACTCCGCATCCTTACATTTAAATATACAATATAATTAAAATCATTATTTATTACAACTTCAGTGTCTCTATTCCACTTGACTTCACAAGTAGGCCTTTTTTTGAAACGCAGTCTAGAGGCGTATTTTTTTCAATTTGTAAAAAAATAGCGCCTGCAATATGCTTCTACTCCTAACGTTGTGCGACTGAAGGTATAAAAGTTACTCTTTTTTTTGTCCTTTCATTTCGTTTACAAGTTAGATAAAGGGATGACTCAATTAATATCTAAGCAATTAAAATACAAGACTTTATTCCAGCGAGCTGAACTGATGGATTACAGTGAGTGCACCTCTTGCCCGGTTGAACTGCTAAAGCATGACTGACTACGTCGTAAGAGTCTAATAGAAAGTTAGAGGGCATGCGTTAGATTCAAATAATATACATAAAATTTCTTCCCCTTGTTCTTAATGTGGGTACAGTTTCATATAAAAAAAGGTGAATGGATGATTGAAGTATAACAATAATCAAAAATTTGGGGAGAACCGATGAACAGCTTTTTGCTCTCTAGTAGATCTTCGTAGAGTAGGGCCGTTGGTCTCTCCTTGAGTTAGGTTGTGTCTGGATGGTGAGTGATCGGGCCGAGAGCGAGACATAGATGAGCTTGTGCTTCCTCCTGGCATTCCTCGGTCACGAACAACTGGTGATGTAACTTTATTTAAAGGTGGTGGTGTATGCCTACCCGTTATTCCTGAGCTATGAGGAGATGGCAAGAGCGGTGACGGTACATCTCGTGAATCTTCGTAGCAACGAATGCGACGGTATTGTTGTGGTAAATCGTTATGGATTTCACTTGTTTCTTTGTTTTCAAAAGCACGGATTTGATCAACGTGTCGTTTAACTTTTCTCCCTTGATAGTCAATCTCGTAGTGTAAGCTGCTTAAACGAGTAACGATCTGGCCGGGAATTCATTTATCAATTTGAGGGTTGCTCGATAAAAAATATACTTGCTGTAGTGGCTTGAAGACACGAATTCTTTCGTCCGTTGTCTTCTGGCTATCGGATACTTCAATTTTTCTTTCCTCTGGCTTCACGAGATCTAGGCGCGTTCTAATATTGCGACCTGAAAAAAGTTCAGCTGGTGGTTGCCCTGTAGTCAAGTAAGGCATTTTTCTGTATTGCCGAAGAAATTCGTTGATATCCTGCTTCAGAATATTCGGTGTGGTGCTCATTTTTTGCAATGCGTCCTTGGTCGTCTGCACGTAGCGCTTGACTTGCCCATTCGTAGATGGATGGTATGGAGCTGATAATTTATGATACTATACTCCACTTGCCCTTAGAAACATAACCGTAGCGAAAGTTGTCATTGTGTGAGTGGGCTTGACTTCTAGCAATTTACTATATGCATGGACAACAATAAGGAGCATTTGATCATCGACTGGACCTGCGTAGTCGACATGGATACGCTCCCGGGGGCCTTTCGGGTACTCCCAATGATGCTCGCGACATTTTGGTGGAATATGTGCATGCTTTGCACACCCGGTGCAAGACTTTGCTAGCACCTTACTATCATCGTCGATACCAGGCCAGTAGAAAAATAATCAAGCCACGCCTTTTATCTTAACTATTCCGATATGGGCTGTGTGTAGATCCAGTGGAATGGCTCTCCTTAGGAATGTAGGAATCACAACTTGGTGTTCGAAAATCAGGCACCTTGCAGCTAGGCTATAGCTTACTTCTGGAGCTTTGTAGCCTTCATTTCCTAAATTTTTTCCAGTCCCAAGAAGTTGAACAATTTTATTCAACTCTGGATCCAACCTTGTTTCTTCAGCGATGCGTTCGGCTTGAATAGGGAGTTGTTTAACCGGTGACAAAATGAATTGGTCGAAGTTGTCTCCATCCTCAGTCTTTTCTCCTCCTTGAAAAATTTTGCATACTGTATCTGCTATTATTGGCAGGCATAGGCAAGAACAGTAATTAGCGTTTATATTTGCTTTTGTTGTTTTAAAAACTACGTCGTAATCGAAGTGTGCGAGATAGTCAGCGTAGTAGGCCATGCGACTAACATAGAGTATGGGTAGAGACTTCTGTGGGTGTAAAATTTGTGTGAAGGGTTTGTGATCCGTTATGAGTGTGAAGTGTCGTGCATACAGATAATGAAGAAAAAATTTTGCACAGCCCAGACGATGGTGAGGGCTTCTTTGTCAATCTGAGGGTACCGTTGTTCTGTTGTAGACATCGTGTGACTTGCGTAGGCAATCAGCCGTTCCTCTCCACTGGCGAGTCGGTGAGACAGGACTGCACCTAGTCCTGTTTTGCTGAAATCCATGGCAAGTAATAAGGGCAATGATGGATCGTATGTCATTAAGACTTGTGGCGAGATTAGAATGTTTTTTATAGATGTATAAGCCTTATCCGCAGCAGGTGTTAACGTAAAAGACTTAGCAAGGAGCATGTCTCTTAACGGGCGGACTTTGGTAGCCAAATCTGGGATGAAATAATTATAATACGTGGCTTTCCCCAAAAACAATTGCAGTTCTTCCTGTGACGATGGCTTGCATGCGTCACGAATTGCCTTCATGTGACTGTTAGATTTATGGATTCCGTGTTTGTCGATCTTGTGGCCTAAAAATTCTACCTCTGTTGCTGCGAAGACACAGTTTCCTCGATTAAGCGTAACCTATGCTGATGAAGTCGTGTTAGTAGTGCATCTAGCAATAAAATCATCTTATCGAATGTTTCTACAAATAAAATGATGTCATCAAAAAAATTTAGCACATTTTAAAAATCTGTTAAGACTGTTTCCATGTGACGTTGCCAAATAGCCGGAATATTAGCTGCTCCATAAACTGCACGTTTTGGTCGAACTAATCACTGCGTTGGTATGTTCAATGATAAGGCGTGACCAAAGTCATCATCAACCGGCAGATGAGTATATGCATCTGTGACGTCGAGATGACAAAAATACTTAGCTCCTCAGATTTTATTGAATAAGTATTCTTGTCATGAAATAGGATGTTCGTAAATAATTAATTAGGGATTTAACTTGGGTTTATAGTTTCCGGTAATACGGATATTTTCATTTTTCTTGACAACAATGTGCGTGGTAGATGCCCATTCAGAATACTCGACTTTTGTAAAGTGCTCGGAGGCTAGTTTTTTTTCTATTTCTTGGTCGTATTTGTTTCGTAGGGCTAGTAGGATCTCACGAGCTTTTGCGAATATTAGTGTAGCTCCTGGCCTCAGATGCATTTTCACAGGAGGCCCAACTAGCGTCCCAGCTGATTGACTGAATGTTTGATTGTGCTTATTCAACAACTGGTCAAGCCGGGCACTCCATTCCGGAGAGAGTGACGCTGAAGATACCTTGAAGCCATGAACCATTTCCGGTGGAAAAATCTCATTCCATTTAATTTCTTTAACAAATTGGCTGATCCACTCAATTCCGAAAAGGGAATCGTACTCTTCTTTTACGATGTAAACAAACAGCTGATGCGTTGTGGAATTAAACCCTACATTGACTAGTAGACGGCCAATGCATTTAACGGGATAACGGGAGTAGCTGACAAATTGTCTGTCTGTAGGTACTAATCTGCTTTCCTTTATATTGATTGCACGCATTGTTTTCTTACTAATGATACCCTTTGGCGCCCTGGAGTCTAGTTCCATCTGCACTTGCGTTCCTTCTATGTCAACATCAAGCAGTTTTTTTTGCACTTTGCTACCGCGTCTATAGAGCTGAGCTTATTCAAATGCATGACGATATCCACGGGCTCTGCTGATAAGGCATACTCCTCCTCCTCATAGTCTTTATTTGAGTGTATCGTGATCTTCTTTGCCTTGCAAACGCGGGCTAAGTGTCCTTTTTTCTTACAGTTATGACACTTTAATTCCTGGTGAGGGCACTCGCGGCGCATGTACGGGCCTCCGCACCCATTGCACGTTAGCTTAGGATACTCCTGAGATTCGTTTTGGTTCAATTTGATGGAGTAGTAGTATTGGGCGTCGTTGGCGCCATTTCCCGTGAGCCAGCGTGACGGTTGAACTGTGGCTTCTGGTGGTTTCTTAGTAATGGAGTGGTTATAAGTGCATGAGTTGAATCTATCCTTTTTGATTGGTCTTTCTTTTTTATGGCATCCGACGTCTGGCGTGTCACTTCAAGTGCGTGTGCCACTTTATATGCCGCTTTAAATCTAACTGGTCCTTTTGTGATAATTTCATGACACATATTCCTATTTTCGAGCCCATGTAAAAATTGTTCAATAAGCATGCGATCTAAGAATGTCTCATAATCGCAATGGGCTGCTCCCTGCCATAAACGGAAGGCGAAATTAGCCACTGTCTCACCATTAAACTGTTTTATCTGCCGAAACTTGACACTTTCTGTACATTTGTTTTTCTTAAGATCAAAATGGTCGATTAGTGTCTTTTTATTTCTACAAAAGTTAATTCATCATGTGTCTTGAGAGTGATCAAACACTTCAGGGCATTATTCAATTCGACTCCCATGAAGACTAATGCGTAATTAGCACATAAATTTGCTTTAACTTCACGTAGTTAGAGCCCGCGTTTCAAGCGTTTAAAATACTCCTCAACGTTTGTTCCTTCTGAGGATTGACATTCCCTGCACGAAAATGGTGGTGCTTTTGCTCGTGGAGGAAGGGCTTTATCTTTTTGCGTAGACTAAGTTGAACCCGTTGTACAAACCAGAGATTCTTTTATAACTGAAGCGAGAATCACTGTCAAATTTCGCATAGCCTCCTCCGAGAGAGCCATTTCGAGAAAATTCTACGCCGATGTCTTCAAGAGGTTAGGTTCAGCAGGCGTATTTGATTCCAGCCTATGACACCACTTTTGTATTTACACTTCGTTTTTAAGTTGGATAAAGGGATGACTCAATTAATATCTGAGCTATTAAAATATAAAACTTTATTACAGCGAGCTAAGCTGATGGATTACAGTGAGTGCACCTCTTGCCCTGTTGAACTGCTCGAGCATGACTGACTACGTCGTGAGAGTCTAATACAAAGTTAGAGGGCGTGCGTTAGATTCAAATAAGATACATAATTGTACCTGTTTTTTACATTCGTTTTTAAATAATATAATTTGCAAAAATTAATAAACAGAAATATGAATGAAAACACGACTTCAAAGCCACTCAACAGTTAGACAATTATACATAAAAGTTACAAAAAACTTAATGTTTGAATGTATTAGTGAAGCATTTTAAATTGCTCAAACTAATAATTATATAAATTATGTTTTATTTAAAGATAATTCAATGTCTAACACCACATAGTCCACAACTTTACATTTACTGTTTTTTCTACTTTATTCCATTTTTACTTATTTTTTGAAAATATTTATTATTGTTCCAAAGCTCAAACATAGTTATTTTGACACTATATAGTGTATTTAGACGTGCAATAGTACTTTACAGAATGTCAACAGTAGGGTTACACAGTAGGTAAGAACGTTAGCTTTTGAAGAAGTTTAATTCTCACACCTAGTAAAGAATCTTATTTGTAAAAATGAAATTTTGTGTTTGAAGTACGATTTGAACTACAGCCATGGACATCTGAAGGCAGACATTCTACCTATACAGAACCGATATTATTATTTTTTTAAATTTACTTATGTATTTGTTTATTCCACTTTGGTTTTTTCTGTCCATGCACTGCTTTTCACGATTCTTACTTCCACCCTCTACCATCTCTGTGTAAAAGTTATTGATCCCAAACGTGACTCATCATCCTTCATCAAATCTTCCATTATCTTGCATTACTTAGAATCACTATCCCAGCTTCTCCTAATTAATTCATTTAAACTCCTCTTATCATCCCTATCCATGGCTCTCACTTCTTCTACCCAAACTGACGCTGCCCTTCCTCCGCATCACTCTAAGATGTAAAGCTAGTCACGAGACTTGAAAAAACTCTTATGCAGATTCATTTGTTATGAAAATGACCTAACTTGGAATCTAATCATCACCCCACTATACAAGCCATATCTTAGATTGGCTCCTAACTAATTTAACTACAACCACGCTTTTTACTTACATTTTACGTTTGACTACAATAATACTCTTACTATTAATGTTTTTTCTTTGTACACCAGTATCGAACTTTTTAATAGAATGGGAAATCTTTACCTTAGATTTTCAAAAATTTATTAAAGTGTCAATAACTTATAAAGTCTTAAACTTAGTATCTTTCTTTTAAAAAGTATGCATTTAAAGTAAAACAAAATTTGGTTTCTACAATTTGAAAATACATTTTATAAATATGTTATACAATAATAAATCTTGTGAGGGTAAAATTTTCAATGGAAATAGTCAATGTTTTCTATTGACTTTTTTACAGAAGGAGTGGCTTAAAAGATGTGAACAAGCAAAGAAATGTAAGAATTCTTGTCGTACTGAGTCTACGTTAGCATACGAGGTAGATTCTAGTGAAACAGGACTAAGCATATTCAAACCTAAATCTTTGTTATTGAACCACATCAGTCTTGGTAAGTATTTTACTTTGATTTTGTGTAAGAAATATGCTAAAGCAGATAATAAGTATACTACATATATCCTGAACACTATTTTCTCAAAGAAAATCATACGAGTACTGCGCATTATGTTCTAAACTAGTTAATTACTTTTAGTAAAGCTTAGTGAATTTTTAGTTGAGTAGTGAAACTCAATTTAGTGAAGCGTAAGATCCATGTGTATGGATGGCGCCTATATAGCGTCCAGCGTACTGATAAAGTGACAAAAAACAGCTGCTGATAAGAAATTTCTGTAAGCTAAACATATTTAATCTTTAATACGAGACGCTAGAAGTAACTTCCAGTATTTTTATGTATGATTATAAGTTTCAAAAAATAGCTCTAAATAAACAGTTATACTTGTTTGGGACATATCACCAAGATAATACATGTTAGACATTGATAACTAGTATTTATGTGAACGGACTCTCACTTAAACGTTTTTGCTGTAGTTGCTATAAAATTTCGTCGATTAAGAATATACGAAGAAAATTTTTGTAGCTTATAGTAATCACAATTTTTATAGATTTAACACGCAGTAAAGAAAAAAGTTCATGATATACAATACTTTTTGCAAAGGCTATTAATGCGTATAAATTTTATGGCATAGTTATGAAAATATACTCATGCCTAAGATAATGTTTAATATTTTTATCATGTAGTAATGTATCTTCTAATTAATAATTTGATTTTAACTACTTTAAAAAAGGGTGATGTCAGGGGCCGTAAAAAGGCTACTTACGATAATAGAAGGCCTAAGGGGGCGAGGGGGTTTTATTGTCCTTGGATATCTTTTATAGGGTTCGTTTGAAAAAGAAACATTAGGATTTAACAATTCAATTGGGCAATAAGGGTGGTTGAGGGGGATGAGTGACTAAATCTGGTCTTACAACTATAAATACAAGAGATAGATGTACATATATATCTTCCTATATTTTACAGTAATTTTCGAGGATCATTTCACACAACCCCCGCCACTCACTACCCTTCCTCAGCCCCCCTCGGCCCACCTCTAAATAAGGAAAAATGCGATTGGTTTCAGAATTATTTTTAAGAGATCTTATTTTTGTTAGGTCCTCCACCCTCTTAAATCGCCACTCAATTTTAAAAAACCTCCCTCGGTCCCCACTACCCTTCTAATAAGATGAAATTCCATCGTTGTGTACCTTATTTTTATTAGGCTAAATCTTTTTTAGCCCCCCTTCGCTCCCTACTATTATGTAACCTTACAACCGGATATTCCAATAAGCTTTCCTCACTATTTTTAGGAACTCTCTTCAGCCACACCCTTCAGCTGCATCTCTAGATGACGTAAAATTATGTAGGTTATCATGTCATTTTTAATTAAACTAGTTTTTGTACTTCCTCTCTCAGCTTTCCTTATACTTTTCAAGAAATCCACCTCAACTTTCACACAAATTCTAGACACATTGTCTGAGCAACTCAGATCATCCTTGTATTCGATTAAAAATTATTTTTATACCAAAATGGACGATTCATGAGTGGTAACACTTTTTTCTCTGACACAATTATAAGGTACTGCCTCATACACCGGTCCTGCCTAAAAAAAAATCTTTTCAAGAAACCCACCTCAGCTTTCACATAAATTCTAGACACATTGTCTGAGTAACGCTCCAATATTTGTGCTATTTCCTTCCGAAATATCCCACTACTCCTTTGGTATAAAATTATTTTATCCATATGACTTGTTAGCACATTTCTACACCACCCTTGAGATAGTACTATAGTGTGCTTGTTTGTTTTATCTTTTATTCTCAATAACTTTATTCATTGCATTATTTATATCCACATAACAACTGTTACAATTTTGAAATGAAGTTCATGCGGAGTTAAGCCTTCACAAATATGTTTTAGAAATTCAATTGGAAATTCATATAACTATCACTATCAGATTTATCATCACCTTTTTAAGTAGCATGATCTATGCTGTTATATGTCTTTATTTCTCCTTTCTCATAATTTATAATTTTATTATCCAAAAACCAAGTATATTTGTTACAAGAANACTTTTGTATTTACACTTCGTTTTTAAGTTGGATAAAGGGATGACTCAATTAATATCTGAGCTATTAAAATATAAAACTTTATTACAGCGAGCTAAGCTGATGGATTACAGTGAGTGCACCTCTTGCCCTGTTGAACTGCTCGAGCATGACTGACTACGTCGTGAGAGTCTAATACAAAGTTAGAGGGCGTGCGTTAGATTCAAATAAGATACATAATTGTACCTGTTTTTTACATTCGTTTTTAAATAATATAATTTGCAAAAATTAATAAAATAAGAAATGTAGTTGAAAAAGTAACTCTTCAAGAAGATAATTCAATCCTAGTCGTTAGTGTGACATAAAAAAAAAATGACAGCAATTTTACGAAAGCATTTTTGTTATAAGCAAATGACTCTTTACCATAAGTATTAACTGTATCAATTTGAAATCTTGAGCACTTAATAATGCCACAAAAATAAACAACTTTTATTAATTTTAGAAGTATTTGGCTCAAGGAGTTATTTGCTTTAATAATTAAAAAACATGCTAGTTTTAGTGGTTTTTTAGCTTTGCAGACGAACGAAATGACCTACTAAAATCAATTTTTTTCATTTTCTAGATCTTTTCAAGAGTTAAATTTCTGATGTTGATTAATTTTTTGTATGATCCATAGTTCTTATGCTATTTCCAAGAAAACCAACTTTCCCTTTACAAATTTTCTAAGCAACGATTTAAAAAAATTAAGCTAGTCCTGAAGACATACATTTATCGAAGTCGAGCTTAATTCTATATGACAATATTTTTTTTCCTGCAGTATCTGTGAGTTTTTTAAGCGGGGTTCCAAACAGGTATTTAATTTCTCTTATACAACAAGTTGCTGTCAAAAGTGTGTACGATATTTTTTGTGGACATACGCAGTAAAAAATGTTTAAATTGTTGATTATTTTCATTCTTTGATGTACCACTGTAAATTGATGATGTTGTATGATGAACCCTATACAAGTTTGTTGGAGGTTGCACCCGTAGATCGAGTTTTGCGACGGTAGTTTATTCCAAAGGAAGTAAGGTATATGTTACGTGATCGCAGAAGCAGGTGTACCATTGAATGTTTGTAGATCACAGGAGCAGCAGTACCATTGAATGTTTGTAGATCGCTGAGCTTTTGCTGTTTATAATTTAGAAACGAAACTATGTGTTTCGATAAATATTAAGTACATGGCATGGGATGTCACACGTCTTTTACTTGCAACGTACGGTGAGAAAAAAAATTAGGTTATGTGTTAATTATCTGCCATCTATTTCTTTTTTATCGTTTAGCTCTTAATTATATTATTATGATTAGACTTGAAACATCATATAATGTGTTTCGGTGTGGCAGCGTTCTTTCTGTTTTATTTGAGATAGCCATGGGTTTAATAATAAGATTATCTAAGAAAAAAGTTTAAATAACACAATTGTTAGAGTTTAAAAATTAAATTATCTTAGAATGGCCGGAAAGCTCTGAGTAACAATGTATGTTAAAAAACACGTTAATTTTACCGTTCATTCATGTTTACCACTTACGTTTTTCAAATCAATAGTACACAAACCATATCCCCAGTTCATAAGCAATCTTAGTCGACTAAGGATAGCTTAGTTTACCCACCTTACCCAAGCCTTATAGTAGTAGTGGTATCTGCAACAGCCAACAAGATTGAGCAAAAATAAAAGAAGAGTAGCACGGTTGTGTCTCTTCTCTACTATATCACTTCTTCTTTGTCTGCCAGTCAACGTGTCTGTGTTCCATTACGCGTTTCATTATCTGAACAAGCTTATTGTTTAAAGTCATTTCAAAGTACCTTAGATTTAGATTTGAATTTACTAAGCCGTACTTTAAGGGTATAATCAAAGCTAGCTTATTAGAGTGTATTGAACACTTGAGTAGCTGTTAGAAAGTTCATAAAATAAATATTTAATAAGAAAAAGTATAAGTGTGTCAGCTTTGTTTTTCCAAAAAACATGCTTCTCTTCTTTATGGCACGCTCTCACTACGCTGATGGTATGCTAAGTGCTGTAGATCTGTTCGTACTTCTTGAAGCCAGAAAATCTGTCTTATCATTGTTCTGGTGTGTCAGTTTCCATTGTGTTTTTCAAGCTTTTTCCCGCTTCCATGGAAGCATGGTTAGGCGTATCGTAAGGATAGAGAGAAAGAGAGAGATAGGGTCAGATAGGTATTAGCTATGGTAGAGACCGTCTGGTAGCCAAGGTGGTGAATGAAACGCGAAGCAAGGTATTCTATAAAACGAGAACATGAGGAATATTTGATTCTTTATTTTAGAGGTGTGCATGATTTTTTCTGCCTTAAATATAGCCTGCAATATTTGAATGAGCACTGCGTATGTGTATATATGTGTGTGTGCAACAGCATGTATAAAGTAAGGGTAGTGGTGGCTGTTAAGAACTGCTTTTATGCTGCAAGAGTCACGTTAAGTGGCTTTATGATCTCAAAAATTCGACGCCTGGTGACATTGGCCATCTTAAAAGACAATCATTTTTTCCTCTTTAATTCATGTACCTACGTAACAGTTAAAGGCGCACTGATGTTGGGTATTTTTTAAGAATATTTACTCCCGGTCTCGATTCTGATTACGCATTAA
The DNA here is from genome assembly GCF_000648655.2 of Copidosoma floridanum. Next base: position 999,103 of record NW_019384255.1, on the reverse strand, counting down.
CTTTTGGTAGAGTTTTATGTATCAAACTAGTTCAAATTTATACATTCAAGTGATGAAGTATAAGTATACATTTAATTGACTATTATTAGATGTTTATGATAGAAAATTTTCTTTTAATTCAAATTATAAACAACGTAAAAATTAGACTGAGCACATTTCTTTTTTAGATTCCCAAATATTTTAAATTTTTAATTTACGTAGTTTTCCTGGTAAAAAGACTGCATTTTATTTGTTATTCACTGGAAATAGCAGTTTAATTTATAAAGTGCTGCTCTTTTAGTTGGTATCCTCTTAAATAGGAAGATACTTAGCAATGTTTAAAAAGAATAAGATTTTGGTTATTGAATGCCAAAAATTACATCCTAAACTGTACTCTTAATTAACCTAATACATTTTTTGATATAAAATCATTGAATGAAGGAATAGTTAGAGTTAATAGAGGCTGAAGAAAGAAGTAGAGAAAAAAATTAACCGCTTGAAGAGGAAAACAAGGAAAAAATGTTGGAAAAAGGAGTAATGACGGATCGGATCGCAGCCCAATAACTCGTTATTCCTTAGTTCTGATGAGTGCCTTGAGTGAGGGAGGAATATATAGACAAGTTAGACTGGAATTCAATTAGAATAAAGGGTGATAGTACATTCTAAATTATTAAAAATAGAAAAGTAAAATAGGATCTGAGCAAAATTAAAACGAAGAATGTAAGACGAAATAAAAATTAATGTTTTTAATTAAATATAGCCGCAGAACTAGTGAGCAGAACAAATATATAAGAACAAAATTAAGAATAATACGCTACCAACACTATAAATTACTTATATAACATTAAAAAGTTATAAGAATTGCAAAAAGTTAGAAACTGTTTGTACGTTAATTAAAAATACTGCCACGATAAAGGAAAGGTGTCTTGAGACAGAGCACCGGGTTAACATGTGCAAAAGACAAAAAACAATAAAAATTAAAAATAGGGTGAAACAAAACAAATGTCATGATAAAAAAGTTTAAGTTAAAAAAAAATTCTACATTTAACACCGTAAATGAAAAAAAGATGCTAAGTAAAATCTTTAAAGAAACATAAGCAAAGAATAAGTCATTAGAAACTCTATTTTAAAACAAAATACACCTTTAACTATCAAATTATAATGTAGCCATTAAGCAGGATTATTATTTAAATGAAAAATTAGGCATTTATTTGTTCATGGATTATTTTTTTTATAAACTTATAATAATCGATCTCCTGTATGCAATGCATAAAGAGGTAATATAATACTAATAGGTAGAAAAATTCAAATTAAAAAAGGATAAAATATAAGTTATAAAAGGATAAAGTATAAGTTAGGGATATAATTATGAATAGAATTTATTGTACACATCACCTAAAAAAATCACACATTCCAGAGCCTTGAAAATTAGTTAGTAAAGTAAGAACACTAATGGAAAGTAAAGAAATGCTATTATTAACAAGAGTTGTAAGAAGACTGAACAATCTAAAATAATAATTTTATACAGCTGCAGCATTTGCGTTCTGGGAAACTTTACGGTATTGAAGGGAGAAATGCATTTTTTGAAGACAAAGTTTTTAATTCACCAAGCATAAGAGACGTTTAATTTTAGAAAAAAAACCTAACGGGTGAGGATTTGACCTTAGACCTACTTAAAACGTATATTTTACAACAGAAGGTATCAAGATGGAAAATTTAAAATACCCTTAATCAGACCAAAGCACCAACAGCTTTTGCAAGTCAAGTCGTTGACAGATCTCAAATGTTCTGATTCAAGTGTAGCAACAGAGGTCACTAATAAGACTACTGGACGAGCAATCTGCTTATGTATTATCGGTGCAAAAAATATTCGGAACAAATTGCTTCCAACTGTTTATACTTAGAATCTTAACTGTAATAATTACTATAGAAAAGTATGATACCAATCAATTAAATAATAATTTTAGGAGGAAGAACTATAAAGTAAATGTTACAAAAAATTAGACAAAACTCCTGAAACTCATCAAAAACAGTAACACCGGAGCTAGGTAGTGATAGGGGTAGAGAAAAAGCAAGAGGCACAGGTGGAGGTCGTAGTAAATGTAGGACTTGTCGTAGGAATCCTCATAACTAAAATTAAAAAAAGCTGACTAGAGAGAAGCAGTATAATCAGCCAAACGATAAAAGTGAGTCATTGATTCTTTTCACGATTAAAAGCTAGACCGACCTACTTAGAACAAAAACAGCGCTTAAGAAAATTTGTAGCTGACTTAGGTTCTACAGAACACATGGCTAATACTGTACAAATTTCTTAAACCAATAAATAAAAATGCAACGTTTAATATAAATTCTGTAAATGAGAATCGTGAGGTGATGTAAGGATCATAGAGAGTAGGAGGAATCAGTGGATTTAGAGTTCGTGATAAACAACATAAACTAAATAACAAATAGTATTCTAGATCACTGCGAAAAATTTATTTCCCTTGTGAAAATCTGTTGAGAACGGTCAAAGTATCTATTAATAAAAGAAGAAGATTGATATATTAGACTCGAAGCCAAAAAAATTTTCTGTCTGATTTATATTTTATATAAGTTCCTGTCACGTACATTATGGAACACACTACGTGGGGTGGGCTTCAGCTATTAGTATTAGGAAGGAGCAGAAGTAGGGGAAGAGAGAGCATAAAAAGGCTCGCAGCAGTGGCCACAGGGCTCTTGAACGTCGGGACTAGAAGGAGGATAGTCGCAATAAGTAACTCGGGATCGCAAAGCGCCTTCTCTCAAGGAATATAGCAATAAAGTGGTTGATTGAATTTAACTGCCGCGTGGTTATTAGGCACCCTGAACCTTTAGAATCCCACGTAACAGTTTTAGTGCTAAGTGTGGGGTAGGTTCTGTCGCGAAATAAAAATTTTTTTTTACACGTGATATTTCGGAGTTTTCGGGCAACAATCGGAAAGCACACATAGTGCAGTGCAACAACAGGTGCAGAAAATTTAAGGCAGTCACCTGCAGCTGCTATCGAGTAAGAAAGGACAAAAGTCAACATCCAGTTTCAAAAGGAACCATTGTAAAGAGGATGACTTGGAGTATATTGGCGCTCATCGTCTTGTGCCTTCTGTCAAAGTAAGTAATAATTCTTTTTATCCTCCCAAATATATATACTTATTGTCCCTCAGGGTTGTTTAGCTAAGGAAACGACATACAAAAAAAATAATACTTAACCCAAATACGGCTAGTTCCGCTTGTTTTAGAAGCCAGTAAAATAGAAATACAGAATCGGAAATAAAATAGAAATCCTTTTTTCTCTATTATTTCTTCGTGCGTGGACTGAAATCAACTAATATAATTAAGCTCACATCACTCTAATATAAAAAAAAAGGGGGAAAGAAATAATGATGTCTGACCACGGGGAAGAGATTGATAACGGTAGGGATGGTTTAAACGAAACTTTTCCATGACACACGAAGATTCAGATACAATAACGGTTATGCTTGAACACGACCCCGAATCGTATGCACTCTATGAGAAGATGGATAAGAAAAATCAAGTTCTTATGTTAAAGATATTTAAAAATATAAAACCAAAAATTCCATTTAAGAAAAATCCTAATACAAAATTAGCAGAGCCAACGAATGAAACAGCAGAAATAGATATGTTGAAAATTGCACCAGAAAAATCAGAATTAAAAGTGAATGCGATTAAGGAGAACATAGGGGTAGACAGGAAACGTAATCAATTAGGCGTATAAGGGCTAGGCAAAACGAGTTGGCAGGAAAAGTATACCAAACGGCGAGAACATGAAAATACAAACAGTGAACAACCTTTTATACTATTCTGCGATTGGCTACCTCTGCATTCAAATGATAAAAATTATAACTACTATACATCAAACAGTAGGACAGATAGGCTGAGGTTTGGATACGAAGAAAATCGGGGTACCGTTAGCCTTGGGCTCAAATCTTAATATATTAGGCTACCTAAACAATGCAGTAAATGGTATACCACTGTATAATGGAGACCCCGTGCAGTTTCCCTTATTTGAGCAAATGGTTAGAATGATAAATGGAACAATACCTGTCCAGTATGAAAAATATTTCATAGGACTTTTGGGAAATAAATTGCGAGGCATAGCGGACGATCAATTCTGCACGCGATTATCGTTATTTAATTCGACTGACAAGCTTCTGTCGGCTCTATCACGAAGATTCAATAAAATAGGAGGAATAGAGACACTTGCAGCGGAGCTTAAGACTGTCACGCAATGAAATAACAAATTAATTATGGAATATTGTGGGCGAGTCCAGCGACTACACAATGGGATCATGATGGCACATGAGGCGAACCCATACTTGACGCGGGCCGAGAAAGACGCGTCGAAAAAGAGATCAGACGGTGAAGCAGTGAGGCAGTTTCTGTACGGAAAAAACATGTGCGAGAGCTTATAGAGATTGACCCGTTCGTTTTTGGACTTGACGGGGAAAAACTGAAAGCGACAAATCTTTTAAAACATAAAATAAATACGACTACGGATAAACCGATAGTAACGAGGCGGTATAGATATCCGCCAGCTGTGAGAGAGCATATGGAAGTTGAAATTAAGAAATTACTTGAACAAGGCATAATAGAGCCTTCAGAGTCACCGTACAGCTCAAAAATGTGGATCGTACCTAAAAACGCAGGACCAGATGGCGAAAAGCGCTGGCGGGTAGCAACAGATTTCAGACAACTCAACGAGATAACAATGGGCAGTTGTCATCCACTTCCCTTCCAGAGCGATATACTGGAACATCTGGCGACAGCACGCTATATTACAGTGGTAGACTTGAAGCAGGGATTTTTTCAAGTCGAAATACATGAAGACGATGCTCATAAAACAGCGTTTTCGGGACCGGATGGCCATTACCAGTACAAAAGAATGCCAATGGGTTGCACGGATTCTCCGAACACGTTTCTAAGGGAAATAACGCTTGCACTGGCAGAGCTGCAGGGCCATGAGGTAGAGGTATATTTAGACGATATAATGGTGTTCGTGTCGAATCTTAAAGAACATCGCAAACGCTTTATAAGATTGTTAGAGTTATTGTCAAGGGCAACTCTTATAATTGAGCCAAAGAAGTGCCGATTCTATAAACGTGAAGCAAAAGTGTTAGGCCATATTGTAGGAAATGGTGAAATAAAAACGGATCCAAAGAAAATCGAGGCTGCAAGAAAATATCCAAGGCCTACAAATGCAAACAAAATCAAACAATTTCTTGGATTTGTTGGATATTATAGGAGATTTATTAAGAGATCCGCTAAAATTGCTCAACCGCTGTCGAAGCTTCTGAAAAAAGGTACAGAGTTTAAATGGGAAGAGCAGCATGAACAAGCATTCAAAACGCTCGTAGATGCACTTTGCAGTGAGCCTGTACTTAAAGCACCCAATATGGAAAAACTATTTGTGGTGACAACGGATGCATCTGACTATGCCATTGGGGCAATATTAAGTCAGGGAGAAATAGGAAAAGACAATCCGTGCGAGTATGCCTCCAGATGCCTAAAGGGCAGCGAAATTCGATACCCTACGTACGATAAATAAGTGCTCGCGATAGTGTATGCAAAAGAGCAGTTTCGACCCTATCTATTTGGCAGAAGGTTTACAGTGGTTACGGACCATGAGCCTCTTAAACATTTTCACTCATCAAAGAAGCCAGATATAAGATTTAATAGGCTTAAAGCTGAATTAAGGGGCTATGAATTTGACGTTGTTTATAGACCAGGAATAGCCAATAAGGCACTGGATGCACTGTCCCGAAATCCGATTATAGAAGATGGAGAGAAAAATCCTTAACTACCGCAACGAGAGTTATATGAACTTGCTGAAGAGCAGGAGAGAGATGGTTATGGTGACATAAAAGCGCCACCCGCACGAATATTCAAAATACGGACAAGAAGAGAGAGAAACATAATAAGAAGAGATAAGAAATGGCAGATAGAAATATCCGATTCAGACGAGTCGAACAAAAAGGTAGAAAGGAAAAAGCCTCGCAAGACGAATAACTCAGATAATCTAACGGTCTATGAACAAAGCGACGCAGACTCAGAATCAGAGTGGACGGTGGCGAGTGAAAATATAGAGAGTAAAGAAGCAGAACCACGAAAGAAACAAGGAAAAAGAGGCAGGCCGTGTAAACAGATAGTACAGATTGCAGAAGAAAATAAGGGGAAAAATATTCAAATAGGATCCTTAAACAATGGTGAAGAACAAATCCTATCACAGGGTCCGACTGAGGATAAATTAGCTTAAATGTGCAAAGAAGAGAATTCAAAAAGAGAGGTGGAAATAACAAGCACACCGTATTTAGAACTAGAAATACAACCGAAGATGCTACAAAAAAATCGCAAAAGACAATTAGGTACGCTGCATAGGCACCCGCCAAATTTTTCAGTAACACCGCAAATGGAAACTGTGTCGAAGAAGATTATCATAGCAAACTGTGACTCACTGGTGGCCTTAAAAGGAAAATCCAAGCCAGTAAAACATTGGGGATTCCAACTAGCCACAGCTAGCCTAGCGAATGAGGAAGGTAAAGAGGAAGAAAAAACTGTAGGTACAGAGATCATAGACATAAATGCGAATAATGATAAGCACGGGGGACACCAGCAGGCACAGGCAGGCCTGGTTACAGAGTTGATCGGAAAGAGAGAAAGAATGCTTGACCCTATAGATACCATAGAGATGATGAGTTTGGATGCAGGTATGTCAAGCAGAAATGCGAATAAAGGAGAAAAGGAGAATGACCGATGGGCCCAAGCTCACGCGCAAAGTGTGCTCCAAGAGAGTAACAAGCAGCAACAGATAATACCGAATACGGTCAAAGGGGACCGACCGACGCCGAAGGAAGGGGCACAAAGCAGACCGTCTAGTGAGATTATAAGCGAAAAGCAAATAAATGAATCACGATGGGGTACACAGACGAAAGAAAGTCCAGAAAAAGGGACGAAAGTAAACAAAAAGATCGGAGCGTTACTTAATGACTCAATAGATAACTTCCAAGCGAAAGTTAGACTAGATGTTAAGCGCTGAGACTTTAAAGGCAAGCCGAGAATCAGGATAGACGCTTGGGAATCCGATACTATCACCGATTGACTTCTGAGCGATTCGACGGTAAGTACAGATAATGATACAAACATATCTCAACAGCCCTTGAAGGAGAGAACGGGCTCAGGGGATAGAGAGAAATTTTTTAGCGAGGAAGATACCCCGCGTGGATCACCACAGATAAATGAAAACCCATCGGGGAATGAAAGAATAAGAGGGGTAATGGATGACTAGACCGATGAAGGTAATAAGCTTGAAAGTAAAACAGGAGGCGGAAATGTAGCCAAACAGAATTTAAAACAAAACTGCATGGAGTCGAATAAAAATTTAAAACTTATCGAAGAACTTCGGGTAGAAATACTAGGTAATTGCTTATTCTACTCTCTTATTTTTTCCTGTGACTTGCAATTGACGGCGCGAGAACTCCGGGATATATTACAATGTTTGAAGTGGAAAAATATATGTGTTGACCCGGACGAGGTAGAAAAAATCCTGCAGTCCAATACAGAATATGGTAATGATGATTGCATATTGTTGTTCGCACAAGAGTAAAGAAAGAATATTTGTATACATCTACGGGGCACTAAGAGGGGAAAAAAGTGTCAAATTTCCGAAAGTTTCACGATTAATGCCAATGAGGAATATGTACACTTGCATCTCCTCAACAATCACTTCAGACCACTCGTTGTCGCAACCAGGCATAGTGAGGAGGAACAAAGCCCGGTGGAAAGGGAATCGCGGGTTAGTGACAAATCGGGCGCCAATATAAATTGGAAAAGTGAAGTAAACGAATCATGGAAAGAAAAAGAGGAAGGAGTTAAAGAAATAGAGCGTAATAAAAGTGACTCTATGAATGAGGACGTTTATGAAGATGGGGACACGCCCCCATCTGATCCACCACCACTACCCAACTTTTCAAGTAGTTCAGACTTACTAAACAATGAGAGTGAAGAAGGGGCTGGTTTAAACAAGGCCAGACTGGAGTCGGAAAGCAAACCAGAGGAAGCAGACCTTCAAAGGAAAGTATTATCAAACCTCCCACAGCTAAAAAAGTACAGACAATGAAAAAAGATGGTTGGTGACGTCATGACAGCAAATGTGAGAAAAGTCGCGGTAATGCGAATGTATATTTAATCGCATTTTGAAGATACGGCGCTAAAATCGGACATCAAGAAATGCATTACGTCACTCAAGGCACTAGTAATGATAAATAAAATAAAGTCTATAGGCGTGATACGTGACTTGGCAATACTCAACATGAGCCAATCGATCCACTTCGTGGAACAATTTGAGGAAACTTTCAAAAACCTCAAGGTCGCAGCGACCTTTTATATCAGTTATACCACCTGTGGATCAAAGATATAAGGTTATTAAGGAGTATCACAAATCAACAATTGGGGGTCATAAAGGAATGAATAAAACCTACAATAAGATAGCAAGGGACTATTATTGGAGGAACATGAGGGCCGATGTAAGGCAATTTATACTTGGATGCAGGTCATGTCAGACTAAAAAACTTGTGCGTGTAAAAACGAAGCAAGCTATGCTTGTTACAGATACGCCCAGCAGACCGTTTGAAAAAATCTCGATTGACTATTACGGACCAATTAATAAGCCTTCAACAAACGGCTATACACATATCCTGTCAATACAGGATTGGCTAACCAAGTTTATTGTATTAATACCGGTACAAAGAGCAACAGCTGAAGAAACGGTAAGAGCCTTAACGAATAAATTTTTAGCATACTTTAGAGCGCCAGAAAAGTTATTATCAGACCGAGGAACGTATTTTATGAACAAAACGATAGACGAGTTTACGCGATTATTTAAAATTAAAAAACTTGGGAGCACGGCATTCCATCTTCAGAGCAACGGGGCTATTGAACGCATGGACCACGTTCTTACAGAATACTTAAAAGCCTACATTAGCGAGACCGAAAAATGGGACGAACTATTGCCGTTGTGTATGCTCGCTTACAATACGTCGGAACACGAGAGTACAGGCTACACACCCTACGAGCTTATATTTGGTCAACAGGCAAAACTCCCGTCAAGCTTCAAGAAGCCAGAGGTGGGTCAAACATATACAGAAATACTGCTGCGAATAACGGGGACACTCACGCAATTACGTTCATTGGCAGCAATGATCCAAATACAGAACGAGTATGTACTAAAAGAGCGATCTGAAGGAAAATTTGATGATCAGTACGAGGGCCCTTACGAAATAGTCGGCATAGATCACAGGAACTATAATGTGAAGTTACAGAGAAATGAAGAAATACGGGTATCACATGTGGACAAAATAAAAAAAAGCTTGTGTATTGAAATCTCCGTGTCCAAGAGATGAGATGATAAGAAGAGGAGAAGAAGAAAAGTGAAAGGGACCAAGCAGCAACTTGCTCCCCACCCCGAAAGTTACTTACGAATAATAGCAATATAGACGAATAGGGGGTAGAAATAGACGTGAAAATAAATACCACTTCTCTTGGAAACACCTTTTTTTTCGCGGCTCCCGGACGCGCCGCGAAGATTTATTAAATACAGGCATATTGGAGGAGACATGTAACGAAAGGAAATATATTACGTTCAAAATTAGCACAGACTGAGGAATTAAGGAGAAGAGAGAAACATGCAATATAAAAATAATAATAACAATCATAATAATAAGAGGAAATGAATAAATAACGTGTATAATTAAGTGATATTCTATTTTTATTTTCTTTGTTACTCTTTACATGAACAATGTATAAGAGGTGGGTAAAAAGTGCGTGTGGCTCTATCTAACTAGCGTTAAAATCATGTCAATACAATTAACACATAAGTGGGCACTTAGAACACATACGCAGAACACGAAAGACACGAAAATTGAATGGCATCAGATAAAGCTCAGCGAGGGAAAGTCACACGCGAACATATGAATAAGCAACCGTAGTAGAATGTATATATACGTACTAATATATCAATTAAGTTAATATTTCAGAGCACAAAGGGAAATCCACATGTAAAGGGAAATGTAAAACTCTAACGACAATGGAAGAGTTACGCATGTGGTTTTCTCTCAAAACGTGTTATATATATATATATATATATGGATGCGTGTGTACGCGATGCAAAAAAATCACAAGTGTGGAATATGGAAGGGAAATAATAAAAGGATGAAAATACTGTATTTGAAACATTATATTTTTTTATCTTTCCTCATTTAAACTAATGGGAGCCACAGCCGTTACAACAACCACACGAGTGGCTCACCCCCTTCTTTTTCCGCAGCCGGCCACGACCCAAACCACTCCTTCGAGAAGTCCCGTTAGAACCCTTCCCCAGCTGCAGCGTTCGCAACCGCTGAAGGCAGTCGGTGACGCTGGGCTGAGAATCAGTGGTAGCAGTGATCAGCGTGGAAAGGACGAGGCATCCGCTGGTAAAACGTTGCACCTAATAGCAAAAAAAAGAAGGAGAAGACGAATTAAATAAAGAAATAAAAAAATAAATCGAAATAAGGAACAAGAAATAAAAAATAAAAAAAAAATAAAAAATTACCTGGCTAACTGGTCGGTGATCGAGAGGATAGTTGGTGGCGCCTTCCAGGAGGACGTCCACCACTAGCACCAGGATGGTACCGTGACAGCTACAGCCGACGGCCAGAGAGTAGGAAGCCCCCCCTACCAAGGTGGGGCAGTGCAGCCACAACACCTTCCCAGTAAAATAGGGGACGGGCGCCTTCTCCTCCTCCCGCACAACCACGAGGAATAAAGACCCCAAAGGGCATCGCACCTCGCAGGACCCTACCCCTTCTCGATAGGGGTAGCACAAGGTGGGCAGTGGCAACGCGCCGGAAGGCCACCCCGGTAACAGTAAAGGAACTAGGACACCGAAGAAGGCGTAGGGATCGACTATCAGTAGCACCCCAAGCTAAATAAAAAAAAAGAGGATAGCATTAGGAAAAATAAAGAAGCCATAAGAATAAAAAATATGACGACGGCCAAGAGCACTTACCAAACCATGCTGCCCACAATATATTGGCGCTAGCGCGGTCGGCCCGCTGAGCACAACAATGCTTTGCCCAGGGGGCCGTCCTACAGCGGGGACATCCGGGCACGCATACAGTCGCGTAACCTACAACCTAATAAATGAATCACTTGAAAAAAAAAAAAAAAAAAAAAAAAAATTTTTGCTTTCATACTTACGCTTTGGCAATTTGGCACGGCGCACGCGGCTTCCTCGTAGAGAACAGCCCCTAACAGTAACCCACACGCACCGCCACTGGCGACAACGAAGCGCGTGGATCGCGAGTCACCTAAAGGCAACCGGACAAACCCAAGAAGTCGATCAAAAAATTGGCTGAAATCGGCCATGACTGTCGAAGTTAACTGCAAAGATCGTGCTCTTAAGGAGACGTAGAATACACTGACTTGGCAGCGACGTTGGAAAAGCAAATGCAGATTCATACACCGATGCAAATCCCTTCCCACCTTAAGTGAGTTACTTGACGAAAAGGGAAATAAGGAATAAATAAGAATTACGTAGCATACAAAGTCGGAAAACGGAAGTTTATAATATAGAGCAATCAAATTTTCCCCTTTTTTCTTTTCCCTCTCAAATCCACACTCGCCTCCACTGGAAATTAACCGCAGGAGTGAATGCGTGTAACGTAGCCTAGTAAGGAATAAGACTATTATGTACCTTATGTTTATAGCATACACATACATGGTGTAACAAATATAGATGTACATAAGTATAACATTAATATTATATGCAACGATACACCCTGAATGTAAAGACCGAGCCACACTCGCTACTTACCATAGTAACCATTCAAGCCCTAATACTAGATTGCATTTAATAATTATTGGGAAAATATGTGTGATGAATTGTATGGCAGGGGCATTTGTATCTACACAGAACGTTAAAACAAAATAAAAATAAACAAATCAGAATAAAATAAGAAGGAAGGTAGAATTTTTTCCCTCTCTCTCGTAGTTGTTCTCTCTTCCCTTAATCAAGGGTAACCTAGGGACCTAGGAGGTTACGATAAATGGGAGTGAGAACAGGAAAAAGGACAACTATTGTATGTTTTAGGGGTGAAACCACGCTGGTAGGAGGACAACCAGGGGAGATAGAGCAAATCGAAAGAAATCCGGGGATACTAGTAGAGAATCTGGGTCCAATTCAATCAGTCACGTCGACATGGAAAATAATATGGTTTCTAGATTGGAATCAAATGGCCCAGCAGACAGAGGCATTTCTGCAAGCAAGCCGACAAACGAAATGGAAATGTAGGGTAACTATAAGGAAGAGGAATGAATGTTAAGAGCAGGTAGAACGGGCTACTAAAAGAGTCCCAGGAGCCTTACAAAGAATGGAAATGGCGTACAGGGCAGTAGTAGGCCGAAAAGTCGATGATAACCAGACCAAAACGGTACAGACACTCCAGAGACAAATAGCAGAGGCAGATGAGGAGAAAATACAGGAGCTAGTGAAGTCAAACCTGACGCAAACGACTGACACTACAAGGTACTTAAAAGAACAAATGAGGATTTCAACGTTCAGTAATCACGAGCAGGTTCTCCAAGCTATAAATGAATTTGAAAACGAAGCAGGAAAGGTAACAGAAGAAGGATTGAAAATACTCACGGAACTTATAGACAGATACGACAGAGTATCAGGAATAGTAGAAAGATTCGAAAAATTGACCGAAGAACTCGTAGCTAAATTTGAGACAGCGACGGATATCATATATTTAGCGAGTCGAGGGGTGTCACACCTGCCGGAAGCAGCGCTTGATGTGATAGCAAAAGCAGAAATATTAGCAGAACAATTTAGACCGGACCTCAGATTTCCGGGAGAAAGAAACACGGCGGGGGAAGAAATAGCAGAATTATCAAAGATAGCAACGATAGCACTTGATAGAAAAATTATCTATTATATTGAAATACCGCTGGTAACAAGAGAGAGTCTAGACCTTCTAAGAATATCACCGTTGCCGGTAGAACAGGAGGGATTAAATATGACGAACGTCGTCGCTTATCTCCAACCAATATATGAGTACATTGCGGGTAGCACGAGCGAAAAAAGATTTGCACCAGTAGCGCGGGAGACAGTGGAACAATGCAAGAAGTTGGAAAAGGTAAGTGTGTGTACATGAATGGAGCCGACACAGGAAGTGGAGGAGGACCACCCTTGTAAGATACGGCTGATACTAGAAGAAACTGTGAAGAATCCGAAAGAATGCCCCATAGTACTAGCAAAATTAAAGGGCACATATTGGACACTTCTTCACGTGAAGAATCAACATGCGTTCAGCACCACGGAAGAGGAAAAGATACACGTACAATGCGATCACACCAAGCACAAGACATTTAAAGTAATGAAGGCAGGAGTAATAGACCTAGCGAAAGATTGCACAGCCCAAACATCGGAGACGAGATTGGACCCGAGTCAGGAGGAGGGTGAGAACCAGATAATTAAGTTTAAGAGCTCAAATTTGAATCTGAAAGAAATAGCGTGGAAAATAAAAGGGGTAAAAGTAGATGAGATATTGGAACAAATAAAGATGGTAGTAGAGAGGGATGGGTAACAGAAGCTTGGTAAGCAAGAACATGGACCGGAGGATAGGTTGACGACAGGTACTAAACTGATAGACATAGTACAACATATACATGAATTAGTACAGGCGAAAGAGGAATTTTTTAACTGGAAGGAATACGCATGGTTAGCAGCTGAAATAGCTTTGGGGGCGGCTGCAGGATCGGTCGGGATTTTAAAATGGGGGGCCCAACTTATACTAAGCTTATCTAGAATGTTTGCAGGAAGAAGAACCAGAAACAACGTCGCAAGAAATGAAAATCTGGGGAGTTCTGTGGCAATACAGCCAATACTTATCCAAGTACGGGGTGAGCGGCGACAAGAAGATCAACCGACGGGCAGTAACAAACAGTTACTATAAAAAACAAACAAACTTTAGCTAAGTTAAAAGAAGAGCCTTAATACCTAAGCATTGACGATGTCTAGTAAAAAAAAAAAACAAAGAATACGTATGTAATTATGATGATGATAAAATAAAAGAATAAAAAGATTTTTGTCATGTTGTGTGGAAGACGCTGCGTTAAATGTAATGAATATAGTACAACACAAAAAAAATGAAAATAAAAAAAAAGGGAAATGAATACACAAAACAAAAGTTGTAAGTAAAATAAAACCGAAAGAAGAAAAACAATAATTATAATGAGGAAAGTGAATATTTATGAAACAACTCAGAAAAAAAAAATATGTAAGTACATAAGTAAATATTAAATTAGATAATAAGCAATAAATGGTAATTAAATAATCATCAATGAAAGTAAGACCCACAAGGGCATATTTATCAATTTATTATGTAAGAGGGAAGAGCGCAAACACGAACAATATGTGTAATAACACAATTATAAACTTGCGGAAAACTAATCAAAGCCTGTAAAAGAAAAATTAACGAGGATATTCATAGGAACACCTCATTAATTTTTCTTATATGATTAGTATACATTACAACACGAACAACATGATACAGACACTAGTTAAACGATCATTCCCGAGGTGGTACAGAAAAGAACGTTGTCGAGGGCAAAAACGAAGCGGCCTCGGACGTGTCACGTACAGTATGGAACATACTACGTGGGGTGGGCTTTAGCTATTAGTATTAGGAAGGAGCACAAGTGGGGGAAGAGAGAGCATGAAAAGGCTCGCAGCAGTGGCCACAGGGCTCTTGAACGTCGGGACTAGAAGAAGGATAGTCGCAATAAGTAACTCGGGACCGCAAAGCGCCTTCCCTCAAGGAATATAGCAATAAAGTGGTTGATTGAATTTAACTGCCGCGTTGTCATTAGGCACCCCGAACCTTTAGAATCCCACGTAATATTCCAGTATTTAGATTGTCAAGTCAATAGCCAAAAAAATTATTAATAGGTTTTAAGACTTCTTCAAGTCAGACAAAGTTATTGCTAGTATAGCAACAGAAGGACATAAATACGTAACAAAAAAAACAACTGCAGGTAAAGTAGAAAATGAAAGTTATAGAAAGTTACAAACTGTGATAGAAACCAAATCGAAAGGATGAAATATGAAAAAGCCAATGCAAACAGAAGATAAGATTCACGCCAACTTTGAATAAGAGTCTAATGAGCTAAGCACTAAATCTTCGGAATTTTTTTAAATATTGCTAAATAAAAAAATAAATGATACAAAGAAATTTTATTGTAAAGACACATATTGATAATTCATATGAAATAATCCTAATTTACCTAATTATAATAATAAAGCAATGCTTCGGCACATAACATTAGGTCATTAAAGTATTTTAACGAATTTCAAAAAAAATTTTAACAATGAAAGATTTACGAAATACTTAACTCCATAAATCAGTTATGGAACAGAAGGTTTGCAAAATTGTCATTTAAACGAGTTTTGCACAAAAAAATAAGACCATTACAAATTAAATATGTGGAAATAATACAATCCATTAGTTCAGCAATCAATCTTGAATTTTATGAATTTACATCGGTGTTTACAGATAATAAGTCACGAGCTGCTATGGCATATACCGTGAGAAAAAAAAAGAAGATTAAAACAGTCAACTGCTTAGAGTTATTTATATAGAGCGTAATAAATGTTATAGACAACGAAAAAATATACAATTCAAGATGAAGTTACAGTATAAAGTTTACCAGAAGACACACGCTAGAAGTTTTGAAAAAATTAAAAGTTGGACTGCAGTTGGGTAGTCGTTATACACCAAAACACAATGGCATAGCTAAAAGATAAAATCAAACTATTCCAAAAAAAAGCTTAGGCCCTTCTGTGTGATACTTAACTCCTGGAGAGCATGTCAAATCTATCATTAAGTTCAGCTGTGTATCTGTGTAACAAAACACTATACAGCTTAAACAAACTGAATACTTTTTTTTAAAACTGGAACCAGAATTCGAACTAGATATAAACAATTGCAAGCGACTTTTTTAAAGGGCTTATATAATTGCTCAGAGAAAAGCAGGACCCACAGGACCTCACTGAGATCAAATTAAATACTGGTTTCTAGTCAAATTAATGATGAAAAAGTATTTCTGTTAAGTCTCGATTGTAAAAAACTATATGTAAGGACTTGAACTATTCATTCAACTTTACTAACAAACGCTTATGGGGCCTAGCTTTTCTTGAAGTTAGTATGATATTTTACATTATTTCGTTGATCTTCTGGGGCACATAAAAACACTTAGTTTAAGCGACGTTTCATTGACTGGTGTGTCGACCTCTTCAGGCTTTATTAACAATAATAAACTATTACAATGACTAATATAAAAAACAGATAATGTAATGTAGAACTGACATATAAATTACCTTAATTTAAACCGTAAAAGACCATTTATCAAACGTATCAAGCAGATGGCTCACACGCAAGTCAAACTGGCAAAGGCCCCAACACCGCCCCGCTTATATAACAAACACACACACACAACCATGAACAAGTTTCGCAATGCGATGGCCTAAGCCCTCAGTTCACATATCACATTATCAGTATACAATTCTAAGAACGTACATAGTATTTTAAAACGTACAGAATTAGAGAAACTTCGATAAGTGCAACTTAAGTTATAACCATCTTCTTTATTATTATATTATAAATGTTGGAAGTAATATGTAGTATTTCAGAGATCAAACGTTTACCACACTTCAGTTCTTTGTCTAATATTTTTAAATTGTCCCACTCAAAATTATGGTTATTAAAAATTTGGTGTGAAGTACCTACCGATTCCGGTTTGTAGTTGTTTTAGTGTTCTCGTTTTCTCTCTTTTAAAGCTCTCTTTGTTTCACCCGTATATTTTGCTGAACAGTCACTGCATGAGTTTTCATATACGGCATTAGTATTATCCAAAGTATCAGTAGTAGATTTTCCCAATTGTACAATATGATTCAATTTTTTGTTTATGCTCGGAATTACTTGTGTATTTAAGTTTTTTGAAAAACGTTGTATCTTATTAATATTATTTAGAAAAAGAGGTTAGCTCATAATGGTTCTATTTAAAGGTAATTGCTCTGGAATTTAATTTGTTGCATCATTTTTGATCTTACAAAGTCTTTTCTTGTATGTTTATTAATAAAATGCTGAGGATAGCTATTTTAAAGCAGCATCTGTTTTTCAATTTTTACGTTTTCGTTATCAAATGAACTGTCAGAGAGTCTTATGGCACTGTCTATTAAATTATAAATTATATCCTTTTTTTGTTGCCCAGTATATTCAGATTAAAAATGTAAGAGTCTATTTGTAGATGGTCTTTTTTGGCACAAACTTGTGATAATTTTGTTGCATCACTTTTATTAAAGTCACATCTAAAAACCTAATTTTGTTCTCTTTCTCAATCTCATACGTAAATTTTCAATTTTTGTTATAACTATTAAAGACTTAAGTAACAAGGTCAATATACTTTTCTTTAATACGAGTGATTTAATCGTCAACGTATGAAGGAAGAGCAGCTGAACACTATGTTTATTTTTTAAAACATTCCCACATTCATTACACAGTCTTCAAGAACTAAGTCCGCAAAAGAAGAGAAATTGGTGACCCCATCGGGGCACCAAATATCTGTCGATAATACTTTTTATAAAAGGTAAAATATGTATTTTTAAATAGAAACTTTGTTAAATATATAGTATTAATAAACGGAATTCTTGATGAACGACGAATATAATCTACACGTCTCTTAAGTCTTTTTAAAACCAAATCATACGATTCATTAGTAAACAATAAATTAACGTCTACGGAAACCACTACACAATCGTCTGGTATCTTAAAAAATCTTATTTTGTGTATAAGATCTTGACTATTATTGATATGGAATTCTGATTTTGGCATGCATACTTTCAAGTCGTTATGTAATATCTTTGAAAGTAAGTTAGTTGAACTATTAGTTGATGAAATAATTGGTCTAAGAGGAATATCTTTTTAATGTATTTTCGGAATTTCATATGCTTTGGCTAACTGTGTATCCGTTTGTGTTACTTGTGTATTATGAACCTTATATTTGAAAAATTCGTTGTCCTTGAGATATTTCAATTGTTCTCGTGCCTTTTTTTGTAAAACTTTTAATGAATTATTCTTTATTTATTCGTATGTGTCAGTGTCAGCCAGAAGCATCATCATCTTGTCGATGTAATCGTGTCTATTCATGCACACTGAGGTATTGCCCTTGTTAGATTTTAGAAAAACTAAATGTTGATTCTATTTTATAAAATTGTGTTGTTTAGTTGTTTTTTTTATTATAGACTAAATAATTATGATTTTAATGTGTTTTATTTTTTATAATAAGGTTTAATCGTAATAAGTAACTCGGACTGCTTCTCCTAAGCTTTCATTTACTTCCGTATTTTTTAAACCATATTCTAAATTTCTAAATATATTAATAATGTCTTCCTTTTTCAAAATTGAGGTAATTCATGTATCAGCTCTTTATTTTACGAATTGGGCAACATCTTTAGGTATGAAAGTTTTTGTTAAATTAATAAATTTTTTTTGCCTGTTTTTTAGTATTAGCTTGTGGGCTTCTATTTCTTAGAACAAATGCGCAAACTTATTTTTAAGCGTAAATTTAACATGACTTTTTATTTTAAAACATTTTTTGTCGACACTCATAAAATATTGATGTAATTCTCTTTTATTAAGTTTTTATTGTATTTTCTCGTGATATAGTGTATGTAATGCTGTCCTTAATTACTTTATATTAATCGAAACATCTTTTATTTCGAATATTAGGAATCACACGCATAGTTTTGTTACAAAATTGGAAGACAACTTTTCACACAAACTGCTTTTAAATGATAAGTTCAGAAAACTCTTACTAACGTATCTTAAGTGTGCTGAAGTAATGTCATGTTTTTTACAGTGGAGCAGGAAAACGCTTCGTGGACAGGTCCAAGCAAGCTTTATTTTCAATTTCTTTAACTGTTTTAAGCATTTAGCAGCTCTACATTAATATGTCTTCGATATGGTGGGAAAAAATCAATTAGTCACTTGACTCGTCTTCGATCAAAGGTCTATGTTGATAGTTAAGTCTTTCTCACCCTCCATATTATCTGTATCAGTTTATTTCGTTGATCTTCTGGGGCAAATGAAAACACTTAGTTTAACCGACGTTTCGTCGACTGGTGTGTCGACTTCTTCAGGCTTTATTAACAGTAATAAATTATAACAATGCCTAATATAAACAACAGACACATATAATGTAGAACTGACAAATAAATTACCTTAATTTAAACCGTAAAAGACAATTCATTTAACGTATCGCGCAAATGGCTCACACGTAAGTTAAACTGGCAAAGGCCCCAACACCTCAATGTACCCCACTTTTATAACAAACATATACACACACAAACATAAACAAGTTTCGCAGTTCAATGACCCGAGCCCTCAGTTCGAATATCACATTATCAGTATACATTTTTAAGAACGTACATAGTCTTTAAAAAAGTAAATACATAATTAAAGAATCTTTATCTGTGCGATTTAAATTATAAATATTTTCTTTCTTATTTATACTATAACTGTTGGAGATAATGTTTAACATTTTATAAATCAATTGCTTATTAAAATTCGGTTATTCATCTACTATTTTTATATTGTCCCACTTAAAATTCTGGTTATTAGAAATTTGGTGTAAAGTAACTACCAATTTCGGTTTGTAGTTGTTTTAGTGTTTTCGTTGTCTCTCTTTTAAAGCTCTCTTCGTTTCACCTGTATTTTTTGCTGAACAATTACTGCATGAGATTTTATATACGACTTAAAAGTATGTATGCGAAAATTAAAATTCTATATCAACAATAGTCAAGATCTAATACACAAAATTGGAGCTTATAAGATACCAGACGATTATGTGTTGGTGTCCCTAGACGTTACTTCATTGTTTACTAATGTATCGTGTGATTTGGTTTTAAAAAGCCTTAAGAGACGTGTAGATTATATTCGTCGTGCATCAAGAATTCCGTTTATTAATACTATATATTTAACGAAGTTTCTACTTAAAAATACATATTTTACCTTTAATAAAAAGTATTATCGACAGATGTTTGGTGCCCCGATGGGGTTACCAATTTCTCTTCTTTTGCGGACTTAGTTCTTGAAGACTGTGTAAATGAATGTTGGAATGTCTTAAAAAATAGACATAGTGTTCAGCCGCTCTTTCTTCATACGTTGACGATTGAATCACTCGTATTAAACAAAAGCATTTTGACCTTGTTACTTAAGTCTTTAATAGTTATAACAAAAATTGAAAATTAACATATGAGATTGAAAAAGAGAACAAAATTAATTTCTCAGACATGACTTTAATAAAGCGATGCAACAAAATTGTCACAAATTGGTACCAAAAAGAATCATCTACAAATAGACTCTCACATTTTTAATCTGAATATACTGGGCAACAAAAAAAGGATACAATTTATAATTTAATAGACAGGGCCATAAGACTCTCTGACAGTTCATTTGATAACGAAAACGTAAAAAATGTAAGACAGATGCTGCTTAATAATAGCTATCCTCAGCATTTTATTAATAAACATACAAGAAAAGACTTTGTAAGATCAATAATGATGTAACAAAGTAAATTCCGGAGCAATTACCTTTAAATAAAACCATCATGAGCTAACCTCTTTTTCTAAATAATTTTACTAAGATACAACGTTTTTTAAAAAAATTTAAATACACAAGTAATTCCGAGCATAAAAAAAAATTGAATCATATTGTACAATTGGGAAAATATACTACTGATACTTTGGATAACACTCATGTCGTTTATGAAAACTCATGCAGTGGCTGTTCAGCAAAATATACGGGTGAAACAAAGAGAGCTTTAAAAGAGAGGAAACGAGAACATCAAAACAACTACAAATCGGAATCGGTCGTTACTTTACACCAAATTTCTAATAACCATAATTTTGAGTTGGACAATATAAAAATATTAGACAAAGAGTCAAATTATCGTAAACGTTTGATCTCTGACATGTTACGCATTACCTCCAACATTCATAATATAAATGAAAAAGAAGATGTATATAATTTAAGTCGTAGTTATCGAAGTTTCTTCTATTTCTGTACGTTTTAAAAGACTATGTACGATTTTAGAATTGTATACTGATAATGTGCTATGTAAACTGATGGCTTGGGTCATCGCATTGCGAAACTTGTCCATGTTTGTGTGTGTATTTATTACAAAAGCCAGGTACATTGCGGTGTTGGGGCCTTCGTCAGTTTGACTTGCGTGTGAGCCATTTGCTCGATACGTCAATTAAATTGTCTTTTACGACTTAAATTGAGGTAATTCATGTATCAGCTCTTTATTTTACGTATCTGTAGTTCATATTAATCATTGAAATAATTTATTATTTTTAATAAAGCCTGAAGAGTTTCACACACAAGTCGATGAAACATCGCTTAAACTAAGTTTTTTCATTCGCTCCAGAAGATCATTGAAATAAGCTTATACAAACAATAATACGTTACATCGAATTCTCTATATCTATTCATGCATAGATGCAACAAGTTTCAACGTTGCCTTCACTTACTTTTATCAAGTGTTCAAGCTTGCTCCATGTTAAACCTTTCCTAACATATAAGTAGTGCCAATGAGGCTGACAACATGGCAAGAACTAAAGATATGTATATTATTATGAAATGTTCATCATAGTTTATTTGAAGTTGCATAAATAAAAATTTTATAACACCCTGATAATTATGTATAGTTATGATGTTTTATTACCTTGTTATGGTATCCTTGTCCCATAGCTTGTTTAAATGCCTTTTCAAGGTTTTTCGTTTTCACAGCTAACCGTTTTTTTCAGCAAAGGGTTTGACAACAAATAGTATTGTATCAAGTCATTTTATTGATAGAATGTTTAATTATCACGCCATTTTATCAGATTATAGTTGGACTAGCAGATCGTTTCATAAGCAGTTTTTTGATGATGTATCATTGGTGATGGTATATTGTGCGATGAACAGATTGTTCTAGTGACAGATTGTTTAATGATTATTAATCGTTATAATTAATTGGTTTATTATGCTTATCACTTCACCAAACAATCTTAACAATGATTCGTATTTTTAGCAGATTATTGTGTTATCGAGTTGATTGACTGTCAGGATAATTAACCGATGAATCTTATTAATAGTTAATCGTTCCTTTGGTAAACAGCTTTTACAGCAAATTGTTTTGTAGCAAGCTGCTTTGTTAAAATATTGCTTCATCAGCACGATGTTTGTGTAACCAGCAAATCATTTTACTAGCGGATTATCTGCTTTTGGACCGTGTTCTACGCTTATTATTTTGTTAACAGTTTATTTCTAGCTTATTGATTTACTAACAGATCTTTTATTAGCAGTTCATTCATGAAAATGCAAATCGATAAACTGGCAGAGGAGGTTCGTACTAAATGATTTGCCTAAAGATTGTTTTCAGATGAATTATTTTCATGGTAAATTATTTTAGCGGCAACTCATTTGCAGACAAATTACTGCAACAACAAATCTTTTTACGACATATGACTTGAAAAGTATATATCTTTGTAAGTAAATTGTTATATGACCTGCTTATGTTACAAATATATCTTTTATGAGCAGGTTATTTTATGACTAAATGATTCGCTGATCAATCGTTTAGTTAGTGGATTACATGATCAGCAATTGATTTTATCAGGAATAAGTTTACTAGCAGATCATTTCACTATAAGATTGTATGGAGACAACTACTTTTAACTTTGATAATGTTTCTTCAATAAAAAACTCGTGGTTTGATCACGATCTGTTGCTCAGCAGTTGTTTGGACGCAAGCAAGTGCACTGAGATCCCGTTCCTACGGTAGGTTTTGATAAGTAGCCATCAGCTACAGACCACTTCATAACTCGGGAAAAAATATGTCGGTGCAAACACGCATATTTTTTTTTTGTGTTCAAGAATTAAACTATTTTTTCTATTTATTCAAAAGGTATTTTATGATTTTCCGTTCAAAAGAAGTGTTAACAGCAGAATCTGTAGTTCTATGGAAGGACCAAATTATCTTTTTAAACCCTAAAACAGTTTTATGGTAGTTTAAGGGTCAGTAGTTTGGTTTTTGCATAGACAATTATAAGCCCTTTAAAAATTATTTTTAGTTCATAGACAGACTTTCTGATTAATAATAGTTAAATTTAGACTTGAAACAAAAAGTAAAAGTGTGACACATTTAAACAGTTTGAAGGGACTTAGAAGAAACAATTTAATAGAATGTGTAAGCACTTGATAATTTACTGCCAGATTTTTTTAACACTCAATCGTTTTTTGAGGATGGAGTTTTGGTAGAAATTCGTTTAGTTGAGAATTGTTTTAATGATGGATCGTTTTATCAGCATACTATGTCACTAGCTGATCGTTTAACTTGCAAACCATACAACTGACGAACCGGTTCCTAACCAGTAGTTTTATAATGTATTATTTTAAAGCTGACTCGCTCTATTAGCATATTTTACCAGTATTAAATTGTTAAACAGAAAACGATTATATTTAAATTCGTTGCAGCGGTAAATTGTGTTATTTTCACTTAAAATTAAATTCTCATTAATCCTTTACAAGTAATTGTTCCAATAGAGGATCGTTAATTCAACAGAGTAACTGGCTATTCGGAGAATCGACTGTTGTTTTATAGCAAATCGTATCTCTTATAGAGTGTTCGATTAACACGTGGTTTTAGTACCCATACAGTTAATTAGGAGGCTATTATATGATTTTCTATTAGATATTTAAGTGTATTAATTTAAGTGTATTAAAAAAATAAGCATTTTAGTGGAATGAGGTGATCATAATTATCTGCTTAATTTCTGTGATAATAATAAGATAGCTTAAAGGGTGACTCGTTTTTTTCTGCCATGGACATTCGTACAAAAAGTTTCTCTCTGTAAATAGGGGCTCAATAAAGCAAATACGCAGGAAAATCCTTGACGAAACGAGAAAAGTTGTTACATTAGCAGTGTTTCTATAATATGTTTTTTTTTTATGCTGAATCGTTCTATTTACAAATTATTCTAGCAGCAAAGGGTTTTAGCTACAGAATATTAAACGATTGAAAGACTATTAAAGTATTCCTTGATGATTCAGGAACTCTTCAAATATTTGCAAGCAATTAATAAGTATTACGAGTATTCCTTAACGATCAAGAAACTCTGTCAATGTATTTAGACCATTAATAAGCCCTTTGAGTATTTCTCGACGATTTGAGAGGCCCTTACGATATTTCAGGACAGTTAAAAAATGTTCTTAATAATTTTGTAACATTGCTAAGCACTCCAAGTGTCATTTGGTGGTTAAAAAACCATAAGATTATTCCGTGGTGACCAAAGAACTCTCTAAGTACTTTTTTAAGATCAAAAATTCTCAAAAAATATGTAAAAAATCCATAAGCACTCTAACAATTTCTCAATGACCAGAAAACCATCTTAATTATTGGCAAGCATCAGGAAACTCTCCAAATAGATTATCGATAAGCACTCTAAGTATTCCTTGACTATTGAGACCATCTGATTATTTCTTAAGGGTAATTAAGAAATAGTCTTAGTAGCTTAGCATAGAAAAAATAATTCTAAATTTTTTTTTGTAAGTATTTAAAAAACTATTATTGAACATTATGACAATAAAGAAACTTATTGACCTTATAAAGTTTATTAAACTACCTTTGTTCCGCAAATGACCGATATATCAATTTATTTCGGGTTGTAATAGTATTTATTTGTACAATGGAAAAATCTCTTTTGTGTGTTTAAAAGTATACATAGCCAATATTGATTCTCTCGTTCTACAGTGGATTTTTCGCTAAGTTGCTTAACTTATTTTGTTATTTTATGAGAAATTAACAATAAATTTTATTTTACTTATCCAAAAATACTTTCTTGACACTTAAACATCAAAATAAAACTTAGAAACCTTAGATAGTCTAAGTTAGTCACCTTTCTCCCCAAATGATTTTTACGGTAACGTGCACTGTTCCATGCCAGTATTTTGCAAAAAAATGTCAACTATTTGTTTTATAATTTAGAAAACTTTTCGCACAGTCAAAGAATAACAAAAAAGCCTGTACAATGCACACAAAAACTCTCTCGTTATTTCTTTACAATCGAGGAAACCAGGGGGTGTTCACCGACGATCAAAAAACCCTTCAAGTATTGCTTGACGATAAAGCAAATCTCTAAATACTCCTTTATAATCTATAAATCCTATAAATATTCCTTGACAGTTGACAAAGTTTTGAACAAGATATAAGGAGATTCTTTTTTTTACGATTAAAAAATATTTTTTTTACTCTCAAACAACCAACAAATCTCATAGCCTCAATACAGCTTCTCTCACCCTGCAGAGATATTTTTGCTACCTACTTTATTCTATTTTGTTGTTTAACGAGAAATCGTCAGTACTCTTTTTTTTACTAATCTAAAAAGACTTTCCAGTTATTTAAACATCCAAACAAACTTATTGACTGTAGATAATCAAAGTTCATTACCTTGTCCCATAAATAATTTCGATGGTAACTGGGTTTGTTCAATGCCAGTATTTTACGAAAAATGGTCCACCATTTTTTTCAATAATCGCAAAAAAAATTGTTTGTCTTTTCTTATACAAAGCTTATGTAATGCAAGAAAAAAATGAGCTAGAAAGTTAGTTAGAAGTCCAAATAGATGAACAGTTTATGCTTGTTGATGGCAAGCAGGAGGAGACCGTAAATAGAGTAAGTGAGAGAAAATCTATACTTGGCAAACACAGTTCAACACTGAGTAGCTCACTCTGTAAATGTCTTTATTGCACACTTAGCCACTTTCGCAGAAAAGAATTTTAAAAGAAGTTTAAACGAAAGTTAGATGACTTAAAAAGATTCTCTAATACAAGATTTCCAGATTCCAAGGGTTAATTAACAACAAAGGGTTTTGTAATCGTACTATTAAGCAGTACTGTTGCTTAGAGGGTACACAACGAGTTGTATGTCGATTTATCCACATATCAAGTAGAACACGTTGCTATAAGTCTTGCCAGCCAAGAGATTGTATTTCTTCGAAACTTACAATAACTAGTTTTTATTAGAGAACATTATGTTAAAGAAAAGGTAACTAAAAGCTTTGTTTAATTTAAATAGATTGAGTCACAGGAAAAGATTGTTGATATTACTAAAACTCTACCTTAAAAGACTCATGCTAAATCCACAAATTTTATCACAAGTAATTTATAAATTTGTTCACAGAAACCAGTTACTAAATAATACGATCTGGCAACCTTCGAAGAAAGAGAGGTATAACATCGGTGTATCCACATTAATTTTTTTTTTTTGCTTTAAAACTTTCCGTGCCAATTTTAGAATACTAAGCGCTGAGGCAAATGTGCATCAGCAAAGAGGTAAATCACCTACAAGATTGCTCGTAGCTAAGGTATTTAGACCATGCATGACTCACATACATGCACGCTGGCCCATAATGACTAAAAAATAAATCAAACAAAATACTTTTTAAAGCCTAAAACAATAAAGTAACTTTAAGGAAGTAAAAGATGCAAAAGATAAACGGGGAACAGCTGTGCTGAGGTTTAATATTGGATATTAGTATACATGTATTAAGTTTAATGTTAAAAACTATAATAACTTGGTGTTAAGACCCATAGGCTACGCGAGAGTAGTAGCAAATAATAAAATTATTACATATGGCTAATACAACCAGTACACGCTACACCATTACACCTGCACAGCATTAGCCAGCAACAACATTACATAAACCTACGAAAGAAGTCTTGTTGACTTTTAAAGAAGTATCCGATTTTTACCATTCATGTTCGCAGGCTCATAGTTTACTGTACAACCCTTTTGTATCGCGTTAACAATTTCATTAACATACTGCAATAGCCTAAATTGTAATCTTGTTAAAAAACTGTCATGGTTTCAAATGTAAAGGAAAATGGAAAAGTAAAGGCACTTTTCTCTTTTCCTGCCTCAGAGATGTCGAGAGATAATCCGCACTCTTGCCCCAACACGGGTAACGAAATTTTCGATTCCCCAGGGCACCCTAAGCCGACTTCCTCTCCTACGACAAGCAGAGAAAATCGTAGTTGACCAAATGCAACTAACATTTTGAAATACATTTACAACTAACAATGAATGGAAACTATCGATAAATCTAAGTAAGTTAACAATATAATATTTCGTGACGAGCCCTCCACTACTGTTTCTATAGATGAACGTGTGTTCACCAGAGAAACCGCTGTTGTTAAATAATCATTAATAATTATCTATTAGTCCGATCAATGCTCACGTGTACAGCGAAAGATCTAGCAATTGTTAAAGTTATTAATATCTAAAATTAACTACTACTAAGACTATTATTAATACCATGAAGTACCGAACATTTATTCAATCAAACCTGAATACTAAGCGATTTTCACCGCTCTTTTTGCATTGGGTTCGATTGAATAAATGAACAATGGTTACCATTTGTTAATACGGATTGATGCCACATTCTAACATTAATATTAAGTTATCATAAAATCTTGTAACTTTTTATGTAAAGAGGAAAGGAAGGGCATGAGTTAGTAAATCACCTTTTCTTATCTTGATGCATAGAGAAGAACAAGCTGGATGTGGGATGTGCCAATTTCTGAGTGGCTAAACTAGAGCAGTTCTAGCCAATTAGATTTTCGGATATCGTTTTTTCTTCGAAATTTTTCCCTGGCAAGTTTTCCTGCGTTTTTCGAGCCAGCGTGTGATTGAGATCCGCTTCTCGCAATGGTAAGGCCTGTAAGCCCAGAGGAAAATCAGTTCAGTTCGGCATGCGACATTTGACGATACCCTTTGAAGTAGACTGAGTAGTAAGAGTCTATTTTTGCTACAACCTTGTCTACTACGAAGCGAGGACATAGTCAAATGTCGTTGTCACCCTCGAACGATCAACTGGTAACCAGAGTCCGCCTCTACTGCCACTTGAACTTCTTTGAGCGCAGTTTTTGTCTACGCTGGTTCAATGCCTGTACCAAGTTTCCCCTCTTAAATAAAAGTAAGTGGCAAGGTATCAGATTTCTAACGATTCTTGCTTTCTATCAAGTGTTTCTTTTTGCGGAAATGCTATTACTTGCCATAGTATTGGTACCCTTGGATCACTGGAAAATATAAAGTGTTTTTGCGCGAATGCTATAACTTGCCATAGTATTGGTACCCGTGGATCACTGGAAAATATAAAGTGTTTTTGCGCGAATGCTATAACTTGCCATAGTATTGGTACCCGTGGATCACCGGGAAATATAAAGTGTTTTTTTTTTTGCGAACGCCATTACTTACTACGATATTAGTACCTGTGGATCACCGGGAAAAATCAAGTTTTTTTGCACGAATGCCATAACTCGCCGTAGTATCGGTACCCGTGGATCACCGGGAAATATAAAGAGTTTTTGCGCGAATGCCATTTCTCGCCATAGGATTGGCACCCGTCGGTCACCGGGAATATTAAATTAGCCACGCGTATACCGTTGCTCTGTGCGGTAGTAATACTATCAGAATAACAAGAACCGATTGGATTAAAGCAAATACTCACCACGATATTAGTGTCTTCAAGTCAGATCGCGAGTTAACACGTCTCTTCCACGTACGATACCCTTACTCGTGACGGTGCTAACAGTTTTTAGATCGCGAACGAGATATACGCTGTTCTTGGTAAAAGTGAGCCGCAAGCAAGTGCATCAGAATATTACACAGCAGTCGGTCTTTGTCACGTGAAAGCAGTCGTAGCCCTTTTTCGAGTACCACGTCGTTAAGTTGAACAACCTCTTTAACCCCGCGTCTCACCTACGCGCTCAGTGTGAGTCCCAAGCTATTAAGCGAAAGCTTAGGCTTGAATAGTACGTTGCATCGACGTAACATAGAACTTTTGGAGGCTTCGGAGGGATATCACTGGTCCTGTTGTATTGCATGGGTATCGGATAGTACTTTCTTTTCTCGCGTTCTTACTTCCTTTTTTTTCTCTTTTTTTTTATTTTTGGCACGCAAACCGTATTCAGGCCACTCGGGCAAAATACGTGCGCCGGAGCACTTTACAGTGCCCCTGAAGTGCATTATTTTGTTAAGAGCTGACTGAGTGGATGGCTGCTGGTTCTAAGCAACTGTAACCTTTTTTCTTATTCTCAGCATGCAAACCGTATTCAGGCTACTGTGCAAAATACGTACGTCGGAGCACTTGTACAGTGACCCTACAGCTCGTTGTTCTATTAGGAGTTGCCTGAGCAGGCTTATAACCGAGAACACACCCTTTTACCTTACTTGTTTTCTCTTCAGTGGCAGAGCACCAAGCCGGAAAAGTGCAAAAGCGCCGAAAAGCAAGGGCTATTTGAATTAGGCTAAACCATCCAAGCACCCTTGAACGGCCCATCCAGGCAGTCTGACCCGCGAAAAGGCCAGTGGTAGTCACCAAGGAACCTCCAATTATAGACCTCACGGGCGACCCAGAGCCCCCCATCAGAGTCATCCGAGACGAAGCGGTTACCCTCGTCAACGAGCTCACCAGCTGCCATCGAGCCTTGGTAGAACGGCTTAATCCTGCCCTCAGGGAACTCGTGGCCTCTATTCTGAAAAAATAAACGAAGTAGCCAACGATTTTACTCTCCTCTGTGCCAATGCCTAAAAATAAGATCTTCAATCCCTGTCTTATTTGCCCCCAGTGTACTTCGGTAGTCTAAGAGAGATCGCGCACAAGCGGATTTCTCAAGCCACATCTGAAACCAGCAGAAGGAAGTTGGAAAAGTACTACCGTAAGGCTTAGCGATACGTGGTCAATAAAGAGCGCAGGGCAAAGCAGAATTACCTGAACTACCTTCGCAAGTAGATAGAAGATCACTTGCCACCATGGGGAAGGAATTTTAACTGGCACACGGCACCAGAACACGTACCTCCATCCTACCTTGGAGTCAAACTAGCTCCAAAGGAGACCGAGAAGCTGCCAAACAAGCCCCGGATTGTTAGTAACATACTGCTACCTACCCACGTAGTAGTAAAATCAACGAACATCGCTCTAACTGCATCGACTACAGCTTCGTACAAACCAGAGCAACCCGCTATAACTGGGAAATTAACAAATGTCAGGCGAGAGTTAAGGGCCTTAGGGAAGCAGAGGGCTGCATTGTTGGATACTTGAAAGGAACGTGAGGGAGAGCCTTCACCCCCACAGACATGAGCCGCACTAGAACTCCCTGTCCCCCCGGGGAAATGGTGTACGTGCGTCGGTTACGGCGTCGGTCACGGAAATCAGGGCACATCAAGGCCCTCTTCGACTCCGTACCCAACCGTCAACCAAAAATAATTAAATATAATGAACTCACGGAAAAATAAAAATTTAATAAATTTAAATAACTAATTAACTTTAAGCGTACAACCCCTTATTTTCCCGGCCCCGAGTACAAGTATTTTCACCTAAACCGCAGTTGCAATAAAGTTTAAAATTCGAGAATCAAAATTCAAATAAAAATAAATAAATTAATTAAATAAATGATAACAAAATCTAATCTTTGTATTTTGGACTCGCTTTGTTTTTTTTTAATTAGATAACTCACAAAAGGAATATCCTAACCACATGCGAACAACTTAAGTCTCGGGCAACGTGGAACGTCCAATATATATATATTCAATATATATATATATATATATATATATTGAAATAAAAGAAAATAAAATAAATTTGAGCACGCAATGCCTTTATTTTCGTAGTGAAAACACGAAGCTTGAAACACCCAATCA
The DNA here is from genome assembly GCF_000648655.2 of Copidosoma floridanum. The sequence goes on along the minus strand of NW_019384255.1, from coordinate 968,248 downwards.
CAAAAGAAGAAGGTCAACAGGAACTCCGGTGGGTTCGCCAAAATCAAAAGGATGAAAGAAGTCAGACAGAAGCCCCGGCCGCACCTGTGGCAGCAGATCAAGTGGCTGCACCACCAGAGGCAGCAGTCCCACTGAAGTTTGGTATTCATATACAACTGTCGGCAAGCACGGCAGCCTCCGTTTGGCGAATTAGGGAATCAAGAGCAGATATTCACAATCACCTTAGAACTTTGAGGAATGAAATAAAGGCACTATTTTAACGAGAACGGCAACTAATAGACGCTCTATGGAATCTTGGCGATCATGACGACCCCTATAGGTCAGATTAGAGTGAAAGATAGCCATTGTAATAGTAAATAAATAAACCAGAACATTATTTCAAATAATAAACTGTTTCATTTTTGAATAAAAATTAAAGAGTAAATTTTTTTTTACAACCCACGCCATGCCAAAAAGGGCCGCCCCCCCCCCAAATTTAATGAATTGAAAAAAGTCGTGCTAAATTTACCCTTTGCGTCTGCTGGTTGAATTTCAAGAGCATTAGAAACACAAGGTAACAATACCAAAGTATACTTCTGGCACAGGGAATTCAATAAGACAAAGAAATTTATTGATTATGAATGCCAAGTGATACGATACTTCGAACTCAATTGTGGCTGCATTACACTGGTAACCTTCGACGCCATTCCCAAAGTTTTTGGAAGAAAGTTGAGAGCAGCAGCATACATTTTAGAGTTACACCAACTATTTCCCAGCCCACTTACGTTCGTAAAATTCCATGGGCATCATCTTAAGTTCGAACAAATCGATCAAGATATACTCGACGTACCAAAAGTCATATTGTTTAAGCCCTTTTCGCAGACTCGGCAAGAATATGAGAAACAGTTAGATAAATGCTATGTTTTCGGTGTCGAAGAACAGATTTCTACCCTAGTAGTCATAGAACGTGTTAAAGCTCTGAAACTGCATATTGTCAAAACAAGCAGTTATGCACCAGGTGTAACCATGCTTGAATGGGATGACATCCACGAGGTAGAAATACACATAGAGCAAGTTGAAGCCAAAACGCGGCATAATTTAGCTACCCTACGTCAACATATTGTAACGTTCTCTAGGGTCAACGATAGACTTAACGCTTTAGAGCTGTATGACGAGGATCGTTGGGTGACAGTCGTGTCACTGTGTGACCAAGTCCATAGCCTTCGAAGTTAGGTTGCTACCTTGCACACAGTCATCGAGCACCTCTGCAATAAAAATAGGATTAATATAGACGAATTAGCATCACAGTTTGCAATTCTGAGTGTGCGCGATTAGATAATATGACGTATCCATCTCATGAGCAATAGGCGCATTACTCGCCACCAGGCACAAGGTAACAGTGAGTTACGAGAAGAAGTCGAAAGGCACGCCACCTCACAAAACCTAAGTACTCCTCACGCCCAATTAGAATGACTCAACCCTTTCTCGTCACGACGGAATCTTACCCGGACGCCAGTAAAAACTAAGGAAAATCAAGAAGACGGTGTTGAGAACGCAGGAGAGCATTTAGCGAAGAGTTTTTTGGAGAACGAAGTACTCCTAAATAACCTCAACGAACATGAAGGTACGGCTGCAGCTGGTACCGAAAATTCCATTACTACTGCTCAAGAAGGTACAAGTCAGCAAGAAAATCTAATCGAGCCACCCCAACCCAGACCCGATACTCCTAATGCTAACGACCCAAATCAGGATGACACGGAAAATCCACCACAGCACCACCCGTTTAGGAACAAACCTGTAATCATGACGCAAGCAATCGCTTTAAAAGATGCCCTCAAGGTAGTCCCAGAGTTTAGTGGTAGCAAAATATCCTTAAGTACGCCCTATGTACGCCCCCACTAAAACGATACATCAACTTCTCGGTGAAAGTTATAATGAATTTCAAAAACTAAAAGAAATAGTGCTTAACTACGCCAGTAGAATATGCGATTTACAGCAACAAATACTAGAGGTAAGGAGGTTAATAGACGAGGGAGTAGTTCCAGCCACTTACATCACGTCCTTACAGTCGGGGGCAATAGAGTGCTTTAAGAATGGACTCAACTCAGAAATTGAAGTTAAATTAAGCACTATGGATTTAGAAAGCTTGAACGATATAATTAAAAGAGCCATTAAGGTAGAAAAAGCGCTACAAACAAGGCAAGCACTTAGTGGCCAAGTAAAGGTAACGCCACAACCGGAGAAATGGCGCTATGCCTTACACTGCTGATATTACCTATCTAATAATCACATGGATGCTGACTGTGAGTCTCAAACCACTTGCCAGTTATGTAAGCAGAAAAGCCACACCGCCGACTAATGCAAGCCACCCGCAACAACAGTCCATAGTAATACCACCCCTTCCAAGCAACGGCCAAAAAAAAGACCCTATTAGTTGTCAGATATGAGGAAAACGGGGCCACATAGCCATCAAGTGTTACAAATACTTAGGGCAGATAAATATGGCAGGAGCTGGTACACTACCGATAACGTGCCAGTTATGTAACACCATGGTTCACGTCACCTTGAGATGCACAAAAATGAATGAAAGTCCAATAGCTTGCTCTATTTATAAAGGACAAAACCATACGATGAATAACTGCCTTATGAATAAAGTAGTCTGCCAAATATGCAACTTAGTCAGACATATTGCTCTCAGCTGCAGACGGCGCCAGCCACCACCTAACGCCCAACCACGTTGCACGCAATGCCGCAACAAAGGACACGTCGCTGCAAATTGTAAAACGTGCGCCTACTGTTATAACCATGGACATACGATACTAGAATGTAGAAAGCGCGGATATAATGAACGTACGAAACAGGAAAACCCCACCAGCGCCGAAGTAATGGGTGCAGCTCTGAGAGCTCTTGAAGCAGTAAGGCACTCGGTGGATACGAACCAAATTCTGCAGGAATTAATGCTCTCAAGCTAAACCCTAAACCAAAGTATGTGCCCTATTTAGATTTTATGGCAGGCACCCAGCCCATAAATCTAATGATTGATTTGGGCTCCCACGAAAATTTAATAAAACGGAAGAGCGTCCCCACTAATGTCTGCATCAACACAAATGAAATAATAAAATTTCATGGCATAGGTGGTGACACAACCTCGTCTACTGGAACAATAACACTAAAGGTGCTCGACTTCGTGGTTTTCTTTCGTGTCGTAGAAGAGCCGTTTAATATACCTTACTATGGTATACTAGGAATACGCTTCTTTTTAGACACAAAGTGCGAAATGAGCTTCGAGCACCAATTATTGAAATTCCCTGGTCGTATCACAAAATTTAAACAAAATCTAGATATAAGCGCACGTAAAACTTACTGCTCCAACATTAATAAGTTATTCGAGAGTTTTTTTATATTTTAGTGTACGCAAACCAACCAGACAGCTTTTGATAGATACCGGTTCAGAAGTCAGTATAATTAAAGACAGTCAAGCCCTTGAAGCATATCAAATTAATGTGAACGACAAGAGAATGATGAGTGGGTTTGAAACTAAAGGAATGGTAACACTCGTAAGTACCGTCATCGGCCTTGGAGCAGTAGAAACTACATTACAGGTTATACCAAACGACTTAATATTACCCTTCGAAGGAGTCCTAGGAGCTGAGTTCTTTACCCACATTAAGGTTAAGATTAATTTTACTAAAAAGATGTTGACCTTACAGGGCGATAGAGTCTCTCTTTGTATAAGATACGAAAAATTGCAACTACCCATTGGCGGAGAAACAATTCTGAATGATGCGACCCCTGATGACGAGAAAATTACGACTCTCTCGATTGCGAAACCTTAGATGTTGAATTTTGCAGCTTCGGGGAAAGAGAAACATTCCTCAAGTCAACTAATGATCTATTTGACGAATTAGATATCCCAAATATGAATGACAGTGAAACAAATATATACCTTTTTCAAAAAACCACCTTTAACGCCAGTGGTAACCAAAATACCAACAGTAACGTCAATAATTATCATTCTCACGGTGAACAACTAGAAATGCTAATAGATTTAAAATCGCCCGAAGCTGATGAGATGGCCCAAGCTAGAAGATTAATAGAGCGGCACCACAGAAATTTTTACCTTGAAGGAGATACACTTACAGCTACCAACATTGCAACACACCGCATACCTACGGTTGACGACATACCAATAGTTACTAAGCAATACAGGCTACCTCACGCATTGAAAACAGAAGTAGAGCGTCAAGTACAAGAATTACTAAAAAACGGCACAGTGAGACGATCTCGATCGGGTTATAGCAAAGCCCTATGGATCGTACCCAAAAAGAGCACCGATAGCACCCCTAAATGAAGAGTAGTTTTTGATTTTAGGCCACTTAATAAGAAAACTATACTTATGAATTTTCCCCTCCCCAAAAAACAGAAATATTCGACCAAGTTGGGGACTCCAAATATCATACGGTAATCGATTGTAAGTCAGGCTTTCATCAAATCCTGCTGCACCCCGAAGATGCCCACAAAACCGCGTTCTCGACCCCCAACGGGCATTACGAGTTCGTCTGAATGCCGTTTGGCCTATAAAGCACAGCAGTGAAATACTAAGCCACTATGACAAGAACCCTTGACGGATTAATTGGCAAGGGTGTATTCGTATATATGGACGACATAGACATTTACGCAAAAACTCTCGAAGACCACGAACGGCTCTTCGACCTAGTAATGGAAAGACTACGCGAAGCCAACTGGAAATTAGAACCCAGCAAATGCAAATTAATGCAAAAAGAAGTAGTATACTTAGGCCATATAATAAGTGAAAAAGGATTAAACCCGGACCTCATAAAATTAGAAGCAGTAAAATTATACCCTTCACCCAAAAATCTTAAAAATGTGAGACAATTTTTAGGATTTGCAGGATACTACAGACGCTTTATTCAAATTTTCGCGAGGAAAGTCAAGCCACTGAGGAAGCTCCTTCAAGGCAACGAAAGCTTTCACTGTAATAGTGAAGAAGAGAATACTTTCCAAGCACTCAAGGAAGCTTTGTGCACGGCCCCCCTTTTGCAATTTTCAGACTTAGATCAGCCATTTATAATAACATGCGACGCCTCCGGTTACGCTATAGGCGGTATCCTTTCTCAAGGAAAATTTGGCAGCGACCGACCAATCGCCTATACCTTACGTGTTTTACGAGGCCCGGAGCTCCAGTACGACACCTATGAGAAAGAAGCTCTGGCAGTATTACATTCAGTACAGATTTTTCGCCCCTATGTATACTGCCGCAAATTCACAATAATAACATTCCATCAATTCTTAGTGTGGTTCTAAACTGCAGATCTTAATACACGAGTGCAGAAATGGAGGTTTAAGCTTTTGGAATATGACTACGAAATAATCCACCACCCTGGTCTGCTGAATGCACTCGCTGACGCATTATCAAGGAACTCAGCGCCACCTGCCCAAGTTAACGTTGTGACTAGACGACAAGTGGCTCAACGAGACTCTAAGTCAGCAATACCACCCAATAAGAATAAAATCTGCAGCCAACCCCTAGAAAAATCGTAAACCAGAAAAACCCAATATTGAACAAGTAAAAGCCTCAGATCAACAAACATTAGAGCAAGGAAAGGTGAAGAAAAAACGAGGGCGTCCCAAAAAGGTCCCAACCCTTCTGAAACCTGATTTGAGCAATTCTTCATCTAGTGACGACGTCTAGTCAGAAGATGAAGCTAACGATCACTCAGGGACGAAACATCTTCGAAGAATGGGAGCCCCGATTTGGATCAGGAACCGAACGTTAGCCCTCAACAAGGCTGTTTCGTAGAAACTAAAGAACTTTTAGAGTAAAGATATGATAATGTAGTGTATTTATCGGACACATCCGGCCAACCTCTCGATGAAGGCACTCACAGGCTCATTAAAGTCAACAACATAGCCGCACTTTGTCCCACAGAGTTAGAAAGCATCACCATGAAAAAATTTACTAACAAGAGATATCAGATCACGCTCTGCCTCATGAAAGAGAAAAAAGAGTCTCAGTTGATAATTAAAAATAGACTAAAAACTCTGTCTGAAGAACTTAAGACCAAATTGGCTGAAAAACATATAAGCACAGTCAGTATAGCCAAAAGCCAATCTTATGCAACTTGGACTGGTCGGTAGTGGCCACTTTATTAAAAGATAAGTTCTCGGATAGCGACGTCAAATTGACAATTTGTAAAAATACTTTAGCATATGCAGACAACAACGATAGTGATCGAATATTTTATGAAGCGCACAAATCCCCTATCAGAGGCCACCAAGGTCTGTCCAAGACACTCAGACGTATACGGCAAGAGTATTACTGGGAAAGATTAAAAGAAAACATCCAAAGATGCATCCAGCAATGTTTAGAGTGTCAACTAAAAAAATTAGTACGAGTAAAAACTAAATAACCTATGCTCATAACCGACACACCTGGATACGTGTTTGATAAAGTAGCCCGAGACATTGTTGGCCGACTACCCAAAACCAAAGACGGAAATGAGTATATACTAACGATGCAGGATCAACTTTCGAAGTTTTGCCTAGCAGTGCCATTGGAAAATGCCACTTCGGCTACAATTGCCGATGCATTTGTGAAACACTTCATCTGCACTTTTGGAGCATCTAAGGTTATTCTCACAGATCAGGGAAGAAATTCCTTAAGTAATTTGATGCAAATGGTCGCCAAACGCTTCAAAATTAAAAAGGTCAAAACCACAGCTTTTCATCCGCAGTCCAAAAGATCGCTAGAAAGGTCGCATCACGTGCTGGGCGAATTTCTCAAGCAATATGCTGACAGCGATGACGATTGGGACCGATGGGTGGAGTTGGCCGTCCTTAATTACAATACTTGTATACAAGAAAGCACCAAGCACACTTTTTACGAAGTTGTATTTGGAAGATTAGCTAGACTTCCATCGTCCACGCCGCTGAGGGAAGGTGACCGCCTACCTACATATAATGACTATATTGTAAACTTAGTAACTAAGCTTACCAATATAAAGAAAGAAGTATACGCAAATTTAGTGAACTCCAAACTTAAATCTGAAGAGTATTACGATAGGAATATAAATGAAAAAACGTTTAAGGTAGACGATTACATCTTTTTGTTAAAGGGGGTCAAAAAGGGTAAATTTGGAGACCATTTTTTAGGTTCCCATAAGGTTTTGGAAGTATTAAGTAAACAAAATGTAAAAATCCTTATAGGTAATGAAGATAGAATAGTGCATACGAATAGATTACGGCAGTCAAAAATAAATCTTAAGAATAATAAATACCATGAATCCGATAGCGAGAGCTCCGAATGAGTGAGTTTGTGAATATGGCAGGGTTTACCTTTCAATTTCCAACCTATCTTATCCCCTTTCTCTCTTTGTCTCTCAATCAGCCTTACAAATCATGATTATACGTAACCATGGTCTTCGTTGATTACAGCCCGAGAAGAAAGGCATGATGAAGCTACTTTGCGTATTTATATTCCTCATGGCTCCAGTAGCCCTAGAATTGGTTGGATACGACTGTGGCGCGTAAACCGTGAATGTAACCACTCTACAACTGCTAGAGGTAGACCCTTGCGATATCATGACTGATACCGTCAAGTCAGCGAAGCACTACATACAACTGCTACAAATGAACTATTATGTACAAACACACGTTGTACAGTGCAAGGTAGTAGTAATTCAATGCCACATTCGCCTTTGCGGCATGCACTCTCACAGTTCTACAGTACACAATAAAGACACAAACTTCATTGAAGAAATGGATCGAGAGAAATGCATGAGAATATATAACTCAGGATAATACAGGAAAAATCTGTTAGTTGTGCAGGGATTTGGGGTTAGCAAAACCACCAGCACTGCAGCTACCTTTGCGGGCTCGCTCACGTCTGACGGGGGTTGCAAAGGAGCCTACTATGCGGATCAATATGGCTCTTGGAGTGATGTGACAGCACAAGGTACACTCCAAGTGAAGGTCCAAGAGTATAATGCTAGAGTCCATCTGCTGAAAGACAAAATCATACTGAATTCCGGCATACGCTGCTCATTCAGCATGGGTCAATGTACAGACCAAGATGGAAGCAGCACTTATTGGAATGTACTCCCTCAAACTAACTGTAACTTTGAGATGTATGAAGTTCTCTTTAAAGGCTTAGCCGATCGTACCGAAGATCCTGCTGACCCGCAAGGAGAAATTATTCTCTTTTTTGAATCAGAAGATACAAGATTCGCCTTGGCAAAGAAAAAATTGGACCAAATATGTGGCTACAGCGTGATTCGGACCGAACACCTGAAGCTTCTCGTCTTTAAGACACAAAAAGGACAAACCCCTCCGATAAAGGGGTCCGGAAACCCTTAAAATATGGACCTTTTCGCGTATATGAACTTAAAATTTGTCTACGCTGAAAGTCATGTTAGAGCACAAGTAAAATCATTGTATTGCGACATCAGAGAACAGCGCTGTAGAGTAGAGTGCATGCCATTAGAAAATGCACTCGCCATAGCTGACAGATCCCCTGACCAGTTCGCTTACACCATCATGAAAGGACCCGGCTACATGGCTACCGTCACTGGAGAGGCCATTCGAACTGTCGAATGTATACCCGTTGAAGTGACCTTAGCGAAATAAAAAAACTGTAATGCAGGATAACCGATAATAACCAACGGTACTACCATGTTTCTAAAACCGAAAACACGAGTACTTAAGAAGTACAGAACGAGGATTCCATGCGATAACATATTTCCTCAAACAGCAGATGGTACCAAGTACTGGATACCTTAACAGAAGTAAAGACCCCAAAATCATTAAAGCCGATGAAGAAAATCACCTGGCAATACGCAGAACCGTCAAACCTGGCAACAAGCGGCATATACATCCCCAGTGATCTAGAGAGGCTCAGAGACCGAATCAAGTTCCCTATTGAGCAGCCAGCACTTCTCAACGATATCGCCCGAGATATGCATGGATAACCAGCAATCGACCATCAGAGTTCAATTTTCCGGCTCCTTAATGAAGCATCACTGAAGGAACTTGCTGATAATGCCTGGAAACGTATATGGGGGAAGCTGACCACTTTTGGCCATGATAGTGCAGGATTTGGGGCCATCTACCTGATTATCCACATAATAAAAACAATAGCAGAAGATTTAATCAACAGCTACTTACTGCACCAAACCTACGGGTGGTTAGTACGCGTGCTTGGCGCCATCTGGAATACCCTTACGGAGTTTCTACTTTTCATTGGACACCCTGCACCACAAGAAGAAGCTGAAGCACAATACCAAATCCATGTATCAGGATACATGCAAGTTCCTACCGCTCCGAACATCCATGATACTATCCAAAGAGAAGATCCAATTTACGCCATTTCATAGTAACCCATGAAAAGTGTAACACTTCTTCCTACACAGTTTCTCAGCGAACTGCTTCTAGACCTTTTTGTCAAAAGCCCTAGTACCAGTTTTAGGAGGGGGGTGATAGGGGGAGCGCAACCCTATAGGTATACGAAAAATAAAACTTTTTTTTTAGTATGAGCAATACTAAACTTAGTTATAGCATTGGTCCCGGTGAAGGTTTTTGTTTACAGTTTTCCCATCACTACAGAGTCCCTCATTGTTTTTTCATACCTTAAGGCACCCTAGGCAAAGGCGGGCCAATAATTAGATATAAGTCATAGATAAATGAGAATAACTAACTGTAAAACATAGATGTATTTGTAAACTAGGTAAATAAGTTGTTAACACTCAGCGAGCTGTTCCTAGACCTCTCTACTTACACCGAAAGCCCTAGTACCAGTCTTGGAAGGGGGGTGTAAAATCAGTGTATCCACATTAATAATTTTTTTTGCTAAAAAACTTTCCGTGCCAATTTCAGAATATTTAACGCAGGGGCGAATGTGCATCTGCATAGAGGTGAATCACCTACAAGATTGCTCGTAGCTGAGGTATAACGACTATGCATGTCTCACATACATGCCCGCTGGCCCATGCTGACTGAAAAATGAATCAAACAAAATACTTTTTAAAGCCTAAAATAATAAAGTAACTTTGAGGGAGTAAAAGATGCAAAAGGGTAACGGGGAACAGCTGTGCTGAGGTTTAAAATTGAATATAAGTATACATATATTGAGTTTAATGTTAAAAACTATAATAACTTGGTGTTGAGACCCATAGGCTACGCGTGAATAGCAGCAAATGTTAAAATTATTACATATGGCTAATACAACCCATACACGCTACATCATAACACCTGCACACCATTAGCCAGCAACAATATTACATAAACCTACGAAAGCAATCTTGTTGACTTTCAAAGATGTATCTGATTTTTACCATTCATGTTTGCAGGCTCATAGTTTACTGTACAACCCTTTTGTATCACGTCAAAAATTTCATGAACATACTGCAATAGCCTAAATTGTAATCTTGTTAAAAAACAGTCATGGTTTCAAATGTAAAGAAAAACAGGAAAGAGAAGACACTTTCCCTTTTTTTCTGATACAGAGATGTCCAGAGAGAATCCACACTCTTACCCTAATACGGGTAACAGAATTTTTGATTTCCGAGGGCACCTCGACCCGACTTCCTCTCCTACGACAAGCAGAAAAACCCATAGTTTACCAAATGCTACTAACATTTTGAAATACATTTACAACTAATTATAAATGAAAACTATAGGTAAATCTAAGTAAGTTAACAATATAATAGTTCGCGAAGAGCCTCCCACTACTGTTTCTATGGATGTACGTGTTTTAACCAGAGAAATTGCTATTAGTAAATAATCATTCATGATTAATTATTTGTCCGACCAATGCTCACGAGTACAGCGAAAAATCTAGCAATTATTATAGTTTTTAATATCTAAAATTAACTACTACTAAGACTATTATTAATACCATGAAGTACCAAACATTTATTCAATCAAACCTGCATATTAAGCAATTTTCACCGCTCTTTTTGCATTGGGTTCAATTGAATGGGTGAACAATGGTTACTATTCGTTAATACGGATGAATACCACATCTTAACATTAATATTAAGTTATAATAAAATCTTGTAACTTTTGATGTAAAAGGGAAAGGAAGGGCATGAGTAAGTAAATCACCTTCCCTTCTCTTGACGCATAGAGGAGAACAAGCTGGATGTGGGATGTGCCAATTTCTGAGTGGCTAAACTAGAGCAGTTCTAGCCAATTAGATTTCCGGCTATCGTATTTTCTTCAAAATTTTTCCCCGGCAAGTTTTTCTTCATTTTTCGAGCCAGCGCGTGACCGAGGTCCACTTTTCACAATAAAAAGGCCCGTAAGCCCAGAGGGAAATCAGTTCAGTTTGGCATGCGGCATTCGACGATACCCTTTGAAGTAAACTGAGAAGTGAGAGTCTGCCTCTGCTTCAACCTAGTCTACTACGAAGCGGGGACACAGTCGAATTTCGTTGTCACCCTCGAACGATCAACTGGTAACCAGAGTCTGCCTCTACTGCCACTTGATCTTCTTTGAGCGCGGTTTCTGTCTACGCTGGTTCAACGCATGTACCAAGTTTGACTCTTAAATAAAAGTTAGTGGCAAGGTATCAGATTTCTAAAGATTCTTTCTTTCTATCAACTTTTTTTTTTTGCGTGAATGTCATTACTCGCCATAGTATTGGTACCCGTGGATCACCGGGAAATACAAAGTGTTTTTTTGCGCGAATGCCATTACTTGCTATAATATTAGTACCCATGGATCACCGGGAAAAATCAAGTGTTTTAGCGCGAACGTCATTACTTGTCTAGTATTGGTACCCGTAGATCACGGGGAAATAGAAAGTGTTTTTGTGCAAATGCCATCATTTGCCATGGTATTGGCACCTGTCGGTCACCGGGAATATTAAATTAGCCACGTATATACTATTGCTCTCTGTGGTAGTAATACTATCAGAATAACAAGGACCGATCGGATTAAAGCAAATACTCACCACGATATTAGTGTGTTAAAGTTAGATCGCGAGTTAACACGTCTCTTCCACGTACGATACCCTTACTCGTGACGGTGCTGACAGTTTTTAGATCGCGAACGAGATATACGCCGCTTCTGGTAAAAGCGAGCCACGAGCAAGTGCATCGGAATATTGCATAGCAGTCGGTCTTTGTCGCGTGAAAGCAGTCGTAGCCCTTTTCCGAGTACCGCGTCGTTAAGTTGAACTACCCCTTTAATCCCGCGTCTCACCTACGTACCCAGTGTGAGTTTTGAGCTATTAAGCAAAGCTTAGGCTCGAATAGTACGTTGCATCGACGTCACAGAGGATTAAGTATGGCTTGATTCACCTGCTCCACTAGCCCTTAGAGCTGTGGCAGCATTTGTCGTAACCAACAACGTTGAGCATGTGAAGAAAAAAAGCAGTGAGATGGCGTCTTTCTCCTACCCTCTTTTTATTTATGTGCCTGTTTACTTAATTTTGTTTCATAAAGTATCTTATTAATATAGTTACCTCATTGTTTAAGGTAATTTAAAAGTAGTTGACATTTAGGTTTTAATTTAGTTAATCAATCGATCTTATCCCTCAAAATGACTTGCTCATTTATTCATCGAAACAATATTAATAAAGACACTTTATTAACACTTTTAGTAGAATTACTTATTTTTACTTGTCCATGTACACATTATATTGCACCTATACATGTATGTGCACTTTTATCTAACCCAAGCAAGGCGTTCAGTGCATTTGCCACACTGATAAGTTTTTCCTAGTGATCGAGGACGAATCGATTCCCTACCTTTTTCGTACTTCTTCTTATTTTTTATTTTTTTGTACTTTAATGTACTCCATGCCTTATAACAGGAGCACCAAGTATGCATTTTATCAGCAGGTCATATTTGCTTGGCATGGAGAAAAGTGCGTATGCATGTGGGGTCCAATATAATTCTCATACATGCGCAAATAAATTCTGCTTCACGTGTTGATTATAATGTCTTAATGATGTTATTTCTTTGAATGGATGAGCAAGTTGGTTCGAAAATAAATTCATTAACTTATTGTATGTATATAATAAAAAATGCTTGCCAGTTTCTAAATTTACTGTGCCAATCTTATCTTTCTTAAAACAATACGGATAAACTCCAGTGTTAGTTATATTTGTCGGTGGCTAGACCACTAGCACGCCACATTGGTGAGCTTCAGCTAGCTATCAAGTATGAATGAGTTCTTTTCCTTTTTCTACTACTCCTTGTTTGTGCTCGTAATGCACTCTGCACTCTATAATAGAGGGAACAAGTATGAATTTTAATAGTTGGTTAAACTTGCTGCGCATAGAGAAAAATGCGTATGCATTTAAAGGTGCCATATAATTTTCACGAAATCACATGCAAATAAATGATTCTGTTTAAAGTGTCAAGCATAGGATATTTATTAATGTTATTATATTAAATAAGCCTAAATAAAAAGATCGAAAGAAAAACTTTGATAAGCAAAGTGTATAAAACATTAAGAATTAAATGAAGTAAATATTTCATAGAAGAACAAAGTATAAGTTTGTCAGCTATATTTTTACTAGAAGAACGGTTCTCTTTTGTACGGCACCAGATAAGTTTGATTTGTATAAACTGTATAGTGTAAAAGTAGCCGTTTCTTTGTTACTTAAATTATTTCGGTTGAAGATGGTTACGGTATAGAGTAACAGTCATATTTCGTTCATTCGTAATTAGAGTATACAAAATCTACAGATCAATAAAAACATATGAGTTTTCTTGCAACTTTGCAAAAGTATATACCTGGAAATGCAAATGGAAATACCTGTTCTCAAGCTGGTTTATCTTGACCCTAATTACAATGTCATTATTATGTTTTAATTATACCCTGGCAGTAAGTTCGCATTCCTGTCCTGATTTCAGACTGGAAAGTTATGCATTCCTTACCAGGATGGGAACCTTTTTGTTGCGCACTAACGTTCTGCGCAGCTCTCTCCTTGTTACTTTCACATGTCAGTCGTCTGCTACTCGTACACTAAGAAATTAGTGGAACGCCCTCTGTCCTTCAGGTGATGCAGCTGAGCTATCACTTACGTTGGGACAACAGATGACTCAGAGTGGGATGCCACGCACTCCACTCTTGCAACACAAGCAATGTGCCACAAGTTTGATGCTATTAACGTGCTATTGACGAGTACATTAGATGTACCCACAGTAGCTCGCGTGCCAAGTGTCGAGTATAATATATTATAATGTATACTTGACCCACATATGTGTATGTAACGCGCGTGCATACGTATATATATATATGTATATATGTATAGTATTGAATGTGTTTGTATGTACGCACGTTTATGAATCGTGTCGCTTTGAAATATATTGAAAATAATATGGTCTGTTTTAAGGTTGATCAATTTATTCGAGGAGTAACATATTTTGTATCACTATTTGCCACTTATTACGTTATTGTAAATGACACTGGTAGCTTATACATTATAATAATTTACAATCTAGTTTTATATAAACTAAATATCATGACAAGCTTTTAAAAATAAACAAAACATTTTAAATTTTCGTTACTTTAAAAATCATTTTTGTGACAGAGCAACACACAGGTAGCACCTATACAGTGAATGATTTATATAGGTATGTCCAGTACTGATGTGTTATGAATCATGTACATACNGTTTATATGTATAAAAGTTTTTAAAAATAATATAAAACTTTTCTTTGCTTTTGTTTTCGATTTCTGAGACTAAAAAATTTATTACAAAAAAGATGAACTATTCAGGATCTTCATAAGTACATATATATACATGTATACTTATAATATACACGCGGCTGTAGTTGTAATTTTTGTGATAGAGTAACGCACAGGTAGCACCTGTACAGTGAATAGTATGTATAGATATGTCCAGTAATGATGTGCTTGTATCATATACATACATTATTATCTATAAGATACATCTATAAGATACTGGAACAGACCATGCACTAGATTCCAGGACAACTGCTGAACTGTACAGATAGTACTGCTGCTGTACTACGGTGGTCGATCTAGCGTTCAAAGTGGTTCGCCAGCTGTCCCACTGCCTGAGTCGGAAGGCGTGCGTTACATTAGAACTCTATCCAACCGTGTGAGGACAGAGGGCGTTCCACTAATCTCTCAGTGTATGTATATAGCTATAGTTGACAATGTACTATACTCAGCTAACCTCAATATTTATGCCGTGTGAGTATGTAGATTGCAGAGTGTAAATTTAATGGTTTTAGCCAGTGAGTAGTGCTACGCTCAACAATTGATGATAATTAAGTACTCAGTCTATTCGTCTAAGTACAGAAAGCGATTCTGTAAATATATGAACAAAGCTCAGAAGCTTATGTATTTAAAGGTATACTTATTTGCTTCATGCAGCTATTTAAAACAACGCCACGTGCAGGGGAAAAGTTGTCGATGCTAACTTAGAAAAATACACAGAATCGTATGGAGATGAATAATCTGTTACAAGCATTTATTTTAACAGTAATGTATATTTAACAACTGATGTACTGTTTTTGTGTGTTAAGTAAAATTTTAAGCCAAAAAGTACCTATTTATTAATACCCTGAAACAAAATTACTAACATTTTTCCAATTATATATTAAAAATTATTGTGAGGTATTAAAGGGGTCATTCTAGATAAACAACCGTTTTTAACAATTTTTTCCTACTTCAACATAATGTCAACTATTTCTAAATAAATTTTTATCCTCTTCAAAAATGAATAAGCTTAAGGTAATCTTCAAAAAATAGAGCACTTACAACTGAATACGTCAGTTAAATCTAAAACAGATTTATTTAAACACTTTGAATACTTTTGCCTTTGAAAAAAGTTTAAAAACTTAAATAAGTCACAGATAATGTGTCATTAAATACTGCATCTAGTAACTTGATTAAAGAACTAAGAGAGTTTTCTAAAAAATAAAAAAAAGTTATTCTAGAAAATTATACAATACTATCGCTAGAAGTTTTGAAGTGCCACAAACTTTTTATTAAACTATCGTGCAAGAATTTCTAAGGAAAAATTGTCAGGTAAAAAATTTTTTAAGATGTTAGAAATTTTAGCAATGCTGTCTTTGTATCAGATTCACTGTTACGTTTAGTTGAAGTATCTTCGTGTTTTGATTGAATTAAGGTGTATAGTTTCGTCATTGTGCTAGTATAATAAGCATGTAATAAATATAAAATATCTCTGATAATTTAACAATATTTATTTGAAATTGTGGTGTGTCTTAGGGTCTACTGACATTGATAAGTGTTCTGGAATGGAAATCATTTTCTGTCATTGTTAATACGGAGAACTTTGAATTGAAAAATTTAGCTAAGTCATTTATAGATGAAGCATTGGCTAACAACTTTTGTGTTTTGACAGATACAGGTATGAAATTGTAATATTTTACTTTTCTGTAAAAGATTTTTGTTTCAAATAAATACAAATGAAATTAACATTTTTCGCTTTATTATATTTTACCTATAACAGCTACTTACTATACCATAACATATAATAAATTATATCATACAAAGGTCGTAACAGTAAACAACTGCATGACTTACAGATAAGTCTTAAGAACTTTCTCCTATGATGTATTATCCATGACAACTTCTTTTAGGCAGGAGTGCAAGTTAATTAGCAAATTTTTTACCAAAAAGAGATTTTAGTACAGAAAGAGTAAAACCTCTTAATGATAAGCAAATTTATTAAATACTGCTTTTTTTTCTTCAAAATAAATTATAATATAAACATAAATGTTTATGAGAACGTCTTAAAAAATTAAGAACTATTCCAAAAAACTTTGGTTTCTGCATATTTTAAAACTTATTTTTATTTTTATAACAAATGTAAGCTATCATTTATTTTGTAGAGATTATAAGATCTTACTTATATTTACATTAAAAGAGATTACAACTTGCCATCGAAGATTTACTTAAGCTTATAAAATATATTCTTTGATGCTTGGTAATTTGTTGCTTAATCCTTTTTTTTTTTTAAAGAGGTTACGTGTGAATTGAGCTACACAGTTACAAAAAAATAGTATTTTGTGGTAAATTTTCATTTCTTAGCACAAATTATAGCAGTTCAGTTTTCTTATAGTTACGAAGTAATTTAGGCTGTAAACTAAAGTGCTTATACTATTGGACGTAGGTTTATTATAATGATACAAAGTTGACGATAACTGGATCTAAAGAAATATTGATAGTAAAGACCTACACGTGAAAATCATCGTGGGTGTAATTTTTTTTGTTCAATCTTATGATGGAAAAAAGAGGAGGAAGACTTAGAAATAGAACCACCGAGAAAAGTGAATATAACAGTAAAGATATAAACAAATATCGCCCGTGGAATGTGAACAAAAGTGAAAATTCAATGAAAAACACCACTCATCACGCCTTAGTATGTCACTAACAGATGAAAACTTTAAAGTAAGAAAGAAAAAATTGTGAGTCAATTGCTTTTACTTCGTGTCATAAGACTTTATGACTTTTTGGCTGGATAATAGGCTGTGACGACTCACTACCCATGTGAAACCAAGAAATCGTCCAACCCTTCTTCTTTAACTTGTTAATAGTGACCTTTTAGAGACATCATCGGTAGTACTGCTGGATAATTGTAACCCTAAGGGGACTCAAGGGTCTCAAACGACCTATTAAGGAAACAGAGTAAATTTTTACCTTAAAGATGACTAGTATTGTGGTAGGGTAGCATGTCAAGAGGCGAGGACTATAAGCTCCTGGAAAAGTATGGGAAAGGAACTTCCAAGGTTATTTTAGGGGTAACAGCTTTATCTTAATAGTAGAGCGACATTGAAAATGAAGAGAGGTGTTTAGACACCTTGAACGACTTGGGTGTGCAGTAGAATTTTTTTATTTATTAAAAGTGAGTGTGATACTAAGTTTAGGTGTGCACTAGAAAATATGATTAAGTAGAATAGTATTATAGAAAAAAACAGATAGAGTAACAAAAAAGGAGTATGTAAAAGGGGTAAAGGGTTTATCAGAAAATACGGAAAATTTGATATTTTGTGATTCATCAACAACTGCCACCATGAGCGTCATAAGAGTGTCCTTGAGTATATATTTAAAACGTAATGTTTTATTTTGGTCTGAAAAGAAAAGAATGTATCAACCTTTTTAAGTTATGTAGTGCAAAGTGTTGGACAACTAAATGTTATCACATTTCTTTACAAGTAGAACTAGTTATATACTTTCAATATATTTTTGAATTCCTCTGACTATAAACATGTACAAAGAAGATATAAGAAAAAAGAGCTGTCTGTCAAATCCTAATTGGCTACTAGAAATAAATTAACTGGGAACCATAACTAACGTGAATGAAAATTTAACTATTGTAGAGAAACTCTTAATAAATTGTGGGATAGTGTGTTGGCTCAGGCTGATGGCAGTACCA
Source organism: Copidosoma floridanum (assembly GCF_000648655.2). Next base: position 949,862 of record NW_019384255.1, on the reverse strand, counting down.
GAAATTTGTAGCTTTGTAAAGTCCATATCTAATACAAGCATTTAAGCAACTGCAGTTTTCCTTGACAAAACTTCTTCCTACACACTAGAATTCTAGAAACTGTTGAAAACTCTAGATTTTACAGCACTTTTATAATCATTTTTAATGCACATATTTTTATAACGTTGTCACGTTCATGAATGTGCATGCCAGGCTAGCATCGATTACAGTCACAAGAATTACGGTTAATCTAAGTTATTGTTGTAATTAAAACGAAACTTGTTGAATAACAGTAACCTTACCTATTATAATATGGTTGTAATAAATAAAAATACACGACCAATATAAAATCAGAACACATGTAAATCTATAAGTTGTACAAAAACATGACAAGATAATTCATCTACGAACAATGTGCAAATATCGGCAGAAGCTCATGACGTCGAAAATAGTTATTAGTGAGGAGAAAGAGAAGTTTTGGTAGTCGTGGAGTAGATCACGGCAGTTTATCTTACAATGTTTGCTTTGCGCGTAATTCAAGTGGCACCCCTGAGTAAAAGGAAATGTCCCTCATAGAGATCACTAGATAACATGGATCAAGATTGGTTACTTAATTAAAAAAAGTATGATTGGGAGTGAATTAACCAAATAAAACAGTGATTTAGGTGTATACAATGCTGGTGCTCAGTAATAAAGTTCGATGGCTGTTTTCATGTATCCTAGAAGATTTGTATAACTAAAAACATGAATTGAAACTTTGTCAAAATAACTTAGATAAATGCCTTGACATACTTGTTTTTGCATTAAGCTTGTGAAACGGAAGAACAACTTAGAGTTTTTGCAATGTTGTGTTTAAAACAAAAAATGTATGGCAGATTTAGTTAACTTTCCCATAACTACATTTCTACAAGATAACTTGTGTCTTTCAAGCTTTACACAAGTGTAAGGCGTTTTTATGCTGTTATGTTTATCCTGTTAATACAGAAGCATTCGATGTTTTAATTTTTTCCAAACTAATAGTATAAATTACAACTCTAAATAACTCTTATTACTGTACCACAGCATATTTAATACTTAAAATACTTACTTATTTGGTCAACTAGCTCTCAAAATTTTTTTTCACTAACATAACGATTTTTTATTCATAACGCTCCGTGTATTCTAGCGATCTTAAAAAAGAACAATTTATCTCACTTAGTGAAGCCATTCGAACCAATCGCATGGAAAATAGCGTTGGTGACCAAACGGCAGAAAATATGTATTAGGTATACACGTTACGTACGTAGGTACGCACAATACCTAATGTATACTTACTGCAACGTGCAAGCTAAGCATCGTTTAGGGGGGCTCAATCAGTGGATTTTTCAGATTCCAACACATATGTAAGGTCATTGCATTGTCTTTAATTTTTTTTAACCCCTGTGCTCAGTGTGTGTGTACGTATTTATATTTGCGTGTACGTATGGTTGCACCTATGCGAGTGCATATAACCACACATATTTACATACTACTTTTTTATCTTGTAACAATAGACAACTAACAAAGTATTTTGGATGATCGGCAGATCAATGCAAACACCCAATATTTATGTAACGAATAGTTATGACGACTTTATGTCGAACTAATAAAAATATGCCATCTCTGAAAAACAAAGCCAGATAGACAAAAATTGCTATTTTTGGGGGTAATCTATAGGACAAAAACACTTCTGCACACAAATAGAGGGGCGTTAGTATAAATGGATGTACATGATTTTAACTAAACGTATTTTAGATCTATTATTTTAGAGTAAAGGAAGAAAATTTTACGAACAGTGAAACCATAATAAATAAATAATTACAAAAGTACAAAAATAGTTTTCCATGACTATGTGCAAGTATAACCTCCAAATATCTAAAAAACTGATACATCTTAAAATCGAAGAAAGATAATAGATTAAAAACAATGAGTCTCATGGAATTTCTATAGGAAAAATCTACTGTGGCACACAAATAGAGAAGTATTGGTTGATATGAAAACATTGCCTGTATTTTGTTGGTTTTGCATGCATCTTAAAGAAATAAATGAGCAAAATCTTAGAAATGAATTATGGTAACATAATTATTGCAAATGTGTAGAAAATTATGTTTTGTTTTTCTGCTTAAGCCTAACTTCAAAGTTTTTAAAAATTCACAAACTATCTAAGAAGATAAATGTGTCAAAAATAACAGTTTTAATAAGCTTTTTTACTTAAAAAACAATCTCTGCACACGTGTTAAGTGATCACAAACGACATAAAAATAACTTTGACTTCAAAAAAACTCTTTATAAATCCATGATATAAACACTTCAAATTATTGTGTGCTCTTAAAACAATTTTAAAAAAGTAGTCTTAGAAAATCAATTTACCAATTATGTGTAGTCATTTTATTCGCCATAAGGCTAGACAATTATTTTTAGAATACATTGTTAGAAGTGTTACATTTACCTGATGTCCTGTGATAGTTTAAATTTTTATTAATATGTGCTTAAGGTGGTTCTTTCATGACTCCCGAGTCAAAGGTATATCTGTCAAGTTAATATTTATTAATTCTGCTTAAATTTTAAACGATTTTATGGAGGCATATAAAATACTGATTTAAAATTTTTTAACATAATATACGGTATAAAAGTTTGTAGAAATGATTATGTGAAATTCGGGCTTAACTTCAAAATACCAGCAGTGGATGCTGACCTATGCTTTCAACATAAGAAATGAAAATGTATACCTGTGTTTTTTGTAATTTATTTGATTAAGTCCGTGAACACATTTATTTCAAGACAGCAGTGTATTTGGAATTGCACAAGCTTTATTGTATCAGTTTCTTACTTAACTACATTTAGAAAATAAATAGCTCGGTTGAAACTGTCAGTTAAAACTGCTTAGTTGCCGTAAGAGCACATGTTTAGAATTTTATTTTCATTAATCATTTTCTTGGGTTCGAATTTGTCAGCCTACTCTTAAATTTTGAGGGGTAGTGCATTGTAACTCAATAAATGATTTCTTGAGATTTTATGCCATTCTGTTCATAATCATTTCACGAAAGAACCACATTAAAACGAATATTTTGGAAATGACTTTCTTGGTTATATTACATTTTTTGATTTATTTTTTACAAATACTTATAACTAGTACGTGGGGATATAAAAGTATACTTATGCTTGAACTATGGTTGCAAATAGACACACTGTAAATAATTCTAGGTATTTATTAAAAAATTCTGAGTATAAATTACATCTTTGGTAGAAGAATCAGTTTTTATATAAACCACCAGAAAAGTACTATTTTTCTCCTACAGTAGAGATGAAAGGTATGTTTGTCTATGCTTACTCTCCCCAGTGAGTAAGCGATAACCTGTTTACTGTTTTATTGTTCTGGTAGTGAACAATTAAATTTCTTATTAAATTAACATGATCTCCAACTTTAAACAGTAAAAAAATACACCGAACAAAAATCATCTACAACACAAGGAAGCCAAAAGTAACAAAAGCATTCTTCTGAGCAGTGGGTTTGCACCATGATTGCATGTTTATTTTGATCAAGACTCTAATTATTAGATCTCAGCATCATTGCTGGCCATAAAAAAACTGCCAAGGCTTACGTCAGTGATTAAAAGAATTATTGTGAGAAGATAAAAGTATCAACAAAAAATATTGTAAGCCAAACGTAAGGAGTATTGGGATCCTTGACAAATACATATCTGCGTCAAATATGTAGCAACAGAATGTTATCAAACATTTATTTTACAAATAATGTATGTAGATACACACGTACAGACACACATTAATGTATACGTGCGAACGCACGTATTCACCCATACTCGCACACTGAACAGTGCCGAGCACATTTTTTAATTATTTTTACAGTACTACAAAAAAATTATGTTACTTATAAATAAATGTTAAAACATAAAAAATTTCATAAGAAATTGTCTCTATATTTCGTATAAGTCGCTCTCTGTCCAAAGAAGTAATATTGTAGCTTTTTTTATGTCATTTTTTCTTTGATTATTTATTTTCTTTCAGTAAATCATGTAAGCAGATGCATTCGACACTGAATTGTTAGATATTCGCTTAAAAAATATATATACGTATATATAAGAAGTTGTTCTGACTCTTTGGACCGTAAAAAAAAACGTCTATTACCTGCATGACTACCTGCTTTGATAAGGCAAACTGTTGCATGTAAATGATCACGAAGTGGTATGACAGGCAGGGTAAGGTTTAGAAAGTAACCTATTACATACCATAAAAGGGAAAGATAGAGAGGAATAAGGGAAGAAAAATATTTATACATAGAGGGAGAAAAAAGAGAAAGTAAAGGAGAGACAGTAAAAAGACAGTGCTACTATAAGTCTATTCGTGGAGCCGCGAATAAACGTATAAATATATAGAGAGAGAAAAAAAGAGTAGAAGTAAGCAGGTTGGAGACGAGCCAAAAAATAAGTGAGGTCTTTCCTCCTGAGAAGTCCTGAGTGGAGCCCCAAATAAACGTATAAATATATAGAGAGAGAAAAAAAAAGTAGGAGTAAACAGGTTGGAGACGAGCCAAAAAATAAGTAAGGTCTTTCAGTTAAAGAACATATTATATTATGGCTACAGTAACTCAGTGATTTAGGCTACAGTTCTCGTACCATGAGATCTTAGTAATATATACTCACAAGTTAAAGGCCCAGTTTTTATACATTTTGCTCATGACTCTAGCAAATTAATTTTGTATGACCGTATTTTGGAGCGTAAACCAATAAACTAGAACGCACGTGACATAAACATATGTTCAGTTACACAGCCATGTAAAACTAGTAATATAAACTGCAAAGGGGTCTAAGATAACTGTAAAATATATAAAAAATCTCTTTTCCAGTGGCAAATAGCCTTCAACTGTAAGATACTGAAAAAACTATGACTTGGAAGAAGTTACTATGTGGTAATTGCTACATGTGTAAGAACATATTAACTATACTACAATTATTTTATTGTACATAGCTAGACATGCTAAGGCTCCCAGGTTTTTAGAAGTTTTGCCACATGGGCTGTACAAAATCATCCTTTCCCCACAAAACACTTCTTAGGCACATAACTTATGTCATTAGTGAGCATAATTTTAACAAAACTTACTTCTTAATTTCTATTTTTATTAAGAACTACCCGTCATAAATTTTTTTACTCTTTAAACCATAGTACATGTAAGATGAAATGCCACGTTCGTATAATTATATATTCGCACGTGTAATATTATGACGTCAAACCAAAACTTTTACTTATCTTTATTTAAAGGACCGATCTTTAGATAAGCTAAGTAAAAGAAATATTGAAATATTTGTTGTTCATGAAGAAGACTCAAACCAAACTGTTAAGTGAGTTGAGTTCTAAATAGATGAAATGTTTTAACCCATTATTGCATTTATATCTCTCATTTAAGAATTATTGAATATTTAAAAAATACCTTATAAAACGTCTTAGTTTTTAACAAGTTAATAATTAGATGATTTTGTTAGAAAAAATGAGAGCAAGAAGTCGATAGTCAATAATAAAGCCTTTTTCTATTGTTTTTTTTCTTTTTCTTTTTTACTTAATAGTCATCAATTTCTACTAATTTTTCTCTTATAAAGTTACAGTAATGGCTACATCGCAATGCTTTTGTCAGTGATCTGTAAATATTTTGAGCTAAAGAGTGACTCCAAAAATAGCCCGTTTTTGCAACCTCAAAAATCGTCCTAAATTGTTTATCAAATCATTGTTTATCATTTGAACATTCACCTAGTAAGTTTTTAAGAGGGGATCAGCTTTAATTTCTTAGATATAGGAGGTCAAAGATATTGAAATATTACTAATGACCGTATAAATCAGGTTTGCAGTGAGTATCACACAATGAAAAGTGTTTTGCATAGTTTACCAAACCACTATCTTATTAGTTAATGCCATACTTAGAAAACTCTAAGCCTGCGGTTCTATATCTTGCATCAGGATTTAATTTCTGTACTAAAAACATATCTTCCACCACATGCTTAGCGTAGTATGACATGGTATTTTTTAATTTATAAGGGCCTTGGCAAACTTCATACAAATCGTCCAATGAAAGCTGAGGAAACTGCATTAGCGAATTATTTTCTTCATTATCCAAAGAAGTGAAAGCACTGTCATCGAATGGAACTCTTTGTTGAGAAAGATTAAGATCAGTGACAACTACTTTCAATTTATTCGGTACATTAAATCTTGATTTCATAGTTCCCCTAAAATTTTAATACTCATCATCAGATAGAATTGATTTGTGGAATAGATTAAGTAACGCGCAAGCAATTAACAGGTAATCAAAGTCATAGGACAGTGTGGCATCATGAGTTGATACAGCAAGCAACTTGAATTTTTTTTTTTAATCGCCCGAATACTTGCTCAATTATCCATCGCACCTTGGTAACAAACCTGGCTAGATTAGCTTCATACGTATTACGTTCTCCAGTTCCAGGAATATATGTTCTAAGATTTTTTTCATCTTTTAAAAAGTCCATTACATCTCTAAATCCATTATTGACTGAGACAACATCATGTTTATGAAGCATGGATAATAGCTTATCATATCTTTGAAAGCAATCATTTAAAATCTGTGCATCGTTATGGTTTACATTAAAAGGACCGAAGACAAATAGTATAAATCCGTTTGGCGTGCATCCCACCATGGGTTTAGCAAGTGGCAATTTCTTTTGCTCACTCCACAACTGCTTTCGACCAGCGAAGTTTTTTGATTTTTGAGCTATCTGATAAGTTGCATCAAAAATAATACAGCCCTTATCTTCAGGAACATCGAACAATTCTTTTGCTAATGGAGTATTATTAATTATTATGGTCTCACGATTGGGAATATTGAGAAAGTAAAGAACCAAATTTTGAATGAAATCATTTTTTGCTTTTTCTAAATGGTTAGAAATTGATGAAATACTTTGGTATCCAAAGGGCTAAGCTAATTTTTTATGTGAAAGTGCAGTACGAATTTTACACAAAAGAATAGCTACATCTTTTGATTCACAGTTCTTAGTGAATTCACATATTTTATTGAATTTATTTTTTTGAAATCCGAAAAAAGACTTAAAAGGCTCATCTGCCATCGTCTCAAGTGTATTAATATCGAATGTACTACCCACATTTTTATTTTGGTTCTGATAGTATTCGAACATGAAATCACTTACAAACTTTGGCTCCGTCGGTGATACTTCTTCAAATATTTGTTTCACTAAAGGCCAATAATCGACATCATTGAAATGTTCAGAGCACATACGGGCATTAGGCTCTACAAAGAACTTATAATTCATTAAAAGGAGCTTACGTTTATTGCTAGGAACAGCAATCAATTTGGATGGGTTCTTACACCCAAATGTACATCGATTATGGGAGCTTAAGCCTTTTCTATAAATGGACAGATCTGGCAACGTAGGGTAAGTTCGAATGCCAGGAATTCTTTGAACACAGTCGTAGCACAGTCTACATATTTTGCTGTCCACAGAAATTGTTTCTATAGCTTCAAGTTTTCGTTTTCTAGTATTATAAAAAGTTCTCAAATTATTGATAGCCGATAAATTCAGATTGTTTACTCAAAAAAATTTTTCATCCTTTGATTTCTTTTTATGCTCACAGCCAAGACATATCAAAAAGTAAGGTATTTTTTAAATGAATCGTAGACTGCAAATAATGTAAAAACATATTGGAAAGATAATTTAACAGGATAATTAGTTAATTACAATGCAAAGACAAAAGTCTTTGACTATAGTACCTGTCTATATAGTTAATACTTATTAGTAGTATAATTTATACATGTTAACAGGTTAGCTTTAATTACTTTAATAATGTATCTCAGGGGCCCATAAGATCAACTCTCACGCGAAAAAAAAATATGGATCTCAATAAATACACATTTCTGTATAAAATTGTTCTCGAAGTCAGTTATAGTGAAGCTGAGACTCAAATCATCGAAAACACTAGTTATTGACTTTAACTCAAAAGGATTCTGAATAATAACATTAAGGTCTGTGTACAGAAAATTAAAGAGGCAACTAAATGAATGTGAATGATTAAATTAAGTCCTGTACACAAAAATCAACGAGACACATTCCTCGACCTATATGATATTCATTATAAATCAAGTTTATCTTGAGCTGTGATGATTGTAATCGTTTGCTTTAAATAAATCTATAATTAATTGTAAATTAGTATTATGTACGCAATTGTGAAAGTTGCAGCCATGAGAATCAGTGTGGGAATCTACTGCATTCTAGATTTGGGAATTCTATTCAGATTTGACCTTTAAATGACCTTGAACCATCCTTTAAGAAGGTCATCTGACCTCGGATTTGGAATCAGCGACCTTTAGTAATATTTCAACATCTTCGACCTCCCAGCGGTCATTAGTAATATTTCAATATCTTCGACCTCCTATATCTAAGAAACCAAAGCTGATCTCCTCTTAAAAATTTATTAGGTGAATGTTCAAACGATAAACAATGATTTGATGAAAAATTTGGGACGATTCTCGAGGTTGCAAAAACGGGCTAATTTCAAACTATTTTAGGAGTCGCTCTTTTCTATGAAGATATGAATGGCTTGGATAAAAAATAGACAACATAAAAGTATGGCGAAAACTATTTCATTTCAAGGCTTCTTGCAAAAATTATGACGATTGGCTTGGCTCTGGCCAACAGTACTTCAAGTACTAACTTGTTATCAATTATAATGATGTTACATTTTTTGCATTAATAATGACGAAATCGCCACAGTATTTACCTGAAATTTTTAATCACGGTAAAGGGTGCGCTTACCCCTATTTTAATTGGCAAAGTTTGGGATAAAGGTATCGGTATTGAGTAGAAAATGTGTAAAATTAAAAAAATACAGGCTTGACGTGCCTCATCACTAAAGAAAATGGTTTTAACAGCATTGATCGATAAAATTTCTTTTCACGTTTCTGATTGACATATTTTGAGAATAGTTAATAAGCGACACGGTTGCAAGTACTAATTTGCTCCCAATTGCAAGAGTTTTTTTGCATTAGTTTTCCATTATTGCTTTACTTTGTTGCACATATTTATTTTATAAAGTATCTGTGGAAAAACATTTATTGTTTTGAGAGCTCATGTTGCAAGTTTCCAATATTTTTCTGTGTTTCGTAAAAATCTTTTCTTAGAAGTTCTTCTCTTTTAATTTTTTTGAATCTGAAATGTTGGTTCAAATAGATAAACACACGCTTCTTCAAGAAAAAGCAGAGAATTCATAAGATTCTTATATTTTGAGCGATAAACTATATTTTTTATCTAGCAACAACAATATAGTGACAAGTTTAATTATTTGGACTGTAAGAAATTATTCTGAATTTTTTTACTATTCAAAATCAAGTAATCTCTTTTCTCTGTACAGAAAAGTTTGAAAAAATTGCGACATGAGCTTATAAAGCAATCTGTATTTTTTTACGCATACTTTAAAGAATAAATACATACAGTAAAGTAAGTTGGTAATGGTAAACTAATGCAAAAAAGCTTTAGCAATTTTGGAAAAACTAGTACCTTCAACGGTGTTGCTTATTGACTATTCTCAAAATATGGCAATTAGAAACGTGAGAAGATGTTTTATCGGCCAACGCTGTAAAAACCATTTTCTTTCGTGAAGCCCGTATTTTTGTAAACTTTGTGTACTTTCTACTTAATATTGATACCTTTATCCAAAACTTTGTCATATAATCATTCAATTAAAATAGAAGTAAATGCACCTTTTACCACACACTTGTGTACTTACTCTCTGCCATTACCATGATTGGAAAATAGTTTGATACTGAATATTGGCTACGTAGATTTTTAATTGTTGTTAAGGTTCTCGAGAAAGTCCAGAAAATTTTTTTAATGATGACAGCGTATGAAAATAATTTTATAGTAAACAAATCAAATAGAAGTCGTGGTCCTGTTACTGTATCACTATTCTTACAACCGTATGCTATTTTACCGTGGTATACGTATTCCTAATATTAGACTCCATTTACTGTCTGATGACAGATACGACTACAACCTCTTCTTTCGTATACAGTTGTAAGCTGATCTAGTTGTATGTTATATTAATCACTATGAAAGTGTCGAAAACAGAAAAAATGGAAAAACAAAGTCTAAAAACAAAACGTAGAGTCATTTGTGTAATTCAAAAGTGATGGAAAAAAAGACGGGGATGAATTAAAAAAAAAAAGTATACAAGCTCCTTATAAAATCAAAATAGGATAAGGAACCGTCAACACCGTGTCAGCTGAACAATTGACTATTCTTGTTTTTAGACCTCATTCTTACATTTATCTCTATTTTTGACACTTTTATCGTAATTAATGTAATAGACAACTAGATCCACTTGCAGTTGTATACAAGAACAGAGATGATAGCATTATCTGTCATTAGACAGTAAATGAAGTCCAGTATTAGAGACATGCGCAGTAAAAGGGTTACAGTAATGAGAACAGCGATAGAGTATAGGATCACGACTTTTTTTTATTTTTGAGGCGCAGTTTTATAGCTGCGTATTGAAAATAGAGTGGTAAGTTAAACTGGCTGATGCAACGCAAAAAGTGTCTATCTGGAAGCAACGGGATGACGGAGAGTAGGGAGTGGAGCATAGGAGGATGGGAGTGACTAGAGCTTATGCGAATTAGAAGTTGAGTAAATTTTCAGCAGGGAAAGAAACAGAAACTAAGAGAAAGAGCAAGTGCGCACGTCAATATTGAAATACGCTCAAAAAAACGAATATGTATAGCAAAAAGTGGAAGCGCCTGAATGTGTGAGAGCATGCGCGTAGAAATTTTCTTTATAAGTTGGTTAATTGTATTTAGTGGCAGAGGGCACGCATCGACTTCACTATGCTACACCCTTTCTCTGTAGTAAAAGCATATAAACTGCGAGTCTACGTTGCTAGTAACCTCTTACATTTAAAAATGTTAGTAATACATGACTTTTTTTTCATTATTGTTATTTTTTTTTTTTATTTGCTAAGAAAGCAGTGGCTAGACGTATAGTTTAGACGTTACAGTTTAGAGTTTAGACGTTTACAGAACATTTTTTTATAATTATTTATAGAAGTTTAAACATCCTTTATTTCATTTAAAATGTTATTGTATATAAAAAGTGTAAAAAGGATCATTGCGTATGAATCTACTATAGAAAAATCATGTTAAAAATATTGTCATTTCAGAAATACTTCAGGTGTGTTTCAGACATTTTTTAACTTGAAATCGTAGTAAACCTTTAGTAGCACTGAGTCAGAGCGTGGTCAAATCACTCATTTAAAATGTTCTTTTTTTCTTTTAGTAATAATAATTGATACTTCAAGGATGGCAAGGTACGCATGGCTTAGCTTCACTCTTGAACTGCAAAATTTAAATTGATATTATTTTGTAACATTAAAACCTAAGAAAACTTGTATGGTAACTATAATAATATAACATATATAAGAAGTTACATTAATTGATGGACTTCAGCGTGCTCATATTTTTAATTTAAATTTCGTGCCGTTAGTGCCTATTTGGTATCTATATAATAGTGCCTAACTGGTAACTATACATTGTAAAGATGCATATACATGGAGTCTTGAATTTGAAGGACTATTTATAAGCCAATGTGAATGCCAGTAAGAGAGAATTCTTGCTTATGTGAGTAGACAAACTAAGCTGGTACCAGCACTAGCCAAATCTAGCACATGTCCCCCACTCACTTACATGGGCAACCGTTCGCAGACAGCCACGACCCTACACAAAGCGCTAGGGGTTGTGCACAGCTTTCTTCTCTCCAGTAAGCTTCTAGGAGGAAGTGTTGTTTTGTATGTATGGGTATATGTTGTTGATAGCACAAAGATAGTGAAGAAAATATTGAAGAATCAATCAAAAAAATCTCAGCTGTTAAAAGAAAACTCAACATCAAGGCCAACGAATTTATTAACAGAAGTTGCAGTAGTAAAAGAAAGAAAAAAAATGTTAAAAACGTTTTTTTTTTTTTTTAATTTTAAGTTTTTCTAACCTTATTGGCTAATGATATAAAATCAATTTTAAGCTCGAAAAATTTTTTTTTTATTTTTTACAGAGAGATGCCAAGTTTATTTAAAAATGTCTTCGAATAAGTCTGCAAGATTCTTATTCCACTTGTACGACAAGTTTCACCGTTTGAATCAGACGGTCCTTTATGGTAGATCTAAGATGAAGAGGAAGATGAAACAACTTATCACAATCTAATTCAATCAGAGGGAAAATAAGCCGAGATTGTATCTGTACCAAAACAAGTAGAATGTGTGCCTCTAGCATAGTTTTCAATAGAAAAATTCGAAGCAGGGAACATACCCTTACCATCTCCTATGTCATACAGCGAACTGATAAAGCTATTCAAGCAACCACCATCATCTCCTCTATCGTCAACACCACCCGTTATTACTACCAGTCCCGAAATTGCCATCGCCATTATTACCACCAGCCCCGACATAACCATGGCCATTAATAGAATTTGCACCATTATCACCAACATTGTAAGTAGCATTAGCCTTATCATTATAGCAGTAAAAGCAGCAGCAATAATAGCAGCAGCAGTATTTTTTGTCTATTTAATATTTGCCTAAAGAGATCGAGAAATGACCAGAAAAAGATAAAAAAAGAATTAGAACCCAGAGTTTAAGTTTTGTTTGAACATCGGAAATTGACAATAATGGTGGGCAAAACTGTAAAAATAATGAAGGCAGGATGAAAAGTTATTAAATGAATAAAAAAACAATAAGAAAAGCGTAAAACCGCTCAGGTGAAGAAAGCTGTAGATGAAAAAAAAAAAAAAGGAAAAGACTAAATTTGAAAAGCAAAGAAAAAACTTCTCTGTGTAAAAAAAAAAAAAGTTTAATAATGTACATCATTCTCGTAATTTTTTTTGGTATAATACAAATACATGTTAGAACGTGACTGTATTATAAAATGTAATAAACATTTTTTTTCTTATATCAACCAGTCTTTTAATTTGACACAATGTTTAACTCATTTCTAGGTTAGAAAAAAATTGTACCCTTCCCCCCCGAACACACACGTACACTGACGTGCGCATGGTTTCTCTTTATCCATGCGTCTCATAAATATTAAAAAGATCTTCCTCTCCTACGATCTAAAGTCAACTTTTTCTCACTCTCTTTCACACGCATGCACCCCACACCCGTAAATACACACGCACGCACGCAGGTGTGGCGACGAACGCAAACATTTATCTCCTTCACTATTTAAATTTTTTTGTTTTGATGAGCACTGAGGATACTTATAGAAGCTTACGTGAACAAAGAAGCTTATGTGAACCAACTTATTTGAGTACTAAGCTTCCTTCTTCTGCAAGTCACGGCTACTGTACAACATTTCAAGGATTCAGTGACCTGTCTATGGTTATTATACCAACAAATTGTTGAAAGTCAAGTGAATACTGCCCAAATTTAAAGATTATTGGATTGCAGTCACGTAATACTGGATAATATTAAAACTCTCAGTACGGTATGTAAATTAACATTGTCTGAAAAACAAAAAATTGAGTCAGCTGTGGCTTCACTCAAAACTACTATACAGTCTCTTTATGGCTGGTTAAAAATAGTAGAGGCAGAAAAAAATTTATGGATGAACCTCAAATTTTTGTAACAGACAGTAAGCAAGAAGTGACAGCAGCAGTAAGGTATTTGTAAATAAACCTGCAATTTTGACATCAGAAGCTAAGCAAAAACTCAGCCTTGCAATAAGCGTCTAAAGTAAAGGTATGACAGAAAGGGGCTCTGCAACAAGTGTCCAAAATAAAACAGGAGTGGTAGCAGCTTGAGTTTCTCTGAATGATAAATCAGTAAATTTTTATAACGTTAATACTGAATATTTAAAAATTGTATAACTACATTTTTTATTGTAAATTTAAAGCATCTATATCGAAAAAGTTGCTGAAAGATTCTAAACATCAGTTTGTGAAACGGATACATTGTTCTCATCGCGTGAATATAAATCACGTATAGATAATAGAGTGTTGGCAGCTGCATATATTATAGTTTGAGATAATAACGAAAATCTAGATTGAAAATAATCAAATACAAAATCACAAGCTACTTTTCAAAAAAGAGACTTAAATGAGTGGTTTGATATGAGTACATGAGAGCTAATAGAAAAAAAGATGGATGATTTTAGTGATAAAAAATCAGGCAATTTTTTGCCCTCAGTTTTAAATTTTGTTGTAAATATCAATAAACGAAATTTCATGCGAGGTAGTTTTTTTATAGACTTACCAGATTATATGAAAAACCAAAATGCTTGCGTGAATGTAGTTAACAGAGACGCTTAATGTTTTAAGTGGGCTACTCTACACTCAGAGGATGTTGGTGATACTTAAGCGCCAATTGTAGTTATAATAGCATACTAACGTCATAGTGCGCCCGCTTTACCAACTAAAGGAGCGCTTCGCTCCCAAACGGTAGCGCATGTGCACCAACACGCCGATCAAGACCTATAGCTTTTTGTTCACATAGTACTTACACCAAATTAGACAACGGACTCATACTAACGTCTAACTGCTAGTATTTTCAAGTTTTTGAGACAATGACACTCCTACTTAGGTAAAGTATTTGCGCTACGTCTCTAATGATGTACATATCTATATAAAAGCATAGATGTAATAGGCTATATAATCTTGTATACTTGTGAGTTAGAAAGTAATGTAGAGTTTAAAGGTAAATTAATTTATCACAGGAATTTATCGGTTAATTTGGATGAAAATAGCTTTTTTTAAATTAGATGCTTATTATTACAAAAGTAAAAAAATTGTTTTATTGTCTTCTTCCTCAATTTTAACAAATCGATTTCTTTTAGCAGTAAATTTTTTAGATCAGAAATTTTTTATATCAGAAGGTGGCTCCCTACCACAACATAGCACACACTGTATATGGATTTATTAAGCTACCTAATCAAATCTGATAATTAAGAGATAGTGTGATATAAAATAGCGATACTTTTAAAGATAGACAACAACTGTTTTGTAAGATTAACAATATTTAATTTAAGTAAAATCGAAAATTTTAGAATCATACTCACAAAAGACACGAATCTTTTTTGTTTTTTGTCTGATTTTAATTTTTCTTAAACTAATTCTACTCTTCACATAAGGTACAACGAACAATTGCATCCATGTCGTTACGCACTAAATAGTTTTTAAAATTTTCCATGGTGTTATTATAAGATTCATAGTTGACTTTGAAATTTTATTTACTATAGCATCAAGATTTTTGTTAAACAAGCAGTTTAACGTATTTGTTGCACATACTAAAATTTGTCAGAATGTCTACATAAATTTTTTATTAAACATAACTTGGGATTTTCCTCAATGATTGTAGTTTGATAATAAGATGAGTATTTGAAAAAAACAAAATAATACGATAATTAATTTAAAATATTATACTACAATTAAAATATATGTCACATTTGAAAATTGAAGAAGTATAATTTATGTCAATGAGAGAACTGAATGCCATAACTCTTAAAGTAGTTTCTTAACCTCTAATTGACTTTGTCATTGTTGTCTTGGTTATTGCGTTTATTGATAGAAATTTATAAAAATTGGTGAAGTAACAAATAGGTTACAAATGTTAGTATTAAGACTTAACAATAATTTAAAATGACTAAAATTGATACAAACCACGTTTGTCTAAAAATATGTCGTATATTAATTTGATATAATATCGTGTACTCAGCGTACACGATATTGTTATCCTACAATGTTATATCAGAAGGTGCAAGAAACTTATGTGTTATTTAAAAACGAATATGCAGATGTTATTTCAATATTTGAGTGACACATTATATTTAATATGAAATCACGATAAAATGTACGCTATTTTTGATAACCTATAATAAAGGGATCACCATTGGTAGTTCACTATGTTTTTTTTTTATTATTATTGATTTTTATGTGTTACAACAGTAGCATAATGACGATTTTCAAAAACGAACTTGACGTACATTTTTAGGGTATAGTACATGACGCCACTTTTCTTGTGAATCTCTGTGATCTCACCAAATTGGAATTCGCTATCTTCAACAGAAATAAATATAAAATTTCTCACTGTGTACTAAACACACTCGATTTCAACATGAATATAATATTCTTTTTCGGAGTCTTTTTTCTTCCTTTTATTTTTGTTGATCGGATCCAAATTTTATAGAGTTTTCGAATTATATTGAATAAAAATCTTTGCACATTATGAACATTTGTTTGGTTTCTATGGTAACTAACAAATTTTTTTTGTTACAACTCGATGGAGCAGCAGTTTTTGTGATGCGGCTTTGTGCTTCAAAACGCATATCCCAAAATAAGACCAAGGGACTGTTTTTCAAGAGTATTGATGAACAGTGTGTTAAAAAATGGAATTTTGGTTGAAGCTTTCCATACTTATCAAAATACAATTTATTGTGCTTTTTATATAATTTTTCGGAATTTCAGAATCTGAGTGAGTAAAATGTAGTGTGGTTGTTATATCTAATATTTCACGTAATTAGTAGTACAATTGCCAATGTTCATCATTTTTTAGTTTTAAATCACCAATCAATAAGCTAAACATTCGAACTAAGCATAGCGTTTCCGCAGCTGAATTCAATTTATTATTTGTTTTTAATGACTGTTTGGAGCTTACGACTGGTGGTTTGTTGCCAACTTCTTGGAATACAAAATTAATGCTTTTTTATCTCAGGTTCAGTTCTTCTTGGGGAAAATATTTTTTTTTTTAAATAGAAGCTTGTGTCAGAGCTCGTAGATTGTATGCACACATACCTTCCAGCACGTCACGCATTAGATCAACTGATGAATCGTCTATTACATTATAACCGTTATAATGTTAGCGTGGGCCCCTCCTGGTCCATGACAATTAGGATATAGTGGACGTGCACTAGCGGCTCGCATGGTTCGAGAAGGCATCGCTGCAGTGCAGTTCAGATTGTGGCATGAAGCGTTGTGTTATGTGTTGTGAAAGGAAATACTGTGTATTAATGTTAAGTGGCTGAATAAAAAAAAAAATATAGGTATTTGCTTGTGTTAATTAAATAACATATTTCTCCTCGTAGAACGGGAGAACTCCTGCACCAATCCACTTTTTTCAGGAGAAGAAACCTAAGGTGTAAGAGGAACAAAGGTGACGTACATGATCGAGATTTATTTACAATATCTCGGCGCCTCTTTTTTTTCAGGTAAAGGAACAGTGTTACAAAATGGTATCTGTTGGGGCCACGTGTGTGGTTTAGTAATTGTTTCTGAATAAGTGTTTAAAGTGTTTCTGCAAGTTAGTGTCAGTGGTAGGTGGTGTTAGATGTAGGAATAGTGTGAGTGACTGAGTACTTGTACAGGTTTGGTAGAGGACGAGCAAGTGTGATAGACTACTGCTCAAAAATTTCTTCAGGGCCATGCCGTAAATCTCTTTGTTAGGGGGTTTCATGAGGGCTGGTTTGTCAGGTGGACAATCAAGGACATGCCTATTCTGAAAGTTCTATGGGAGCTGCGTGCCTGTAAACTCAGTGGCAAAGGCAATGAGGACGTGCAGCGAGACCGCCTACTCAGGCATTAGCTCTTAGAGCTGGACCCTGAAAGTGAGGAAATACCCGTACAATAAAATGACCTTCTCCGTTCTAGGTGGCAGATTGTTACTATAAAGACGGAACAGGATTTTTATTACGGAACGACCAGCCATGTTCGAGAAATGGACAAATTGACGAGAACGACGAGGGTACGCCAACCTTGGTATTCAGCGTATCTCTCAATGGGATGTTAGAATATAGCTGCGTGTGAGTAACTTGAGCGTCAAAGAAGGGGCAGCAAGACCGTTTATTTCAGCAATGTGTTGATGAAGTTTAGGGCTACGATGACAGGGATTCCTTTTACCCTGAAGTCTCTATTAGTTCACTTCTTTAAGCCCACTGTAAAGACATAAGTGACGAGGACAGAGGTCAGGACAAAAACATGATGGGGGTACAAGAAAAAATAAGGATCGAGATGCATAACAGCCTCACAAATAATGTAGAATACTTTGGAGAGCTAACAAATGCTCATTTGCCTCTGAAAGTCGTCACCTCAGAAGCAGTGACGTTAACAACAACAATGGTGGTTTGGGCAAATCCAATAATGACGACAAGACTGGGAAGTGAACGACAATTTTTTGGGAAAGGACAAGGACAGATTTCACTGTAACTCATCTCCAACCGTTACGACTTATCAATCACTACCTGTGTTCAGTAAGCAGTTACCCCTAGCAATGGGACCACTGACGGATCAAAGGACTACACAGAGCATTACCTTCTCTTTGGCCGAGTAACTAGCAACTATGTCTACAGTGAGATCGATTGAGCGCTCATTTGAGATTCTCGCTAGAGTTGAATCTTATGAAGCGTCTCTATTTCACTCGACATCGCAAGAAGCCTTTCTTGCTGATAGAAGCCAGAAAATCCCACA
This sequence comes from Copidosoma floridanum, assembly GCF_000648655.2. The sequence continues at coordinate 931,380 of NW_019384255.1, read as the reverse complement.
GATTTTTGTATTGGAGCAAAGATCCCTGAACCAGGGAAGATTTATAGACGTAATCAACAAGCCAGTAATATTTCGATCACTAGGAATCTGTTACAGCAAGCTACAAACAGCTAGTGATCAGGACACGGACAACGGTTCTGATAAGAGGACAATATCGTTCAATGGGATGAGACTCTCACTATAACTGAGAGCAACTGCTAATAGTAGCCTTCCAAAGAAAGGTAAAATACTGAGGATAGATGAAACGACAATTCACCTGCAACCCCTGAGAGATGAACCAGGTCCTACGCCTACACATAGTGACATGAGTTTAGATTCAGATTGGACTAGTGGCATGGAAAAGGACCAAGACGGCCTGGAAAGACTAATCAAGAAAAAGAAGGCTCGTCAAGGTTAGCGCAAACGCAAGAAAAAAGAAGTGAAGGATTAACAGGAAAGTGACTGGCAGGGTAATATTTCAGGAACCTTTGATGTGAACCGGACTTCTTCAGAACTAGGAGTTAATCACTCCTTACATAAAGATATGTTATGCCAAGGACACTAAGTTTTTCAATAAAAATTTATCTCGCCATGGTTACCTAGAAAAGATGACTGTGGACCTAAACATCTGCCAAATTTCCGACACCCCTGGACACCCTCTCAAACGCGTAAGAAATGTGAGAAACTGAGTAAGAAGCTAAAGGGGCTCAAGAGAAAGGCAGGACTTGAAAATACTAAGCTACAATAAACGCTGCATTGGTACCTCTTTTTGTTTTTAGGTAAAGAAACAGTGTTACAAAAGCACTGAATTTATATTCTCCTACATATCCTCCCAAGGAATTTTTACCCTCGATATCATCGAAAATTATTATGAGTGGCAAAATAATTTCATTTTCCATTATTTTCGCATATTTCATTGTTCAAAGGTCGCCCTGAATAATACTGCTTATAATATGTGATTTTGCCGAAAGTTAACGTGCATTGATAATAATTTGTTTAAATAAACCTCGGACCCGTAAAAATAACTTAGGGTCTCTCTTAAAAAAGCATATATGGCGTGTACTTCATTGACAACAACTTCAACCTCATTGTCTATCACTTTTTTAGTCAACTCTATACCTATTGTCATTTTCTGATAGTCAACAAATCCATTGCTTCTTAACAAGGAAAATCTTTTTGCTTCATTCAAAACTGGATCCAACGAAATAGCGTAATTTTTAAAACATTCTCAAGTTTGCTTCTTAACCGATTCCAGAGTATCTACATTACTTTAAATATCATGAATATCACTTCTTAAGGAAAGTAAAAAAATTTTCTTCTAAAAATAAATAAAATAAGCTATAACGCCTTGAACTACTTCTTTTGGTAGAGCTGGATCCTCGTCAAGCCATAATATCAGTGACATAACGTGATTGATTATGACTTGGAAACCCATGATGCAGAGATGATATATGTATAGTGTTTGTACTGAAAGGAGTCTAAAATAAAATAATTCCCTATTTGAGTAACATTAATAATTTAAAAAATGTAATGATTTCAGTAACAATAAACTTGGCCATAACATACTATAAACATTAAAATATAT
>NW_019384255.1:907731-928064 GCF_000648655.2 Copidosoma floridanum | reverse complement strand
TCATTTTTAAAAAATTTATCTCTTTTTCTTACACTAAGTATATAGTTAACAGTTTTACGACGATCTGTGATAAGCTATGACTACTTTTTCATTTTTCTGTCAAACTAGTTTATATGCAGTGGAAGACTGGTCGTACTTTCTCACGAAGATGCGTCGAATAATGATAAAAAATAAATGGAAATGATCTGTTAAAAGCTCCTACTGTTAAGTATGATATATTACTATTACATAAACCTTTAAAATTTTAAAATAAATCAACACGTTATTTTTTTAATAAAATAAGAAAGACAGGGTCAAGTATTCGTAAAAGCGCATGTTTAGGTGTATCCATATGAGAACCAGTTAACAGTGGGTGCTTGGGTATACCTAAGTATGAAGTTATACTTCTATAAAATTAAATGGCAAACAATGTAATTTTAAGTATAAAAATATCTTCTATGAAACAGTATTGTGTACAAAGGTGGTGCAATTATCGTGGGAATGAAGATACCCACGTTGATTAAGTGTGATTTTTATTATTATTTAATGAGTTAATGATTATGAACAATAAATTATGGCACAATACAATGAAAATAATGTATAGACTGGCCAGTACAAGACTGTGAACTTTCATCGAATCTTCCGGTGATTTTAGAACAAAATTTTACTGTCTACGCTGATTACTTCTGTAACGTCACGCTTACATCTATCACGTACACCCCCACGCTTATTTCTCGTCCATATTTAATACCCAAAATATAATTGTATTCAAAAAATTAGGAAGAATCATTTTGTAATCCAGTTTTCTTTAATAGGGTGGTATTACATGCCAGTGAGTGTCCCTTCAGGACGTTCATTACACATAGGTTTTTTTGACAGGTATTATTTAAACGTCAGACGTATATTGTAATAGCATAAAAAATACCCACGAACATTGCAGCTCGTTTGACTGTACCATTATTTTATACAAGATACATTGAAAAAAATGGATATTTAACATGTAAACATATGAAAAAATTACATCAAATTGCATTTATACGATTTGTGGGAATCTCCTTATATTTTGGATACAAATGAGTCCTTTGAGAAAAACCCATCAATTTTTCAAATAAAACCACAAATCAAACTTTGAATAAATTTTAAAAGAGGGGATGAAGTGTGCGTGAAAGCATGTATATGAGTACATACATAAGAAAAATGTACATGCATACATACATGCATCAACATAAGAAAAAGAATTGCTAGCTTTACTGTACACATCAGCGTTCTTGTCATTTCTCTGAATTTTCCCCCACGAACTATGTGAAGAACGTCCTTAAGTGAAATAATCACTTTAATCATAAATAGAAAAATTGTAAAAGAATAAAGTACAGTAAAAATTTATTCCTGCCCTTGCATAGGACAAAAANCATGACGCCACTTTTCTTGTGAATCTCTGTGATCTCACCAAATTGGAATTCGCTATCTTCAACAGAAATAAATATAAAATTTCTCACTGTGTACTAAACACACTCGATTTCAACATGAATATAATATTCTTTTTCGGAGTCTTTTTTCTTCCTTTTATTTTTGTTGATCGGATCCAAATTTTATAGAGTTTTCGAATTATATTGAATAAAAATCTTTGCACATTATGAACATTTGTTTGGTTTCTATGGTAACTAACAAATTTTTTTTGTTACAACTCGATGGAGCAGCAGTTTTTGTGATGCGGCTTTGTGCTTCAAAACGCATATCCCAAAATAAGACCAAGGGACTGTTTTTCAAGAGTATTGATGAACAGTGTGTTAAAAAATGGAATTTTGGTTGAAGCTTTCCATACTTATCAAAATACAATTTATTGTGCTTTTTATATAATTTTTCGGAATTTCAGAATCTGAGTGAGTAAAATGTAGTGTGGTTGTTATATCTAATATTTCACGTAATTAGTAGTACAATTGCCAATGTTCATCATTTTTTAGTTTTAAATCACCAATCAATAAGCTAAACATTCGAACTAAGCATAGCGTTTCCGCAGCTGAATTCAATTTATTATTTGTTTTTAATGACTGTTTGGAGCTTACGACTGGTGGTTTGTTGCCAACTTCTTGGAATACAAAATTAATGCTTTTTTATCTCAGGTTCAGTTCTTCTTGGGGAAAATATTTTTTTTTTTAAATAGAAGCTTGTGTCAGAGCTCGTAGATTGTATGCACACATACCTTCCAGCACGTCACGCATTAGATCAACTGATGAATCGTCTATTACATTATAACCGTTATAATGTTAGCGTGGGCCCCTCCTGGTCCATGACAATTAGGATATAGTGGACGTGCACTAGCGGCTCGCATGGTTCGAGAAGGCATCGCTGCAGTGCAGTTCAGATTGTGGCATGAAGCGTTGTGTTATGTGTTGTGAAAGGAAATACTGTGTATTAATGTTAAGTGGCTGAATAAAAAAAAAAATATAGGTATTTGCTTGTGTTAATTAAATAACATATTTCTCCTCGTAGAACGGGAGAACTCCTGCACCAATCCACTTTTTTCAGGAGAAGAAACCTAAGGTGTAAGAGGAACAAAGGTGACGTACATGATCGAGATTTATTTACAATATCTCGGCGCCTCTTTTTTTTCAGGTAAAGGAACAGTGTTACAAAATGGTATCTGTTGGGGCCACGTGTGTGGTTTAGTAATTGTTTCTGAATAAGTGTTTAAAGTGTTTCTGCAAGTTAGTGTCAGTGGTAGGTGGTGTTAGATGTAGGAATAGTGTGAGTGACTGAGTACTTGTACAGGTTTGGTAGAGGACGAGCAAGTGTGATAGACTACTGCTCAAAAATTTCTTCAGGGCCATGCCGTAAATCTCTTTGTTAGGGGGTTTCATGAGGGCTGGTTTGTCAGGTGGACAATCAAGGACATGCCTATTCTGAAAGTTCTATGGGAGCTGCGTGCCTGTAAACTCAGTGGCAAAGGCAATGAGGACGTGCAGCGAGACCGCCTACTCAGGCATTAGCTCTTAGAGCTGGACCCTGAAAGTGAGGAAATACCCGTACAATAAAATGACCTTCTCCGTTCTAGGTGGCAGATTGTTACTATAAAGACGGAACAGGATTTTTATTACGGAACGACCAGCCATGTTCGAGAAATGGACAAATTGACGAGAACGACGAGGGTACGCCAACCTTGGTATTCAGCGTATCTCTCAATGGGATGTTAGAATATAGCTGCGTGTGAGTAACTTGAGCGTCAAAGAAGGGGCAGCAAGACCGTTTATTTCAGCAATGTGTTGATGAAGTTTAGGGCTACGATGACAGGGATTCCTTTTACCCTGAAGTCTCTATTAGTTCACTTCTTTAAGCCCACTGTAAAGACATAAGTGACGAGGACAGAGGTCAGGACAAAAACATGATGGGGGTACAAGAAAAAATAAGGATCGAGATGCATAACAGCCTCACAAATAATGTAGAATACTTTGGAGAGCTAACAAATGCTCATTTGCCTCTGAAAGTCGTCACCTCAGAAGCAGTGACGTTAACAACAACAATGGTGGTTTGGGCAAATCCAATAATGACGACAAGACTGGGAAGTGAACGACAATTTTTTGGGAAAGGACAAGGACAGATTTCACTGTAACTCATCTCCAACCGTTACGACTTATCAATCACTACCTGTGTTCAGTAAGCAGTTACCCCTAGCAATGGGACCACTGACGGATCAAAGGACTACACAGAGCATTACCTTCTCTTTGGCCGAGTAACTAGCAACTATGTCTACAGTGAGATCGATTGAGCGCTCATTTGAGATTCTCGCTAGAGTTGAATCTTATGAAGCGTCTCTATTTCACTCGACATCGCAAGAAGCCTTTCTTGCTGATAGAAGCCAGAAAATCCCACAGATTTTTGTATTGGAGCAAAGATCCCTGAACCAGGGAAGATTTATAGACGTAATCAACAAGCCAGTAATATTTCGATCACTAGGAATCTGTTACAGCAAGCTACAAACAGCTAGTGATCAGGACACGGACAACGGTTCTGATAAGAGGACAATATCGTTCAATGGGATGAGACTCTCACTATAACTGAGAGCAACTGCTAATAGTAGCCTTCCAAAGAAAGGTAAAATACTGAGGATAGATGAAACGACAATTCACCTGCAACCCCTGAGAGATGAACCAGGTCCTACGCCTACACATAGTGACATGAGTTTAGATTCAGATTGGACTAGTGGCATGGAAAAGGACCAAGACGGCCTGGAAAGACTAATCAAGAAAAAGAAGGCTCGTCAAGGTTAGCGCAAACGCAAGAAAAAAGAAGTGAAGGATTAACAGGAAAGTGACTGGCAGGGTAATATTTCAGGAACCTTTGATGTGAACCGGACTTCTTCAGAACTAGGAGTTAATCACTCCTTACATAAAGATATGTTATGCCAAGGACACTAAGTTTTTCAATAAAAATTTATCTCGCCATGGTTACCTAGAAAAGATGACTGTGGACCTAAACATCTGCCAAATTTCCGACACCCCTGGACACCCTCTCAAACGCGTAAGAAATGTGAGAAACTGAGTAAGAAGCTAAAGGGGCTCAAGAGAAAGGCAGGACTTGAAAATACTAAGCTACAATAAACGCTGCATTGGTACCTCTTTTTGTTTTTAGGTAAAGAAACAGTGTTACAAAAGCACTGAATTTATATTCTCCTACATATCCTCCCAAGGAATTTTTACCCTCGATATCATCGAAAATTATTATGAGTGGCAAAATAATTTCATTTTCCATTATTTTCGCATATTTCATTGTTCAAAGGTCGCCCTGAATAATACTGCTTATAATATGTGATTTTGCCGAAAGTTAACGTGCATTGATAATAATTTGTTTAAATAAACCTCGGACCCGTAAAAATAACTTAGGGTCTCTCTTAAAAAAGCATATATGGCGTGTACTTCATTGACAACAACTTCAACCTCATTGTCTATCACTTTTTTAGTCAACTCTATACCTATTGTCATTTTCTGATAGTCAACAAATCCATTGCTTCTTAACAAGGAAAATCTTTTTGCTTCATTCAAAACTGGATCCAACGAAATAGCGTAATTTTTAAAACATTCTCAAGTTTGCTTCTTAACCGATTCCAGAGTATCTACATTACTTTAAATATCATGAATATCACTTCTTAAGGAAAGTAAAAAAATTTTCTTCTAAAAATAAATAAAATAAGCTATAACGCCTTGAACTACTTCTTTTGGTAGAGCTGGATCCTCGTCAAGCCATAATATCAGTGACATAACGTGATTGATTATGACTTGGAAACCCATGATGCAGAGATGATATATGTATAGTGTTTGTACTGAAAGGAGTCTAAAATAAAATAATTCCCTATTTGAGTAACATTAATAATTTAAAAAATGTAATGATTTCAGTAACAATAAACTTGGCCATAACATACTATAAACATTAAAATATATAAATAATAAACTAAAAACTCTTAGTGATGTTATGTACCATCTACACCTATATACTTTTTCTGCTGTGAAACATAATTTTTTGCGATATCAAACAAGTAAAATAAACTTTTTTATAAATCAACGTCTGTTCAGTCTGTTCGTTATAAATTCAGTTATTTTTAATGTATATTTTACCAACAAGAGGATATGCTCAGGTGATAAGCTCTTGGTAATACTTTAATACGTAGACAATTTTAGTTGTATATACCTACAACACAGATAAATCATGCTAAACCTTATCTTTTGGACATTCGTTTGCACTAACTACTTAAAAGTCTGAATTTTTGAGTTTTTTACGCTACTTTTTTTACTAATAAGATTCATGCTAACTTTTATTTTAACTGCAAAACCTCACACAGTAGTGTGTGTAACAGAAACTTTTTGCTTATGAATTAAAAACACTCAGTGAAGATTTATGATTAAAGTAAAAGAAATATATTAGGAATCCAATATCCCGTCGAGGTAAAAGTAACTTAAAATATCGTAAAAAATAAAAAGTTGAAGGAATAGATACCTAAAAAATCAAAAAGAAAAAGCTCAAGTTTGGTTAAACTGGACACTTCTCTTTGAAATATTTATAATGAAAATGTAAAGAAGGTAATAAATTACAAAAAAAAATTAAAGAAAGAAGTAATAAAATAAAAAAAAAATAAAAAAATCAAGTAAGATCACAAAAGACTTAAACAATACAACAGAATAAAAAAAAATTATTAAAAAAAAGTTTAATAATGTACATCATTCTCGTAATTTTTTTTGGTATAATACAAATACATGTTAGAACGTGACTGTATTATAAAATGTAATAAACATTTTTTTTCTTATATCAACCAGTCTTTTAATTTGACACAATGTTTAACTCATTTCTAGGTTAGAAAAAAATTGTACCCTTCCCCCCCGAACACACACGTACACTGACGTGCGCATGGTTTCTCTTTATCCATGCGTCTCATAAATATTAAAAAGATCTTCCTCTCCTACGATCTAAAGTCAACTTTTTCTCACTCTCTTTCACACGCATGCACCCCACACCCGTAAATACACACGCACGCACGCAGGTGTGGCGACGAACGCAAACATTTATCTCCTTCACTATTTAAATTTTTTTGTTTTGATGAGCACTGAGGATACTTATAGAAGCTTACGTGAACAAAGAAGCTTATGTGAACCAACTTATTTGAGTACTAAGCTTCCTTCTTCTGCAAGTCACGGCTACTGTACAACATTTCAAGGATTCAGTGACCTGTCTATGGTTATTATACCAACAAATTGTTGAAAGTCAAGTGAATACTGCCCAAATTTAAAGATTATTGGATTGCAGTCACGTAATACTGGATAATATTAAAACTCTCAGTACGGTATGTAAATTAACATTGTCTGAAAAACAAAAAATTGAGTCAGCTGTGGCTTCACTCAAAACTACTATACAGTCTCTTTATGGCTGGTTAAAAATAGTAGAGGCAGAAAAAAATTTATGGATGAACCTCAAATTTTTGTAACAGACAGTAAGCAAGAAGTGACAGCAGCAGTAAGGTATTTGTAAATAAACCTGCAATTTTGACATCAGAAGCTAAGCAAAAACTCAGCCTTGCAATAAGCGTCTAAAGTAAAGGTATGACAGAAAGGGGCTCTGCAACAAGTGTCCAAAATAAAACAGGAGTGGTAGCAGCTTGAGTTTCTCTGAATGATAAATCAGTAAATTTTTATAACGTTAATACTGAATATTTAAAAATTGTATAACTACATTTTTTATTGTAAATTTAAAGCATCTATATCGAAAAAGTTGCTGAAAGATTCTAAACATCAGTTTGTGAAACGGATACATTGTTCTCATCGCGTGAATATAAATCACGTATAGATAATAGAGTGTTGGCAGCTGCATATATTATAGTTTGAGATAATAACGAAAATCTAGATTGAAAATAATCAAATACAAAATCACAAGCTACTTTTCAAAAAAGAGACTTAAATGAGTGGTTTGATATGAGTACATGAGAGCTAATAGAAAAAAAGATGGATGATTTTAGTGATAAAAAATCAGGCAATTTTTTGCCCTCAGTTTTAAATTTTGTTGTAAATATCAATAAACGAAATTTCATGCGAGGTAGTTTTTTTATAGACTTACCAGATTATATGAAAAACCAAAATGCTTGCGTGAATGTAGTTAACAGAGACGCTTAATGTTTTAAGTGGGCTACTCTACACTCAGAGGATGTTGGTGATACTTAAGCGCCAATTGTAGTTATAATAGCATACTAACGTCATAGTGCGCCCGCTTTACCAACTAAAGGAGCGCTTCGCTCCCAAACGGTAGCGCATGTGCACCAACACGCCGATCAAGACCTATAGCTTTTTGTTCACATAGTACTTACACCAAATTAGACAACGGACTCATACTAACGTCTAACTGCTAGTATTTTCAAGTTTTTGAGACAATGACACTCCTACTTAGGTAAAGTATTTGCGCTACGTCTCTAATGATGTACATATCTATATAAAAGCATAGATGTAATAGGCTATATAATCTTGTATACTTGTGAGTTAGAAAGTAATGTAGAGTTTAAAGGTAAATTAATTTATCACAGGAATTTATCGGTTAATTTGGATGAAAATAGCTTTTTTTAAATTAGATGCTTATTATTACAAAAGTAAAAAAATTGTTTTATTGTCTTCTTCCTCAATTTTAACAAATCGATTTCTTTTAGCAGTAAATTTTTTAGATCAGAAATTTTTTATATCAGAAGGTGGCTCCCTACCACAACATAGCACACACTGTATATGGATTTATTAAGCTACCTAATCAAATCTGATAATTAAGAGATAGTGTGATATAAAATAGCGATACTTTTAAAGATAGACAACAACTGTTTTGTAAGATTAACAATATTTAATTTAAGTAAAATCGAAAATTTTAGAATCATACTCACAAAAGACACGAATCTTTTTTGTTTTTTGTCTGATTTTAATTTTTCTTAAACTAATTCTACTCTTCACATAAGGTACAACGAACAATTGCATCCATGTCGTTACGCACTAAATAGTTTTTAAAATTTTCCATGGTGTTATTATAAGATTCATAGTTGACTTTGAAATTTTATTTACTATAGCATCAAGATTTTTGTTAAACAAGCAGTTTAACGTATTTGTTGCACATACTAAAATTTGTCAGAATGTCTACATAAATTTTTTATTAAACATAACTTGGGATTTTCCTCAATGATTGTAGTTTGATAATAAGATGAGTATTTGAAAAAAACAAAATAATACGATAATTAATTTAAAATATTATACTACAATTAAAATATATGTCACATTTGAAAATTGAAGAAGTATAATTTATGTCAATGAGAGAACTGAATGCCATAACTCTTAAAGTAGTTTCTTAACCTCTAATTGACTTTGTCATTGTTGTCTTGGTTATTGCGTTTATTGATAGAAATTTATAAAAATTGGTGAAGTAACAAATAGGTTACAAATGTTAGTATTAAGACTTAACAATAATTTAAAATGACTAAAATTGATACAAACCACGTTTGTCTAAAAATATGTCGTATATTAATTTGATATAATATCGTGTACTCAGCGTACACGATATTGTTATCCTACAATGTTATATCAGAAGGTGCAAGAAACTTATGTGTTATTTAAAAACGAATATGCAGATGTTATTTCAATATTTGAGTGACACATTATATTTAATATGAAATCACGATAAAATGTACGCTATTTTTGATAACCTATAATAAAGGGATCACCATTGGTAGTTCACTATGTTTTTTTTTTATTATTATTGATTTTTATGTGTTACAACAGTAGCATAATGACGATTTTCAAAAACGAACTTGACGTACATTTTTAGGGTATAGTACATGACGCCACTTTTCTTGTGAATCTCTGTGATCTCACCAAATTGGAATTCGCTATCTTCAACAGAAATAAATATAAAATTTCTCACTGTGTACTAAACACACTCGATTTCAACATGAATATAATATTCTTTTTCGGAGTCTTTTTTCTTCCTTTTATTTTTGTTGATCGGATCCAAATTTTATAGAGTTTTCGAATTATATTGAATAAAAATCTTTGCACATTATGAACATTTGTTTGGTTTCTATGGTAACTAACAAATTTTTTTTGTTACAACTCGATGGAGCAGCAGTTTTTGTGATGCGGCTTTGTGCTTCAAAACGCATATCCCAAAATAAGACCAAGGGACTGTTTTTCAAGAGTATTGATGAACAGTGTGTTAAAAAATGGAATTTTGGTTGAAGCTTTCCATACTTATCAAAATACAATTTATTGTGCTTTTTATATAATTTTTCGGAATTTCAGAATCTGAGTGAGTAAAATGTAGTGTGGTTGTTATATCTAATATTTCACGTAATTAGTAGTACAATTGCCAATGTTCATCATTTTTTAGTTTTAAATCACCAATCAATAAGCTAAACATTCGAACTAAGCATAGCGTTTCCGCAGCTGAATTCAATTTATTATTTGTTTTTAATGACTGTTTGGAGCTTACGACTGGTGGTTTGTTGCCAACTTCTTGGAATACAAAATTAATGCTTTTTTATCTCAGGTTCAGTTCTTCTTGGGGAAAATATTTTTTTTTTTAAATAGAAGCTTGTGTCAGAGCTCGTAGATTGTATGCACACATACCTTCCAGCACGTCACGCATTAGATCAACTGATGAATCGTCTATTACATTATAACCGTTATAATGTTAGCGTGGGCCCCTCCTGGTCCATGACAATTAGGATATAGTGGACGTGCACTAGCGGCTCGCATGGTTCGAGAAGGCATCGCTGCAGTGCAGTTCAGATTGTGGCATGAAGCGTTGTGTTATGTGTTGTGAAAGGAAATACTGTGTATTAATGTTAAGTGGCTGAATAAAAAAAAAAATATAGGTATTTGCTTGTGTTAATTAAATAACATATTTCTCCTCGTAGAACGGGAGAACTCCTGCACCAATCCACTTTTTTCAGGAGAAGAAACCTAAGGTGTAAGAGGAACAAAGGTGACGTACATGATCGAGATTTATTTACAATATCTCGGCGCCTCTTTTTTTTCAGGTAAAGGAACAGTGTTACAAAATGGTATCTGTTGGGGCCACGTGTGTGGTTTAGTAATTGTTTCTGAATAAGTGTTTAAAGTGTTTCTGCAAGTTAGTGTCAGTGGTAGGTGGTGTTAGATGTAGGAATAGTGTGAGTGACTGAGTACTTGTACAGGTTTGGTAGAGGACGAGCAAGTGTGATAGACTACTGCTCAAAAATTTCTTCAGGGCCATGCCGTAAATCTCTTTGTTAGGGGGTTTCATGAGGGCTGGTTTGTCAGGTGGACAATCAAGGACATGCCTATTCTGAAAGTTCTATGGGAGCTGCGTGCCTGTAAACTCAGTGGCAAAGGCAATGAGGACGTGCAGCGAGACCGCCTACTCAGGCATTAGCTCTTAGAGCTGGACCCTGAAAGTGAGGAAATACCCGTACAATAAAATGACCTTCTCCGTTCTAGGTGGCAGATTGTTACTATAAAGACGGAACAGGATTTTTATTACGGAACGACCAGCCATGTTCGAGAAATGGACAAATTGACGAGAACGACGAGGGTACGCCAACCTTGGTATTCAGCGTATCTCTCAATGGGATGTTAGAATATAGCTGCGTGTGAGTAACTTGAGCGTCAAAGAAGGGGCAGCAAGACCGTTTATTTCAGCAATGTGTTGATGAAGTTTAGGGCTACGATGACAGGGATTCCTTTTACCCTGAAGTCTCTATTAGTTCACTTCTTTAAGCCCACTGTAAAGACATAAGTGACGAGGACAGAGGTCAGGACAAAAACATGATGGGGGTACAAGAAAAAATAAGGATCGAGATGCATAACAGCCTCACAAATAATGTAGAATACTTTGGAGAGCTAACAAATGCTCATTTGCCTCTGAAAGTCGTCACCTCAGAAGCAGTGACGTTAACAACAACAATGGTGGTTTGGGCAAATCCAATAATGACGACAAGACTGGGAAGTGAACGACAATTTTTTGGGAAAGGACAAGGACAGATTTCACTGTAACTCATCTCCAACCGTTACGACTTATCAATCACTACCTGTGTTCAGTAAGCAGTTACCCCTAGCAATGGGACCACTGACGGATCAAAGGACTACACAGAGCATTACCTTCTCTTTGGCCGAGTAACTAGCAACTATGTCTACAGTGAGATCGATTGAGCGCTCATTTGAGATTCTCGCTAGAGTTGAATCTTATGAAGCGTCTCTATTTCACTCGACATCGCAAGAAGCCTTTCTTGCTGATAGAAGCCAGAAAATCCCACAGATTTTTGTATTGGAGCAAAGATCCCTGAACCAGGGAAGATTTATAGACGTAATCAACAAGCCAGTAATATTTCGATCACTAGGAATCTGTTACAGCAAGCTACAAACAGCTAGTGATCAGGACACGGACAACGGTTCTGATAAGAGGACAATATCGTTCAATGGGATGAGACTCTCACTATAACTGAGAGCAACTGCTAATAGTAGCCTTCCAAAGAAAGGTAAAATACTGAGGATAGATGAAACGACAATTCACCTGCAACCCCTGAGAGATGAACCAGGTCCTACGCCTACACATAGTGACATGAGTTTAGATTCAGATTGGACTAGTGGCATGGAAAAGGACCAAGACGGCCTGGAAAGACTAATCAAGAAAAAGAAGGCTCGTCAAGGTTAGCGCAAACGCAAGAAAAAAGAAGTGAAGGATTAACAGGAAAGTGACTGGCAGGGTAATATTTCAGGAACCTTTGATGTGAACCGGACTTCTTCAGAACTAGGAGTTAATCACTCCTTACATAAAGATATGTTATGCCAAGGACACTAAGTTTTTCAATAAAAANTCTAGAATTGTAGAAGAAAATATTTAAAATTGAATTAAAGTTATTGTGGGGAACAAGTTATGGTTAAATAAAACATTAATTTCTTGGTATAGGTAGTTTAATGGTGTAGTGTAAAGTGTGAGAGGAAACGACAGGGTGAGGCAAAACGGAGAATGATGAGAGGAGCTGTGCAAGAGACTAAGGCAGTACGGTTGAAAGAGAAAGGGTAAGTGTAGGGATATATGTATGGTAAAGGTGGCAGAGTAAGGGGGAAAATAAAATAAATTAGGAGAAAGAAACTTCTGGTAAGCGACTTTCGTTTCATGAAAATCTGTCGTTTTTAACTTTCAACCCCCCCCCCGCCTAAGCACGCGCCATAAAGAACTTAGTTCTACGACTTCTTGATTGTACTATAACATCATTATCTAAACTTTAAACTCAAACTACTTGAGGCAAGGTGAAAGTAAAAAAACAATATTTTAAAGTTAAAGAAAAAAAATGCTGCACTAAATATCATGCCTAATGTTATTTAGTGTGTTACAGTATAAAGAAGCATTCATTGTTAGAACACAATAACATGTTTAAGAATGTATGTATGTGTATGCATATTAATCACCTGAGCTTAACGTACAATGTAAACATTGAATAACAAGTTTAAAATATAATCAAGCTAATATTTAAATTGAAAAAAGATTGTTTAGTATTTTAAGATAAAAAGAAGCATGTCTCGTATTTGATAAGAAAAAAAAAACATAACATTTTTAAGGAAAACTGGACTACTTAACATTTATTTCTAGTGACCATCTCTACTTTCAAACACTCAGTTTGTGACTTTTTTCTTATAATTAAGGTGTATATTTTTGTTGTAAAATGCCAAGCAGTCCTTAACACCTTAAATGATAAGATAACTCATTTTTTGCATATACCTAGGTTCCATTCTCTGACACATGACTAAGTTATTATATCAATTTTATCATGCAGCTATCTTATAAAATAACGAATAGCTATAAAACGGTTTAAATAATTTATAGACATGCTGTGCTTATTGTATGTATTGGTTAACTAACAAAAAATTATCCCTCACAGAATTTACTAAGGGTTTTCAGTGAGCACAAAGAACATGCACTACGTTAAAGACTGACACCTAAGAAGGTAAGAAACTTCAGTAAAATATTTAAAAAGTGAAATTTTAGGATACAGTATTTAAAAATTGACTTTTCAACTCTTTTTATCATCTGTAATCAAAAGTTATTAATCTTTCACAGAAATCTGCTAAGGACAAAAAAGATAGATAGTGTAAAAAAATTATTTAAAACAGTTTGAATGTATAGTTGAAATCATTTAACATGTAATTATTTAAGGAACTGTTATATTTTTGGAAAATTTTATGGATGTTATACTTAAAGTTTTTGCTATGATTGCAAATGCATGAAACATGCCTAACGTGCGGTACAGTTGTCCTTTGCGTGAAATTTAACTGAGTATTTTGTAATACACGCATTAATTTTTAAAGAAACTCTTGTATGGATTCTTACGATTCATGTATCATGAATTATATTATGAAACACAAACTATAATCTTTTTTTAATGAATATTTTAACGAATTAACAAACATATTTTCAATGAATGCTTAAAGGCACATGTATACTTTAATCAAAGTAGGTCCCATATGAATGACGTCAGTTGGAATATATAACACTAAATAACACTCACACTAATAACTGTAATAGACATTGTAATAGCATTATTCTAAAAAGCACATATGTAATTGAAAAACGCATTTTCGTTTACATGACATCTTAACAGTACATGCTAAAGCTTTTTTGTACTTAATATAATACCTTTATCTACCGTTTCTTTGAAAAACATGATCACAAAGAGGTGTTATTGTGTCTAAAGCCACCAGACGTTTAAGGCAGTTGTGCAATGCCGTAATTGGAATATTGTACTTATACGTGTGCTTATTAAATATCACATATGGTTTAGGTATATTTGAAAATTTTCCTTTGAACACTTGATAAGAAAGTATAACTTGATTATTTTTTAACAACCATATGTTATGATGTTTAACATGCTGCTCAACTTAGTCATTTTTCTGAAAATCGTTGAACGTAGATTTAACGTCAATATTATTACGACTACATCAAAATATTTTTTAACACAGCTTTCAATTGTTACTAGAAATTCAATAAACATGATTCTAAACATAAAATACTTGAAATGAGAACCATTACAAATCATGTTTGATTTATTTTGAAAATTAAACATAGATATTTATTTAAATAGTCATGTTTCTTTAATTCAGAAATAATCATAGTATACTTTATTATGTGATTGCAAGTAAAAACTGTAAGTATGTAGGATATCGTTTAAAGACCTGTTATTCTAGTTTGTCTGTCAGGTACATTACTAAAAAGTTTTTACTTGTACTTATACTTTTTAGTATAAGCGAAAATCATCCAAGATAGAGTGTATTAAATTATATTTATTTATAACAAATTACATGTGTTACGGGGAAGGATGGTCTTGCATCAAGATTGCTCTGTGTCACTAGATTTTCTTTTATACAAGAAAAGGAAAAGTACAGGCTAATTGTTTTTTTTTGTTATCTGATTCAACATATTTATTTTTTAAGCAACATCTTAGTTATAATAAAGAAAGGATTCTTACTTTTAAATGTAGTTGAACGTTGTTTGAAGTATCGGCTTTTGTTACG
The DNA here is from genome assembly GCF_000648655.2 of Copidosoma floridanum. Next base: position 913,035 of record NW_019384255.1, on the reverse strand, counting down.
TCTGTTTTTACTCCATCTAGTTTGACATGTTTGGTGGTGGTCATAGAACAAAGAAGAAAGAATATACCACAAATGCTGTAAGAATCTTCTGAAGTAAATATTACGTTTAAATAACTTTTTTGTTTCTCGAGCACACTGCTTGGGTCCTAGGGCATACTTTTCACTATCTAATAATTACTTTTCTACCACAGGTGGGAAGAAATATTCTGGCCTTGCTGCGCACAAAGTTCGTTTTCTAGAGAGAAAAGTAATTGGTAGGCAGAAAGCGTGCTATTGGGCGCCAAGTTGCACTTTTCACCCTCAATACAACAAATGACGTTCTTACCTTGGGCACAATCATACAACAACTGCGCCCTTTTGAGGAGCAAGGTGTACTTTTTGCCCTAGGTAAAAAATATACTATTTATTATCAAGGCGTCTATATGTAAGTAGCATTCAAACACGAAAATTTTAATTGTTGAATTAATAAGTTACGCTTGTTATGTGACTCAAAAAGGCTCAAATTTGTAATAAGATAGTTCAATACGAAGAATTATCGATATCCTCAAGTTTCAATCAACAATTGTCATCCATTCGCATCGATGTATAAGTATATTGAATCGTTAAAATAAATATACAATGAATATAAGTACCTTAATTTTTAAGCAGTGAATAAATTGTTTCATCGTAGGAGAAAATGTGTATTTATAGACGTTAATTTGATCTTTTATTTTTTGTGATGTATTCCTTGATATTCTTTATTACATAAAGACTGAAGGATACAATATTCTTTAATTGAGAGTATTTGCAATCGTCAATACGTTTTTTAGTCAACTGATTCATCTTGGTGTCAAAGAAGTCAGGATTTTTCAGGAAAGTTTTCTCGGCTTCATCTTTAATGGTTAAATTTTTTAATGTCACTGTGAAATCATTTTCCAGCTGTAAAATACAGAATTTCATGAGTATTCATATTTTTCTGCATACGTACTTCAAAATAAATAAGGCATCTTGTACCTTTCTTATAACAATCGATCATAATAGTAAATGCGATAGACTCTTGTAACTAGTCCCAACTATGACTTTGTGTGACTATAATTTTCAAGTAAAATATTAAACTGTAAGACCTTACAGATGTATATTTTGCAACAATTTAACACAAAAAATTCGAAAGTAAAGTGGTACAATACGGTAAAAAAGTTTTGTTTTATCTTTTAATTCAAGAGTTTGTATATGGCTCAGTTTTTTAAATTCATTGGTCATACTTTTAAAAATTTTAAGTTTTTTGATTGTAAGTTATACTAAAGGAACGCTAACTGCTGCATGAAGAATATACTATATGTATTTGAAATAAGTATTTTTCTTGACGAAGAGTATACGGAATAACATTATTTTGATTACACGTGTAAGACCGTGACAAATAATGATTGATGAATAATATATACATCTTACCAAAGATAATTCAAGTGGAGGTTTCAAACAAGTAAAGTGACTGAGATAATTGTCCCTTGATAGTGGATTAGATTTTTTGTCTTTCGAAATTCGAAGCTTTTGTATATCTTTAAAAGTGGCCTGCCAACTTAATACTATATCTGCGCTTGTATATTGCGAAGAATATTCTTTTCTGGTCAAGCAATTAAAATGATCAACTTAAAATCAATATCAATACAAGGTTAAATGTATACATTCTCGTTTTGCAAGATTTAAAAAAAAATGAAATGATGAATTGATTATAGATGAAAAAAGTTGTTTTCATCACATGATCGCCATCATCACCAGTTCTATTTTATAGCATGAAAACCCTTAGAGTAGTCCTGGTTGTATGCCGTTTGTGTGGTGATTTTTCTAACATGGGCGTCGTAAACGTCTAAAGTTCCCGAAAAACGCCCAAGGTCGAAGAACACTTTTTTTTAACCTCCTGCTGAAAGGCGTCAACTGTCTGGTTATTGAGCAAAACAAATTTGTCACTTTCCACTGCCGTCGATCAGAAAAATAATGTACTCTCCTAGGTTAAAAGTGAAGAAGCTCAGATTGTCTGTTAATACACAGTCAATCTGAGACTTTCTGTGATTTACTGACCTAGGTGCATAATATACTACTGCAGAATTCAGTTAAAATATTACAGTATGCTATACCGTTTGATAAATTATTTTGGCACAAGTGGCTGCGTGAGTGTATAAGACAAAATTTAGTTTTGAAAGGTCCAACTGATCCATTTGTTTTAAGTAAGATCTAAGTAAGATGATTAATAGTTACTACAAGCACGTCAACTTTAAGATATAAAAATCTTTTGTATAAAACTCTGCTGAAATTTTATATATTATGCTATGTACATAAATATTTTAAGTGTCAGCTTACCATTTCCACTTGAACTGCCAATCATGTTCTCGCAGTTAGCACTTTCTGGTGGCTCTGTTAATAATTCTGCAGTTTACAATGATCGTCGTAACAGTTTATAATAATTGTAAAAGCAGGCTCTTGCGCTGACAACTTGCTTCGTTTTAGAATAATTATAATATGGCTCGTAATACAAACTTGCATAATATTCTAAGAAAATTTAAGATCCTTTTTTTCTCAACTGTATAAATTGATCACAGGAAATTCTAAAAAAAAAAAAAAAAAAAACTTAAGTAGGAAATAAAATTGTTTATCAACCTTATGTTTTCAGAGGATCTTAGAGCAACTCATTGCTAAGTATAACATTAACAAAATGTAACAGATTAATCATTTCTTAATGTAGGGCCTCAGTAAGGAACCAGGTTATTAGAACATATGTAATTTTCAAAACTGTGTACTTGACTTTTCCAATAAATTCAAGTTAAATATAAAAATTTTACAACGTCATATCCATAAAAAATAAATATTAAATTAGGAAATAGTTGCCTCAACTGGTTTAAACAAAAAAAAAGAAAAGAACGGTGGTATGTAATTAAATATTATAACGAAAACTATAGTGGTCTTGTCTGATTTATATTATCAGCTATTTTGTGCCATTTAGTTTTAATGTTACATAAGTTGTATGTAATTGTGATTACTTTTAAAATCTCATTTTGAAACCAAAATACTAGACTCTTTGCTCAACTTGATCAATCACACAGCGAACGGAAGGGCAAAAGTGACAATCAACTTTTTATCATGGGTGGAAATGTGTGATTCTCAATTTTGGTGATCTGGATCGGTCTCAACTCTAGTTACACTAAATACGGAATAGACAATAAGTATATTATTTGATAATTAGTGCATGTTAAAAAGTAGCAGTGTGAACGTTTTTTATTTACTCATTTGTAGTGTTCTTCGTCTTTGTTCAATTCTTAAGTCATAACAATGTCTTTTAGGCTTGTCAAATCTAAGTTGTCAGTCTTAAGTACGATCTTGGTATGAGTAATCCATGTAGATTGTCGGGGTTCTTCAGTATATGAAACAAATGACTACCTGGATACTTTCTAGGCTCTATAAATGAATGGTGGTAAATGTAACATTGTAGTGTAATGACGTATAATTGCTTGTAAATGTACACGTATACAAATAAATATTAAACATAAGCATTAAAAAAGGCTTATACTGCTACGAAATAACCAATGAATTTTTTGTGATTATTACCACAGTAGAAGAAAGCTTAGACTATTACAGAAATTAGTGCAACATACTATGCTGCTCATTTTAATGTAGAATAGTAATTTTAATGGTAACTTTTCTTACCATTAACGCAAAATACGATTGCTCTTGAGCATCCTACGGCCACACTTCGGGCCTTCGAGACATTTGATTCGTGGGCTCAAAGTGTGCCCACTAGCACGTAATAGCACTTTCCGTCCTTAGCAAGAAAAACGTTTCAACTCTGGCATACAAATGTAACGATCACGAATTTCAGGCGTATTAGTGGTAATGTGCGTCCTCGGTATGAAATAAATTTGAATAATTTTCAACTATATGGTTTTATTAAAGAATCATCTTATTATTTTGAGAAGCTTCACTGTTATTAAAATAAGAATTTTGTGTATTATAGCCTTTATAAATGTGGGTAAGCTTTGTAGTGGTATTTTTATCAAGATTATCAAGAGCATCGGGTATAAATTCCACAGACATAGCAATGTTAGATAAAGAACCGAATAAAGTACTTCCCAGCATGTCAACATCAGTTGAGAAAGTTGATGTAGATGAAATATTTAAAATTTCATGGATATCTGAATAATTATAGACTACAGATATTTAATCGTTATTTCCAAGTCCGAGAATAACGACTGAAGAGTGGTCATAAGATGTTTTTGTGCTAGTATACTTGGTAATAAAATCTACTAAGCAGTGTATTGGTAGATCTCGTAGAATATTTGATAATGTATTGTTATCTAATAAAAAAAATTTTCTTCTCGTATACCATTGGCTAATTGGACAAAAATGAACAAAAGACCAATAAGGCAATTTAAAAAAGGTATTTCATGCTGATTTTAATTCATAAATTTCTGAAGAAGAAGTAGTAGTTTGTTGAAAGACAAAGAATTTGTCAATGTGTAATTCTAAAAGTTGTCAATATAACTGTGACAGCCGCAATCATGAGTATAAGCGTAAATAAAAATTAAAACAGGACCTACTCTGCTATTAATTACTATAAAAACTATAGACGAACTTATAATTAAATTTTATTGCAAAATCACTTAGAAATTTATTATTCCGAATTCTAGCCGTACAAAATACGGCTTGTATTAATACCTCTAGATAAACTTAAAATAAAAGTCTGAATATGCAGCGTATACTTACATAAAAATACCTAAAACATTTATGGTAAATGTAGATTGAAAAGTTTTATTATTCTTCATTAAGTTGTGGACTGCAACAAACATAACCATGTATTGTTTTAACAAATTTATCATTTTCTTAAATTAAATTTCTTTAAGAGTTTGTGCATGTGGGCATAATTATAATGAACGACGTATATATATTGACTTTTTCATGATAAAACTTTTTCCAATCAATCAAAAAAACTAAGACAAAAAATTAGATATCAATCCTTTTCTTCGCATAATAATCAGCAGGAAAATATAATTCTTGTAAGTGAAATAAATTAGCCAAAGATTGGTCGTTAACGGGTATATTTTATGTAGACTAAACGAAGATATCCACGTCAAGTAGAGTTATTTTTATAACTAACTAAATGTACTGCAAGTTATTAAAAATAAAAAATAAAAAAATAAATAAAAAAAGAACCTAATCGAGGAAGTTGCCTTCGATCACAAAGTGTGCGTGGGAGTGGGGTGAGAGGGAGGAAGCAACAATGGCACTGATACTACTTTACGGATTCGCGGATCTGGATCAATGTCGAGCGATAGTTCC
>NW_019384255.1:840739-901488 GCF_000648655.2 Copidosoma floridanum | reverse complement strand
TTCTTTATTATTACATTTAAATAAACATTTATAATTATTATTAAAAACTTATGCCCTACTTAAATATAAAGCTTCCTTAAGAGTAACTTTAAGAGAGAAAATACTTTTTGTGAAGAAAATAATGTTTCTGAAAATTATGTCGTTGGTTAACTATCGGAATTAAGATTGGGAAAAATTATATCTATGAATAATTGTATGATTCAGTTGTGAATAAGAAAAACAATGACGCATAGTACTTACACTTTATATAGACGTAAATTGTCAGACTGGTATCTCATCCTCTCTGGTCAAGCGGTCGTATGCTTGCCTGTTGAACTAGGGGCTTAAGATCGTGTCCCATGTAAGCCAATTTTTTTTTTTTTCCTATAACTGTTGATATTTTAGGTGATCATTCTATTGATGTATAAATTGTAATTGTTGCCCAAAATTTTTTTATTTATTTTTCTTCCGAAAATCTCACCTGAGATCTCAGACGAGAATTTGGCATGAGATCTCAGGTGAGGAATCACATGAGATATCAGATGAGATCTCAGGTGAGATTTGTCAGGAGGGATAAACGTTAGAGATCATTGTAATCTCACTAGAAAGTAAGTTCTCTTTTTTCAGATACTATATCATAAAGTTTATAATATTCTCTTATCGTAAATATCGTGGACCTCCTCATAACAAATGGAATCCTAACTATATAGACTTAAAAGTGACAACTTTAATTTTTTATAACTTCAGCGAATATGATTCGCATTTGCTTATAAAACAACTTGCTACATTTTTTCTAGGAATAATTAAGCTTTTACCATAAACTAAAAAAAAGTACATTTTATCATGAAAAATATGTGGAAGGAACTGATACCAATTTTCGATTTATTGATACTTTCAAGCTGATGACTTTATCTCTTGATAAATTATCATCTTATTCATAGAAATTAAGTATTTTTAATTGACAATCATTATACTACAGATCAAATAAACTTATCAAAAAGAAAAGGTCTGTAGCCTTATGATGTACGCCTTCATTTACAAAAGCTTAGGAATGCAGACTTGTACCAAAAGAAAGCTTTCACAGCAGCGTAGTCAAATCTCATATCAGTCACAAAGGATATTAACATTCTGTGAATATTTAGAACATTTTCAACTTACAAACGCTTTGGCAGTATTCTAACTTATATTTAAAGATGAATAAATTGCAACAAGTTAAAGTATTTGAAAGCTTTCAAAACAGTTGTCTTCAAGCATGTTAATAAGATCCAGCTCATTATTACATACCAACTAAATATGGAACGCAGTGTTAAGGTTTATGAAGGTGAGTAATTTTTGCAAAGTATTGGGATCATTGTGTATAAATATATATAAATACTGTGATGTGTCGTACCTTGCTCACCTTGCAGTCAGCAGCAAGACACGACACATATAGAATTCTGCTTTATTATATTCACTATAGGACTAACGGATAGGATGGATAGCTGGCAATCAAACATGCATAAATAGGCCAAATTCATATTTAAGCATTTATTTGGATTTAATATTTACTCACAACTTCACATTAATTCTATACAAAGGTTACCCTGCCTAACTATCCAACCTGGTATGGTATTTCAAAATACAGTATATCAGTACCAGTAATCTGCTATACGAATGTAAACACTGGTTTCTATCCTACTATATAACTTTCACTTCATGTCTTTAGAAACTATACCCTATACACTATTTACATTGTATGAAGACTACTCGTGCTATACAAGGTCACGCCTTAAAATAAAAAAGAGACACTTTATTATTATTTTGTTACGCGCAAGCAAGGGCCAAGCGGTAGTGCAAAAAAAACGAATGACCAACAGAGAATAAAATTTTCAAACACAATAGATACTTAAATATGACACACTGTGCACTGTAGTTTTTCTTTTAAACACAGTGTACCATCAGAACTTATATAGCGATACGCGGCAGGCGATCATATCTCCCATACATACAATTAAAATAATCACAGTGGCCAGGCAGTGCGCGTAAGCGAATCTACCAGCCTAGGCATTCGGCATGCACACAAAATGGCCGCTTGAAGCACTGCGCCGAGCGATTGCCTGTACAACTAGTCGAACGCCATGTGATGTGTCGTGCCTTGCTTACCTTGCAGTCAGCAGCAAGACACGGCACATATAGAATTCTGCTTTATTATATTCACTATAGGACTAACGGATAGGATGGATAGCTGGCAATCAAACATGCATAAATGGGCCAGATTAATATTTAAGCATTTATTTGCATTTAATATTTACTCAGAACTTTACGTTGATTTTGTACAAAGGTTACTCTGCCTATTTATCCGACCTGGCCTGACTTTATGCAGCCTTAACCCTGTGGGTGCAGGTTCGGCAGTTGCTGTTCAGCACAATGCTTGTACACGGTAGGGACGAAATATAAAGGAAATGGGCCTACCGTTTTCACTACTGCAGAGATCTTTCAGCAGCTCTAGCTTCAGGCACTAGAAGATCCGACGGGCAGGAGTCGGCATCTGGCTCCCACAGTCCTTTGTAGTGTATGCGTGGAGGTTGTCACAGCAGTCCGGGTCGTCAACAGGTAACCGTTGCTGCGCCTTCTGTTGTCGCTCGGTGCAGTGCACATTGTTATCTCACACACACACGCCCGTGGAAACATACGACGCAAAAGAAGCCCTCGGATCACATGTCCCGAGGGAAAGCAGACAAGAGCAAAAGTGTCTCTCTCGTTGGCCCGCCGATTCGTGCTGTCCCGATACCGTAGCTACCTGNCCCGTGGAAACATACGACGCAAAAGAAGCCCTCGGATCACATGTCCCGAGGGAAAGCAGACAAGAGCAAAAGTGTCTCTCTCGTTGGCCCGCCGATTCGTGCTGTCCCGATACCGTAGCTACCTGTATAGGTATGCATCGATGCGCACACATACCCGCCACTGCACACGGTCAAAAGCTGGCAGTGCTGCCTATAGTAGAGATAGGTAAAGGGATAGGTCGGTGCAAGGGCCTTGGGTAAGGTAGTGTTGGTGTGCATTGTACCGCCTCTCCTCTTGTCTGCTACTACCACACATACAATCTTACTGTTACGTCGGTTTCCCACGTCACAAACCCCCCTTCACAAACCTTGGCTTCACCCTGATTTTTCCGCCAGTCCTAAGGGGTGAGCAATTGTTTAAGCTAAATACCCTATCAGAACGGGTGTGTAAGTTGATGTAGGGTATCTGTTTGCGTGTTAGTGTAGCAGATGGTCTACTTTTTTAGGATCCGGCAGGAAATACTGGTCGGCCTGTATTGATAGCCTTGTCAGTGTAATAAGCGGTGTATCGTCTAGGTGTTGCGTGCGGTGTCAGTGTAGAGTACTAGTTATTATCACTTTCCTACTGTCAAATAGTCTTATACGCAGGTGCACTAGCTTGTGTTCACAATAGACCTTAAAGTAACATACGATACCTGATATCGATGGATGTTGTATTATCGGATACAAAAATAATGAACGGTGGCAATAAATTCAAAGTTGCACAAATTAAACAAAAAAAAAGACCTTCCTTTTTTTTCTTTGAGAGATAGAAAATTACGTAAATAAGTAAACTTTTAATGTTACGAAACAAAAAAAAAATGACCTCATCCGATTTTGATTGGTCAGAGCCGTAAGGGCTCTTTCCTGCTCCCACCATAAATGCCATAGTGCTATTCGCACCTTACAATTTTACTTACCTGCCTTTCAATACCTGCCCGTGCCCAATTTCAGCCAACACCTTGGCTGGTAGCAAGATAAAGGGAATCACCAAGCTGCAGTAAGAAATAGGGACAGGAAATAGACGGGGACGAAAGGAAACAGTAAAGTGTTTTATTATTGATGTGTGTGGAAAAAAAAACGTATGCCGCCGTCTGCCATAATTAGAATAAACATACACATCTGCCTGACGCACTAGTCACCGTTTACATTGAAAAAAATTATTTGCTTGTTATTTGGTCAGTCATTTGTTTTTCTTTTTCTTTAGAGTGGGTAAATAATTTTTGAAGGCTTTATCTTTAGGTCAAAGGACTATATTTACTATTACATCACACAATATCAAAAATAAAAGAAAAATACATGATAATAAAAAAAATGACAGAAGTTAATTAAAATAATAAAAAATACATTCTCTATTTAAAATGGGTAAGAGGAAAAAAAAACACAAAAAAAAGTGAGAAAAAAAAAATGAAGGAAGAGAAAAAAAATTCCTAACTGTAGGGATAGTCACGGTACGCTTCTCAGTGTGGTGTGTTGGTGGGCGCCTGCCTTGCCAAATAGGCTCGCCTTTCCGCCGCCCAGAGATCACAACGATGTGGTCAGTTCGTGACACTCACGCCCTTTTTGTCACATTTGTGGCAAAACTTTTTCACCGGGTCGCGCGTAGGACACTGCACATAACGATGCCCCAGATCCCTGCACTCCCAACATCCCTGATCAGGAGCCAAAATGGCTCCTGGAACCTGCACCGGTTCCTCTGTCAGAAGGTCAGCTTCTGGGATGAACGGTGGGAGTCCAGGCATCCCACTTGGCCATGCTACCTAAAGTCCACGAGCCGTGGAATCCCCACCGATTCTGGAATCACCTGGAGGGATAATGGTACTGCTCACCGAAGTGGGCAGGACGGCGCCGATGCCGTCAGGGGCACGTATTCTCGTTGTGCCTGGTGGATCTGCCTGAGTACCAACCGGATCCTTTCGACGTCATACCCTGACCAAGATTCCTCAGCCTGGATGCTGGCGATCCCCAAGAGCTGGTCCAACATCTCGGGAGTCAGCTGGCCTATCGGCTCCGGGTCGGGACGAATTTGGCGTGCCGTGGTTCTTGTGGGCGCCTGGGTCGGGATCAGTGGTGGCAAGTTATACCCTGGAGGGGGGTGGAAGAACCAAATCCGTCTTCCTCACCGGTGCAGGTAGCTCACTGATCTCCCTTGGGGTGGGTGGTCCCTCGGCTCCGAGACCTCGTAACTGGCCGTCGGCTTGGATCGGTACCCTGGCCTGTGGTCTCCTCTCCTCCGATGACCTTAATAGGATGGTCAATCGTGCCTGGTGGGCGACTACGCCTGGTCACTTTTCTTCACTTGGCTCGCGGTGCAGATCGTCGAGCCAGGGATCCGGTCCTCGCCTCGATGCGCCTGCCCAGGTCTTGCGCCCGGTTGGTTGGCACGTGATTATTTGCCCTCTCATGATTGGGATCTTTAAGGATATAGCTCACTTTAGATTCATTGTCAACCACCTGGGGTGGGGGGGTGTACCGCTTGAGGTTATTAATATGAGTTTTTACTAATTTTCCTGTTGCGTTGTCCCTCACTTTCACTACTACGTCCAAGAGCAATTGAGTTACTATACAGGGGCCTACAAATTTGGGCGTGAGTTTTACTGCAAATCCTTGGGTTCCCGAGGATAGTAGGTGATTTCTCCGCATCACACTGTCTCCTAACACAAATGATTTTGCCCTTCGCTCACGATTGTAATATTTCGCCTGCTTCTCTCACGCTGACTCGAGGTGCTTCACTACTTAATCCCTAATCATGTCTAGGTGGCTAACTCTATATGCCCATAATATCGTATTCATCAGATCGAACGGCGCCACCGGCGTGTCACGGTTCAGAAGTGCTATAGGTGACGGATTCTGACCGAAGTTCAGAAACGCCGGAGTCAATTTCGGAAGCTTGCTTCATCGTATTTATTGCGAATGCGAGCTCATGCAAGTGTGCATCCCATAGCCAATGATCCTCATTTAGGAACGAGTTTATCATCGGGTTTAAGGTGCGAATCACGCGTTCTGCAGGATTAGCTTGTGCGTGATGTGGCAGAATGTTCGAGTATTCGATGCCATAAATGTCGCACATTTCCTTTAGTTTCCTGTTAACAAACTCCGTACCATTATTAGGTAAGATGTATTTTGGCTTTACCCATCTGTTTAATACTAGTTCCTCTACCGCTTTTTGGATGCTTTTACCGTCTGCTTTTTGGAGTGCTTTTAACTCGACGTACTTCGTTAAAAGGTCTTGAATAATCAGTAGGTATTTGTGTCCATTTTTCGATGGAGGTTTCGGCCCAGCGATATCCATTGCTATGGCCATCTATGGTTGTTTAGTAATTCGTTCCCCCATGAAACCAGCAGGAGCTTTCTATAGGACTTTTTGCTGTTAGCAATCTTGACATTCCCGGACATACTGGACTACATCTTGGAAATACCCGGGTCAATAATAATAATTAGCGAGGCGAGCATAAATTTTTTCCACATCTAGGTGACCTGCCTAGGAAGCATCGTGGGCATCGTGTAGTGCCTGGACGCAGTGTTTCTTTGGTAGGACGATCTTCCATTCATCGAGGTCTTCCATCGTTGAGCTAACGATAGGGTTTGGTTTGTGGAAGAAAAGGGTTCTGTTCTCATATTTCCAATTTACAAATTTTCGTGGGACAGTCTGCACCCCCTTCATTGGTTTCAAGAACCATCCATCGCGTACTTGCTCGATATCGGGCGTAATGACTGCGACTAAATTTTTTTGGGCACGGGATAGGGCATCTGGGACTTGATGTAGTTTTCCTTTCCTATGGACAAACTCCAAGTCGTATGCCTGCAATACAGTGTTCCACCAAGCCAATCTTCCTACTGGGTCCTTCAATCTATTCAGCCATAACAGACTGCTGTGATCGGTAATCACTGTTACCCGTTCCCCCTGCAGATATCCCCTTAATCGATCGACAGCCTACAGCACAGCCAAGCATTCCTTCTCAGTTGCGGTGTAATTATGCTCCGGCTTGCTTAGTGTGTGGCTGACATAATATATTAAGTGTTCTTCAACTCCAAGGGTTTGGGTTAATACTGCGGCCACAGCATAGTCGCTGGCGTCTGTTTGTAGGACGAACGGTGGCGTAAAACCAGGCCTCGATAGGACAGGGGCTTTGGTTAGGGCTTGCTTGAAAATCTCAAAAGCTGACTGATGTTCCTCGATCCATTGCCGTTTCATGTCTTTGGACATTAGCTTTGTTAGGGGCGATTTCTTTTCAGCGAGATTGGGGATTAACCTGGAACATCATCCAATCATTCCTATGAATCTCTTAAGTTGTTTGAAGGTGGTGGGTTCGGGGTATTTTAAGATTGGCCGGACTTTGTTGACATCTGTCCTAAGTCCTTTCCTGTCCACCACGTACCCAAGGTACTTAACCTTTCCACATCCGTACTCTGATTTTTTGCAGTTAATCACGAGGTTCGCCTACTTAAGTGCCTTCAAAAGAATCTTGAACCACTTGAAGTGTTCTTTGAACGTTTTCGTGACAATTATTATATCGTCCATGTACGTGTAAACGTAGGGTTCCCACTCCGGTTTATTAATCTGATCCATGATGGTCTGGAATGTAGCTGGAGCGTTGGTCAATCCGTAGGGCATGCGCACATATTAATACAACTCTCTACCAGGAACTGGTATTCCTTACTGTTCTCATCTAAAAGGATTTGATGATAGGCCTCACTAATGTCGATTTTTTATATGTACCTGGCCCCACGCAGTTTGTCTATAATATCGTCCATAAGTCACATGAAATAAGCGTTTTTTTCGCGTAATTTCGTTAATTTTCCGATAATTTATACAAAATTGAAATTTCCCATTGGCTTTTGATTTTAGAAGTGGACAGCTATACCACGAGCTTTTGGATTTCTTGATGATTTTTTTATGCAACAACCGATCCATCTCATCGTACGCAATCTGTAGGACTTTAGGCGCGTACCGTCGGAGACGTTGTTTAATTGGGGGGGGGGGGGTCCTTGAACGTCTATGCTATGTTTGGTTACGGTGGTAATGCCAAGCTTTTTCGGGCAAGAAACAATCAGTTCATCGAGGATTTTTACTAACTCTTGTTCTTCAAATGGGTTCATCGTTATAAATCCTCCCGTAGTAGTGACCGCTGTTGGGCGTATCTGATCGCTCTCCTTGCCCTTGAATGTATTCCAAGGACTTGTGGAAGTACACTATACATCCTTACCATAATCTACGATAATTTGGAAACTTTTCAGTAAATCTATCCCAAAAATGGTTTTGTACTCCAACTCGTCTATTAATCCCAATGTCAGCGTCTTAGTCGTTTGCCCAATAGTTATCGGAACATTTACGGTTTCTTAAACGAGAAGTACCTTGCCGTTGGCAACAGAAGCTATAGCGCAACAGGTTTAAAAATTCTTCAACCATCTAGTTATTCTTTTTCCTAAATAACAATGTACCGCTATCTACGAGTACCTGTGTTCTAATGACTGCTACATCAAATGGTAAGTAGTGACGTGGGTCTTCGGCCAATGCCAAAATCTCTATCACTTTTCCAGTTCCATATGCCCCCCACTCAAGTCCTTGACTCGTGGCGGACAGTATGTCCTCGGTGGACGGTAGAAAACTCGGCTCCGGCCGCTTCTTCCGTCCGTTGCTTCAGCAATGGGTGTTTCTTTTTCCTTCCCCAGTACCTAGGCCCTTACTGTGCACACGGCTGGTTATGTAACTGGTTTTCTTCATCACTTCGGTTGTCCAACGTATTAAGGCAGTGGTAGTACCTATCCAATGATTTTGAAAGTTTGACAGAACCACTTGTAAAAAATTTCCCAGCCAACATACTCACCGTCTACTACATATTTATGCCTCGCCTAGTTTACCTACTAGCCATGTTAAAAATGTTAGTATTGCAAGTTTTATAGCTGAACTAATTTTAAAAAGTTTTTGTCGTTCCTTGTTTTCATTCAATGTTTATTACTATTGCTACGGTTTAAATTAAGTCTAAGCTTGCTCTAGTGAGGTGGCACCGACTCCTATTGCCCCCCTTCTCTGGCATTTCCCGGCCTCTCTGTCTTACAGTTAGGGCACTTATTATGTTTGTTCCCTATTTTGCCGCACTTGGTACAATATTCACGGTAGGGGCAATCATTACGCCAGTGTCAAACATTTCGGCAAATAAAACACGACCGATCTTTGTTTTCTGTAGCTGTGTTTTCATCCGGATTTTTCGGGTCATAGCTGGTCGACTTTTTTTCTTAAGAGGCTAATGCTTGTGCATTTTTGCGCCTTTCTGCGGCCTCTTGCTTTCCTAGCATCATATCTTTTAACGAAGCTAGCATTTCCTCAAGCTGCTGTTGCACAGTTTCATGCTGCCTCGCCGTCTTATCGTCTTCGATTATTGTAGCAGCCATTGTGGTGGTTGACGCTTTTATCAGCTGCAATTCTGAGTGAGATCTGGTGCTAGGGGTGGATTCCACTGCAGCAACTTTCTTTGATGCCAATTGTTTTCGGGAAACAAATGATGTCGCTCGAAATAAACAGTCCTCTGGTGGTGGAGGTAGACAATATTCTCTGTCTTGCTGTTGGGTTAATTCAACATTTTTGCCCAACAGCAGAAAGTCATTGAAACTGCCTATTTGCACCCTGGGAATCCTACCGCGTTAGTAAGGGTAAAGGTTCCTATACGCCCGATTAATTTGTTCGTAGAGCGGCAAGGGTGGGTAAATCTTATCCATTAGGGTTCGCAGATTTGACAGATAACTTTTAATATCCTCATGCGGTGCCTGTTTGCGTTTCTCAACCTCTTTGTGTACCCTACCCTGTAAGTCGTATATTCCATACTGCAACTGGAAAGCAGAGATAAATTCGTCTATCGTATGCCAGTGGTATTTTTCTTGTTGGAACCAATTATTGGTTTCCGCGTCAAACACTGCTGGTAACCCTCTTAACAGTTCCTCTAACGATAGGTTGTATGTTGTCACGCATTCCCACAACCACGTGAAGAAATTTTCTGGTTCATCTTTAGCGCGTCCACGAAATTCCACATTCCAGCGAGCCAAAAGGTCTAGCGTGTATCTTTCACACCTAATCTGTGGTTCACGTTGGTGTGTTGACATTCGTGTATCTGTCCCTGCCAACCCCTGTGGTCTATGTATAGCATTTGTATGAAAGCCACCCTCCCCCCTTTGTACGAAATCGCTACTCGCGACTGAAGGGTGGGTACCTTAGGTTTCTGGGTTGAATCGTTGTTCGTGTACCGGGAAGTTACGCACGTTGTGGCAGTGTATATCCACCTGTGGTTAACTGATGCTATCTGTTGTTGGTAATTGTATACTTACGTGATAACTTAGCGAGTGCAGGGGTGCGTTTTGTTGCGGTGTTATGCTGGGATTATACGAATGGATAGTTGAGTGCGCTTGGGGTATATTCGAACTGTATTGGGGTATGTTAGGCATTTGGAATGCCACCGCAGGATTATGACCACCTCCTTCTTGTACATGGCGAAGTGTGTCACGGTATCCCGATTGTGTGTTATACCCGTACATACCAGTTATTGGGGCTTCTAGATGGTCATTTGTAGGGTTTTTGTTTGACCATGTTACCCGACGTCCGCTCGCATCACTATTTACTCTGTTCGCAACTCCCAAATCTTCCTGGTGGCCATTGTTACCGAGTGCCAAGGTTGCCCCGTCAACCCTTTCTACACCTGCCCAATATTATCTCTAGGAGCCCCACTTGCCCTCATCGTGGGTGCCAAGTTAGCCCCAGAGTTAAGTAACGGATTTGTTGCTAACACGTTGGACGGTCTATTCGTGAAATTTCAAATTGCATCTTCTTTAGGCCACTCGAATGACCTTCAGTAGGATAATGATTCCTCGTATGTGTGCATCAACATCTATGCATTGCGCATGCGGTCGTGCACTATCAATTTCATTTCTCCTCAATTGTCTACTATTTTCGCGTGATCGAGATCACAACGCACCTGCTCGCTTACAACTTTACGGAATTGCTGAGGTGCAGCTGTTGAGGTGTTGGTTTGATCGCGATCGGCCACGTTGGTCTTCGTTGTCGAGAATTCATTAGGTACGAATCTGGTTTCGCGGCGTTTCGGCCTCTCCAATGCGTCCGAAAGCTCCATAGCCGGATTATTTTTGTCTATTTGCGTAATTTCGTCTATGTCCTTGTTCCATGCATTAACTTTTGGTCCAATAGATTTTCTGCTTAAAAAACGCTGTAAACAATCCCTAGCTTTCATTATGGTTTAATTACTTTTCAATCCTAATAATATTAAATATTGGAATATTTCCCCACCCGTAAATTGTTCGATAATATCTACGATTACTCTTGCTATCGTCTTATGGCTCAATGCTTGAAGTTTGTCCCCCGCAGTCACGCTTGCACTAAAGGAAAACTCCAAGTCATCTAGTGAAACCGTCATGTTTATGTGTACGTTATACTAGAGGTTACAAAAACAAAACCGGATGATAGAGAGTATACTGTACGGTTGTAACAATCTGTTTATACGGGTTGGTGTCTGCCTCAGTGATGAGCTTGAAATACGTTTTATGCTACTGTAGGGGTTATACGAACAAGTATTTCAAAATACAGTATATCAGTACCAGTAATCTGCTATACGAATGTAAACACTGGTTTCTATCCTACTATATAACTTTCACTTCATGTCTTTAGAAACTATACCCTATACACTATTTACATTGTATGAAGACTACTCGTGCTATACAAGGTCACGCCTTAAAATAAAAAAGAGACACTTTATTATTATTTTGTTACGCGCAAGCAAGGGCCAAGCGGTAGTGCAAAAAAAACGAATGACCAACAGAGAATAAAATTTTCAAACACAATAGATACTTAAATATGACACACTGTGCACTGTAGTTTTTCTTTTAAACACAGTGTACCATCAGAACTTATATAGCGATACGCGGCAGGCGATCATATCTCCCATACATACAATTAAAATAATCACAGTGGCCAGGCAGTGCGCGTAAGCGAATCTACCAGCCTAGGCATTCGGCATGCACACAAAATGGCCGCTTGAAGCACTGCGCCGAGCGATTGCCTGTACAACTAGTCGAACGCCATGTGATGTGTCGTGCCTTGCTTACCTTGCAGTCAGCAGCAAGACACGGCACATATAGAATTCTGCTTTATTATATTCACTATAGGACTAACGGATAGGATGGATAGCTGGCAATCAAACATGCATAAATGGGCCAGATTAATATTTAAGCATTTATTTGCATTTAATATTTACTCAGAACTTTACGTTGATTTTGTACAAAGGTTACTCTGCCTATTTATCCGACCTGGCCTGACTTTATGCAGCCTTAACCCTGTGGGTGCAGGTTCGGCAGTTGCTGTTCAGCACAATGCTTGTACACGGTAGGGACGAAATATAAAGGAAATGGGCCTACCGTTTTCACTACTGCAGAGATCTTTCAGCAGCTCTAGCTTCAGGCACTAGAAGATCCGACGGGCAGGAGTCGGCATCTGGCTCCCACAGTCCTTTGTAGTGTATGCGTGGGGGTTGTCACAGCAGTCCGGGTCGTCAACAGGTAACCGTTGCTGCGCCTTCTGTTGTCGCTCGGTGCAGTGCACATTGTTATCTCACACACACACGCCCGTGGAAACATACGACGCAAAAGAAGCCCTCGGATCACATGTCCCGAGGGAAAGCAGACAAGAGCAAAAGTGTCTCTCTCGTTGGCCCGCCGATTCGTGCTGTCCCGATACCGTAGCTACCTGCATAGGTATGCATCGATGCGCACACATACCCGCCAGTGCACACGGTCAAGAGCTGGCAGTGCTGCCTATAGTAGGGATAGGTAAAGGGATAGGTTGGTACAAGGGCCTTGGGTAAGGTAGTGTTTGTGTGCATTGTACCATCTCTTCTCTTGTTTGCTACTACCGCACATACATTCTTACTGTGACCTCGGTCTCCCACGTCACAATACATACGCACATGAATAAAATTACAGATAAAATTAGAACTTTTGTTTGACATAGATATGCTTATGTTTATTGAACGCGAAATTCGTGGTGGTATAAGCCAGTGATGCAATGGGTATGCCAAGGCCAATAATCTATTTATAAAAGAAGGTTATGAAGCTCATACAAGTAGCAAATATTTTATGTATTATAATGTTCATTATTCATGTGGAAGGGCTATGACTAAATTATTGGCTTATGCATGCTGTATATAAAATTTCAGATGATGGAGGAAAAGGTTACATACGTAAAGACTCCCTACTACAAGGTCATTACAGCATAGTGTTCTAAGGATTAGTAAACCAACGTAAAGAGCTAAAAGGGGAAACACAGATAATGTAATTTAAAGCGAAGAAGGAAGAGTCGAAACATGAAATCGGAATAAAGAAACAGAAATACAAAAGCTTATTTATCTACAGCCAACATAAATAGAGGGAAAAGCTGCGGTGGAGAGCAAGCCTCAGTGAAAGAGCTAGCTTCATACAAGAAAGCGTCACTATCAGCAGAACTTATTACACTCTTAGCCAGAGGTTCAAATAGGACTAGACTGAAAAGAGAACAGGAGTCTCTACCATCACCACCAGCTGTTTCTTACAACGTTACGTCGAATTAAAAGAAATAAGTTTTTACAATTAAGCATGATTTATTTTTCTAAGAAAAAGAATTTGAGTGGCTACAAAAATCATTATTAACAAAAAATGTTATGGATGGATCTTACACAACCAAATAAAATCACTAACAAAGATTTTCCGCCAATGAAAAAAATTTCTACGATGATTCCACATACAAAATATATAATGACCAAACTAAGGAAGGCAAACACTAAATTTGGGTTAAAGATAGTAGCTAAATTGGCTGATAATTTTTAAAACTTTTACTGGATGAAATATGCATGGATCCGTATAAAACTGACAACTTTAATAATAAACTGTTGGATGCTGTAAATAAGCTTAAATTACTTTTAAGGTACAACGTTAAACAAGTTATTTTTTTCTATGACTTAGACTAAGTGAACAAAATAAAAATTTCTTTTAAATTTAAAGCAATCATTTCTTAAATACACTTTCTATTATGTTTAGTAATGTTTTTTCTTAATACAATATTTAGTTTAATACATGATATTAGAAGAAGTTTCTGTTAACTTATTTTTTGCATGAAAACAGTTTGATTTCAATACTTTATTTGATGCATATTAATATTATTTTATTGTTATAACTTAAATTTGCTGCCGATTTTTTATCTGTGAGTAATTGTAAACGATCCACAAGTTTGTTCGGGTTGTTGCAGTGAACGTAATATACATGCAGCATTTTTGGAGCGTTTTTGTATTTTGGTAATGATTTTTTTTTTTTACTTAAAACAGTACTTAACATGCGAGCAATAATTTGATAAAATTTATGACCATTATATTGCCTAATAGGCTTATTTTTGTTAAATTTTTTTCTCTGAACACTTGAAGCTTTTAAAAGAAGATAATTCTTTTACAAATTGTCCCACGTTGTGAAGGTTGTATCTAAATATTTTTTTAACTAGTGGCTTGATTACTCCGTCAGTCATAAGTAATTTAAATTAGTCTATTATTATTTTGTACAATCGAAATATGTTGGTATATTGGTAAATTCCCGAATTTGTATGCTCCTCTTTCTTTTCGTACCCCATAAATCAAATCCAAAAAATTTTGTTGATCGTTATGAAACATTTGCAAATATAAGTTTCTAGACAAATTATGATAAATTTAAACATTTTTAGATGTATATATTGAATAGTTGTATGTATTTAACTAGTATCTTTATTGATAGTGTTATAGTGCCATCACTTCCACTGACAGCAGACTTCAACACTATGTTGTTATCAATGGGTGGTTCTATGAATTTTACTTTTGTAACCTCTATATTTTTATTTTTATTTATGTATTGATAAATAACAAGTGACTTTTTTTCATTTTTTGTTGTTGCTGTATTTATCTCTTTCGAAGAATTTTTTATTGGTTTGAAAGTTTTAAATCAATAACAAATTTTGCTTGGTACTTTTAAGCTTCTTTTTTTTTGAATTTGAACTGTCTATACTTTTTTCATGGCTTCTTTTACCTTAACTTATTTATTAAGTACACTTTTTTCTCTTCCATTGATGTTGAACTTTTAACACTTTTTTTTGGACTGCAAATTTTTGCTATGAGTGTCCTAAATTCAAAACAAAATTGTCTAAAACTTTTCGACATCGTCCATTATTTATCCGTACATACTCAATTATACTAACAAATGCATACCCACTATTATTCTTACAACTAGAGCAGAACTTTTCAAATTCAGTAAATCACATTTCAGAATTTATATGATCATTATACACAAGTCTGAAATTAACTTTATTCTAACGGAATGAAGTTAAAAAAGTGACACTGTCTCTCACAAGTTGTTTGGAAACTTGAGCGTATGGCTGACAAAGATCAAAACAGTCCACATTATTATGTCTTGCCATGCAGAAAAAGGCCTTTACAATATCCTATTTTTTTTAAGCTATAGCATCCAAAATTAAAACAGAGTTTGGTAAGGCATTATTTGGTGGATGGAAAGTACTGCACACTATCGATAGGTTCCAATAGCTTACTTAAAAATTTATATTTTAGTTGATTCAGTGACTTTAAGTATAGTCTTAAGTATAGTATATAATTAAGTGCAGGTACTAAACTTACGAAATGCCTTGCTAGAGGTCATCTTTAAGTAAATCATCTGGATTAAGCGGGTAAAGAACATGATATAGCTTATTCAATAAATCAATCCGATATTGAGACCAGAAACAAAGCAGAAACAATTTTAGCTCAGAGAGATCGGTAAAGAGTTAAAACTTCAGATTTAAGTATTGGTGAAAACACCGCTGCTATTCTAATAACAGGTGTAATAAAGATTAAAATTCAATTAGCTATGGGTTTGAAACAGAAAAAGAAAAGAGGTTTAAAAAGGAAGATCTGTATAAACAACAAAACTAGAAACTACTATAAACGCAGTTATTAAAGTTGCCCCACACCCAATAAATACTAAGAGCAAAAATGATTGTAAAGTAATTAGTAGTGCTCTAAAAGATGCTTACAATCCATTTAAAAAGTGTGGTGGTAACAAGAGTTTCAAAACTTCTTTTATGTTACGCTTTTTTAGTAGAATTGGTAGAGCTTTACTTTTGATTTCTTTATTTT
Organism: Copidosoma floridanum; assembly: GCF_000648655.2. Next base: position 885,530 of record NW_019384255.1, on the reverse strand, counting down.
CCAGCTTGAGTGCAACTGGCACTTTGGCAAATGATTTTACAGAAATTTTAAAGAACGTTAACGAGGCTAAGTCTGCGTAAAAACAACAAGAAGAGAATCAAAAACATAATAAAACTATAAAAGCTATTGCATTAGGAAAAATTCTTTATCTAAAGTCTTATCAAACTGGATTAAAAGTATATTTATAACCATTTAGTAAAGGTTTAAGACAAAAAAACTGTATGAGAAAGTAAAATTACCTTAAAAAGCTTTATCAAATGAATATTAAATAAAGTTTTCTAAGATTTTAAAAATTCCTTTTCATCGTGGAGTTTTTATGCCAAATGACCTCCCAAGTGATGAGCCACGGTATCCTAAGACCTCTATGGTAAATCTTGATGGTTAGAATGGACCTAAAACTCATTGCGTGGCATATCGAAAATATTGCCAGAATGTTGTTTACTATGACAGTTTTTTAAATTCGCAACCACCTCTTAATTAAATGTTGTATTGAGGCGGTGATACAGTTAAGTATAATCACAAGCGATGTCTTAAATACGTTTGATGAGTCTATCGCGCACTATGCAATTCAAGCCCATAAACCATATGTGTCAACAACATTCAATTATAGTGATGAAATTCGTCCGTCAACTCAACAGCAAGACCTATACCTACTACCATTACGCAGTTCTTTACACATTTATAAAAGATTCTTTAAAGCAAATGGTAATACAATGGTTTTAAATACAAAATTAAAAAACAATGCTATTCTTTATTTTTTGAAAGAAATAATATGATGTAAATGCTACAGAGATAGATGAGTGTACAAATGCAAGTCTGACAAGTCTCATTAAAAACTGGCTGACACTGAATCTTGATTAAGACCTATTAACTAAAAATGCTGGTCCGTGATACTTTTAATGAACTTAATCTAATAAGTTATAATGGCTACTTTGATCTCTTGAATCTACTCAGTATGACTTTAGGTAGCGCTAAAGACTATCGTAAAATAATTGTTAATGTAAAGCATGAACTTATACTCACAAGATCCTGAAACGATGTAAATGAAGTATTACAATGTAAGATTTATGCTACAGAATCTAACAAAGTGTTAACTTAGGAAGACTTCAAGATATTAATATCAAAACTAGAATAACTCATGACCTACGTTATAATGTCAGATGCGTATACAATTTGTCTTTTTTTTTATTTGCTAAAAGATAAGTTTGTACCTATGAGCTATCTAACTTGGGAATGAATTTCTACGTTTACCCACAACAATAAAACATATTCGGATGGTCAAGAGTCTAGTCAGTTAGAAAACTCACGCTATATTATATTAGCCTTCCAGACAAATCGTAAGAATTAGAGAAGTGTATATGCTAGGCAAGTTGATCATTGCATTGTAATGTATGTAAAACTGTATTTAAATTCACGATAGTGTCCTTATTAAGTTATGAATATTAAAATAAATAACCAGCATTTAACGTTGTGTTATGACATGTATGCAAACATTTAGAATTCATTTTATGGTAAAAACCGTCTATCTCTGTTAAGAAAATATGAATTTCAACACGCTGTACTTTTGATTGTCCTTGACTCCTCTAAGGAAAATAATTTTTTTAGTAATACATTAGCTTACTACTAAATCTTACATGATCGTGCTGTACTGTATAGTCCTATAAGTGGGGATGCCAAAAAACTTATATGAGGCTTCAAAACTCGATGCATAACAGTACAAAAATAATTTATCTCTTAACTACCATAGAGAAAAGTCAGAGAAGTTGGATCAGAGGAAAAAAAAATAATAAGGAGAGACAAACACAGAAGAAAATATTTGGTAAGAGAGACCTTGAGGAATAAAAAGAAAAAGATCTCAACATCAATACATCGTAAATGTTGTAAGATTCTCTAAATTAAAAAAATCAACTCGCTGAAAAAGATATTTATTGATTCAACACGTCTTGTAAGCCTACCATTAGCAAATCGACTTCTAATATTAAATTTGAAAAACTTTTAACCCAGGATGTTAATCATGAAAAAGAAAATTTACTTAAAAAATCTAACTGGAAAGTTCTGAACTCATAGGTTATTATTTTTTAAACGTGAAAGTTATGAAAAATTCAAACAATAATTCAAGGTTTTTACAGTAAAAAAAAAATTAATATGTGGTAGCCGTGCCATGCTTTAAAAAACCTAGCTATGTGTAATGTCAGTAAACTACAATTACTAATAACTTTTCATTCGCCCCTTATTTCTTCGGAATTTTCCATGTTAATTTGAAATCATCTTAAGCAAGAACCAACGTTCATCTGGATCACAATGACCAACTATAGTTCATGCATACGCACGCTGGCCTATGCTAAACAAAAATTAAAAGTAAATAGAATACTTGGCAATGCAGAAACAAAAAATAACTGTAAAAATCAATGAATGCAAAAGTTTAACTAGTAACAGCTACACTGATATGTAACATTAAGTACTAGAGTAACTTAAAACTAATACATATAATCTAGGATTAAATTATGTAAAAATTAATATGAGAATAACTTAGAATAAATACGTATAAATATGATACCAATCCACTCATTCTACACCAGCAGTGGGCGGCAACAACTTTATGCTACACATAGAAGTATCAACTGCATTATACCTAGCAGCGGCATATTTTTAACTTTTGAGGATACATTCAATTTTTACCGTTCTTGTGTTGCAGATACATAATTTACAAGTAACCACTTTTTATAACACTAATGATTTTATAAACCAACTGCAATAGCCTAACATGTAATCTAGTTAAATTTACTGACTTTTTTAAATATTATGAAAAACGATAAAGTCATAGCCCTTTCTTCTTTTTCTGACTCAGAGATGTTCAGAGAAAATCTGTACTTCTGCCCTCAACACGGGTAACAGAACATCCAATTCCCCGGGGTGCAACTAGCAGACTTCCTCTCCAACGACCAGCAGTCAAAAATATGTTGATTAAAATCCTACCTTAAATTCTGAATTACTTTTGGAACATTATACTCAGCCATAATTATCCATAAAACTAAGTATGCTTACTCATAGCAGGCGTAGTACTATTATCATCATTATTATCCTTACCGTTACAACTGTTATCTTCATTATAATGTTTTTCGTATTATTTTTATTATTATAATTTTTATTATTGTTATTATCATTATTCTCTATGTATAATAATATTCTATCGTAATGTTGAAACTAAGTTACAATGAAATTCTACAAAATTTTAATGTATAGAGAAAAGAAGATCAAGAGTAAGTGAATCACCTGCTCTTCTCTTAACGCATTATGTGTAGGAGAGCAAGCTAGATGTGGAACTTACCAATTTCTGAGTTACTAAATTAGAGCAGCTCTAGACAATAAATTTCTTGTCTATTATCTTTTCTTCAAGATTTTACCCTGGCAGTCTTTCCTGCACCCTTTTTGAGCTAGCGCATGACCAAGGTCAGCTACTTCCTACAAGAAGACCCAGTGGCCTTAAAAACAGGGACTTTCTTAATTTATACCCCTTAAACGGTAGAATAAGTAGTTAGAGTCCACCTGTGCTACCTCTTAGTTTATCACAAGGTAAGTACACAGTTGGTTGTTATCCTTAACGTTGGACTGGGTATCTAGAGACCGCCTCTTTTATTTGGTTTTCCACAAGCACAGTCTCAATTTTGGTTTCAGAAATCTCGCGTTGATTTGTGACGTGTGTCAGTACTTTCTTTAAAAGTAATAGTAAGTGTTAAATGTTTATTGAATTTTTCTCATTTCTGTTTTTCGTTCCGGTGTGGTCAAAGAGTCAAACGTGTACATTCTTACTAATAACAGTAATGGTACTCTTAGAACCCTGAGAAACAAATAATCTATTTACCTATACGTATAATTTAGAGTGAACACCATTACGTGTGACGGTTTTGGTGGATTCTAGACCCATCGTAAATCAAACCATAATTGGCCCCTTTACGTAAATTTTTGAACAGTACATTTACTCGTGAGGTAGATGGTAGTTTCTAGACCTCTAAGAGGACATCTCAAATACGCCACTACGGGTAATGTTAACAAATCTTAAGCCCGCTGCGAGTGAGTGAATCGAAATACTGCACAGTAACTGATTTGAGTCATTGCAACTTGATTCCCATCACTTAAAAACACTCGTGCCCTTTTTTTTAAAAACCCTACCACGTTATTTAACTATTCTCTAGCTACACGTCTCATTTACGGTCACAGTATATGTCATTAGTTATCAAACGCAAGCTAATACTTGTAAAATTTGTTGTGCCAACGTAACGTAGTTATTTTAGAGGCTCTGAAGAAATGTTTCTGGTCTTGTAGTGTTGCACAGGCAGTGGAATGGTACCGTTTTCTATCCTATGTTTTTTTTATTTCCGGTAAACAGAAGTATACTCAGGCCACTTTAGCAAAATACGTGTGTCGGAGCACTCTACAGTGCCGCTCTCAGTGCATTATTTTGTTCAAAGTTGGCTAAATAGACAACTACCTAGGCTAGTGGTTATATTATATTACTTTATTTTTGTTCACGGTACACAGAACCGTATCCAGGATACTCTGGAAAAATACGTGTGTTGGTGCACTATACAGTGCCCCTGTTAGCGAATTTTTTCGCGGATGTACTTACATACATGCTCTTACACATACTTGCTGCCCTCTTTGCTTATGTGTTTAAGAACCAACTTGTAAACTTATTTAACAATTTAATTAGTTTATCTTAAAGTAATCTTTTTACCTACGAAATTTGGAGATTTCTACAGATCAAATAAATGCCATTTAACGTGATTTTTTTATTAGATTACATGCAAAATTGCGATTTTTTAAAATAAAATATATACATGATCCAATTGTACAGTTATACAAGGTGCAACTTTCGTAGGTTTTTTTTTATGCTTTTTTAAATATACGTTTGACATTTGAATTATATCCGTCAAAAAAACTACGTATAATGAACGTCCCGAAGAAACATTCTCTGGTATGTAATGCCCTATTTAATAAACTGATATTACAGGATGAGTCCTTTTAATTTTCTAGATAAAATTATATTCTGTGCATTAAATTTTAACTAGGAATAAGTGTGGGAGCATATGTGATACATGTGAGCGTGACGTTATAAATGTGATCAGCGTAGGCAGTAGAAAGTTGCTTTGAAACCATCGGAATATTTTATGAAAGCGCAGTCTTGTACTGACCAGCCGATAGATTATTTTAACTGTATTATGCCGTTATATATTGTTTATGATCATAAACTCATGAAATATTTATTGAAAACATATTTAATTAACGTGGTTATACTAATTTCCACAGTAATTGCACCACCTCCATACACAATATTGTTTCTCAGAAGGTATTTTTATACTTACAATTATATTGTTTGCCATATAATTTTGTACAAGTATAACTTTATACTTGAGTACCTAACCATCCACTGTTCACTGGTTATTATTATTTTTGCTTATCCTACTTGCTTTTTTTCCGTAACAACAGAGTAACCATACCATAACAATTTAGCAACGTAAAAAGTCGGTAACTGTTTAAGACTTAATAAATTGCCTTACAGCTCTGATTGAAGAAATCCCAGCGTAAAACTGGAGAAAAAATCAGGTGTGGGTCTCTGGACCGCCGGCAAGAGTGAAAATTCAAATTTAAGTGTTATTAGGCTTGGTATAACAGAAACTGAGAAAATTAGATTACACCTAATTTCAATAGGTCTTTAAGAATCGATATCGAAATAGTAAAATTTTGATTATTATTACGCATTGAAGTTCGTGCTTGCATGGATTACATACACTTATGTTACAAATGATGCGTGAATTCTAAGTAGTTTCATGTTTATTATAATATATGTATTGTAACACTGCTTCTTGACCTGAAACGAAAAGAGGCACCGACGCAGCGTTAGCAAATCTCGATCACGTTCGTCACCATTGTCCCTCTTACCTCTTGGGTTTCTGCTCCTGAAAAAGGGGGATTAGCGCGGGAGTTCTCCCGTTCTACGGGAAGAACTATAAATTTACACACAACAAATACCTTTCACTGTTTCTTATATTAAACACTTAACACTAATATACAGTCTCCCTCTCTTCACAATACACGACGCAATGTTTCACCTCGTCTTCTGGACGGCACTACAGCGACTCCGCCTCACAACCTGCAAGCCGCGAGCGCTCGTCCACCACGTCCTGCTGGTCCGGGACCAGGAGGGGCTCCTGCTCGTCCTCAACCCACACTACTACGCACACTCTCACACTCCGTCCCCAATCTCTCACACTGCTATACAATCCCTCCCTCTCTCTCTCTACTCGACTAAACAAACTCTCTCTCTCTCTCTCTCTCTCTACTCTACTATCTACCTTAATGCACGACAACACGCACAAAAAATGGCGGCTCTCCCATGCACCTGACGGTCTCTCGTACACCTCGTCTCGTCAACCCAAACTCTCTCTCTCTCATTCTCTCTCTCTCTCGCACTGTCTACACTACAATATTCCTCTCTCTCTCTTGCACTGTTTACGCTACACACTACTTCTCTCTCTCTCTCAATATTTCTCTCTCTCTCTCTAGCCTCATCTCCTGGTCAAACGTCTGCGAGTCCAACCCAGCGTGATGTCGTCCGGCGTCCTCAAGCGGGTCGTTCGTCCTGCGGCTTCACCCTTTCTCTCTTCTCTCTCTGCTTCTTCTCTCAGTGGCCGTAGTCCTCGACCTGGAGACCTCGTCGTCCTGGGAGAACACAGCAGCTTCTCGTCTCGCACGTACACTCCTCTCTCTTCTCTCAACACTCAACGCACCTTCTCGAAAACTCTCTCTCTCTCTCTCTCTCTCTCTCTCAACTCTCGCCACGAAAACCCGTCAAGTTACCGAAGCTCTCGCTGCTCGTGCTTAAGCGTGCAGCTCGAGGCTCTGCTCCCAACTGACTCACGATCTCTTGCTCAAGCAATGGCCGCCGCCGCGCCGCCACTGCTGCCGCCACGTATCTCCTCTCGCAGTCACTCTCATACTTAGCAGCTGCTGTGTCTCGGTAGTCGCATTCGCACTTTCCTTGTCCTTTTCTGCTGGCACTGCTGTGTCTCCGCATCTCAACCACTTGTCCGTTGGCATCCTCGTCCCCTCCTCTCAGCGTATATATACAGCTCCCGAAAAACAAACAGTTCGGAGAAGCGTTGAATTAATGCTCTTTGTATACACGTTGCATCAGCGAGAGCATTTTGGAATATAGAGGCCATTTTGGCTCGTTACAGTATTAATATACGTATGAATTGTTGCCCTCGTAATGCAGAACAAAACAAAAATTTTTTACTCTACTGCCCCGAAAAAAAAGGTACGTTTGTCTAGTTACGTTAGACAAAAATTCCTTTTGTCTTAAATTTTTTATTCGTGCATTTGATATGATACCATATATGTACATTTGTAGAATCAATTTTTTTTAGAATCATTATATACTACAAATTTTTTAAAATTTTAGCTACCATAAAAGTAAAATACTCCACTTTATTAGATTCAAATTCAAGATCAGGAAAACAGTAGACGTATCACTACTTTTTTATTTTCAAAGGTAAGATTGTCGTATTATTAATATTTCATCTTTTATGCACATTCTTTTTCATACATGTATACGTATGAATATGTATGGAATGACCTAGACGTGCAACACGTATATAAACATGTATACAAAATTTATACGTATACTTTGACTTCAGTACAGGTACAGCTTTTGTTTTTCTCTTCTTTTCTTCTTTCTCCAGACCTTTACCTCAGCTTAAGTAAGCTCACCAGCTTAGTATTTAGTCGTTGCGTAAAAACATACATAATAACATACCTATAGTATATGTATACATGTATAGGTATAGTACCAGCGTGAGGGAAAGGATGCAAGTGGCGTACATGCAAGAGAAAGAGAGACAGAACGGTAGACAGTAGAGTGGTGCACGCTGCAAAAGAGAGCGTTCGAGTGGGAGGAAGTGTATCAGAGAGGAGATTGAGAAGAGGACTTTGGCTGTAGGGTGGGTGGCTACATTTTTTTGTAACGCATTTCCGCACACGCGGCTATTTACCGCTCAACATAGGAAGTTTCACTTAAAAAAGTAGTTTACCAAAGGTTGTAAATCCTACTTTTAAACGATAGTTCGATTAAAAATTTTATACACTTTATTTTTCCTCAGAATAATAACTTCTTATCAAACACATAGGAAGTCTATACTGAGTCTGTTGCAATGCCTTTTCGAGATGATTTATCTTATACAATAAAAATTTTTTTTTAATCTACTGATACGCGGACGAAAATAACCTGTGTATTTTGAAAGCCAAATCAGCTGACCATTTATGAGAAACCAAACACAAACAGCTGGAGCTGTGGCAAGGGTTTTAAAAATCTTGAAGATGACTGTAACTATATACAAACTATGTATTTTCATGTCATGATTCAAGATAAATAAATCCCTGCAAGCGTCTTCTTGCTCGACGTGTTTGAAATAATTACTATGTACTTTAATAGCAAGAAATTGTCAAGTTTGTTCTAAGATAATCCTAAATAATGAAAAAAATAAAAAAGTGTAAGAGTACACGCGTACAATAGTTTCATTTTCATTACTGTTACTGTAAAAATTAAAATTTGAAATAAGAATTTACTAGTCACTTTTTACTAATCTTTTTTGCCTTAACCAAAATGGCTCAAAGTTTCTCTTTCGAAGATGCGTTATAATTGATACCAAAATACAACGGTGAAAGCGTACCACTAAGGACATTTCTAGACAGGTGCAACGATGCGAAAGAGATCATCAACCAAGCCGATGAACCCAATTTTACTAAAATGATAAAAGAATGTTTGGTGAAGCGCGAGCAGCTCTATTCTATCACTCATTTAACTTAATTCAAGACTTGAAAAGTTGTATTAAAACAATATACGTTCTGGTGAAAGCAGTTATTAAATTTAAACATAATATCGGAAATCAGTATTAACGCACTCTAAAAATGTGTGGGGAAGACTGCATCAAACAGAAAATACAAAAAGCTGTAAGGCTTACCATTATATTTTTGAATCAAGCAGGCACTTTGGGAACCAATCCTGCATTCAAGGATACGATCTACTACAGTAGTTAAACGTATTGCGAATATACTAACTGTAGATGCAAGTCCATGTTAAATATACGTCAAAAGAGGACACATAAACCAACGATGCAAAATACAATGGTTAGCTTGTAAATGATACTATTTGGCAGGATATTTTTCTTTGCATACAAACCTCAGCAAAAATATTGTGAACTGTGCAAACGTTTAAGCCATAACACAGACCAATGCAAGGTTAAATGTTAAATTTGTTGAAATCTTGGACACATAGCTACAAACTGCTCACATTAGACAAATACTCAGGACATCTGTAATTTCTGCAAGAAATTAGGGAATACGAGCAACTAATGTAAACTAAATAAGATTATATGTCAGTTTTCTCATCGATGCTGACATATTGCACTAGACTGCTTAACAGAACAAACTTCAGCCGTATCCGGAAGCACTCACATTGTTTCTAGAAGTTACAAATATAGCGAAAATATTGACCGTAGGCTATATCACAAACCGGAAATACTGGAGAATAATGCAGGGAGTCATTTTGCTCACAACATGCCTAATTATTCACCACGTTTGACAAAAAATATTTCGGTGACCGTAACATATCACAAAAGATACAACAAATTCGTTAAAAACAAGGACATCCAAGGAAACAATTTAAATATTTGCAACGATGAAGCAAAACTTTAATCTAACCTTCTAAAGACCTTTTCTATTTATATGACCAAGAAATGGTTGAATACAAATTGTCTTCACAGTGCAAAAAAGAAGTTCTTTCTACTTTGACTAACAATACTTCAAATTCTACAACAACAAACAAGATAACAATTAAGACTAGTCAAAGTAACTAATAGCAACCATCAAAACAAGAAGTCAAGTATATTAATGAAAAATCCGAAAGCAGCGAACCAGCTAGAGTAATGTCTATAAAGTAGCTAAAGGTATGTTAAAAAAAGTCTTAACAGTAAAAATTTTTTAAAGAAAAATTAGGAGCTAAGAATCTTACCAGAACTTAGAGTAAACGTAGGCACAATTGTGCTCAAAAGTGGAAAATCAAACATTATTAGTAGGAATAACAGCAAGAAAATATCATGCTACTTAACTAAATAGAAGGCTAAAAATCCAGGAAATAGATAAATTAATAAGATTCAAGTTAAAGTAGACATCTAAATCTTTGATGTTTTAAAAACAAAACTTAGTAATACAAAAGTTTCAATGATGGAGAAATCAAAAATTCTGAACGATAATATAGAATCAGACAATGATGAGCACCCACCCAAGAAAACCAAAAACTCTAAAATGAACATAAGTCCTGGAAGCTTTCACAATGGTTTGCAATTAAATCGGACAACTAAAAGCAAAAAAATACAGCATACAAAATATAACTACAATGAAAATGAAGATCACATTGTCAATAGTATAATAAAAAAAAGGCAATTTACAAAGGTGTTACATAAAAAGCACATTTTTTAATTTTTAAAACTATAGAACAACTAATGATTTTACACGCAAAAAAATTAATAAATTAATAAATAAAATCAATAAAGTAAGTGTAAAATAGGATATACATATACTGCAAGCAAAGGAAAACCAAGATTGGAAAATTTTTATTCACCATGCGTAATTGTAATAACCAAACAGAAGTCAATTACACTCCAAAGTAAAGACATCTTACCTACCAACAAATTTGATAAAATATGAAAAGCTTAGAATTAATCTACTTGATCTAAGGCACAAATAAATCAACACCACATCAAGTTTAAGTAACGATACAAATTTACATTGCGAATAAATTAAGGCTCATTTTAACTATACATCGATGACATTAAATCTGTATACAGATTACTTGTGGTTACTAATTTTTTATTTACTTTGTTTTTATCAATAAATCAGTTGGGCGCATAAGTGCTTCCTTTCAAAGTAATAGTAAGTGTTAAATGTTTATTGAATTATTCTTATTTCTATTTGACGTTCTGGTGCGGTCAAAGAGTCAAACTAGTACACTCTTACTGATGACAGTAATGGTACCCTGAGAAACAAATAATCTTTTTATCTATACGTATAATCTACAGCGAACACTATTACTTGTGGCAGTTTTGGTAGATTCTAGACTTATCGCAAATCAAACCATAATTGGTCCCTTTACGTAAACTCTGGAACAGTATATTTACTCGTGATGGTAAAGATAGTTTAAAGACCACGAAGGGGACATCTTCAATACGCTACGGGTAATATTGACAACTCTAAAGCGTGCTTTGAGTGAGTGTATCGAGATACTGCATAGCAACTGATTTGAGTCGTTGCAACTTGATCTCATCACTTGAAAACATTTGTGCCCTTCTTTTTAAATAATCTGCTGTGTAATTAAATTATCCTCTAGCTTTATGCTCCACCTATATTTCCACTATGAGTCCCGAGTTAGCAAGCGTAACCTATGACTAGAATATTTTATCGCACTGACGTAACAAGTTATTACGTGCTTAAAGAATGAGCTATTGTTTCGCTCTATCTGAGCCATACAAAAGCTCACATATATTTTTTTAAAGCACCCTCTGTTTGGCGTAAATCATTACAGAAACTCAGCTATCACAGACTAGCCTGGAATTTTAGTAATATAAAGTACACAGCAATTGGAAGTATTCTACGAGAGAGCCTTAAAGACAGTACCAATTTTTTTGTAAATGAAGAACTAAGCAAAATGTGGTTTAAATAGTTCGAATTTAAAGACACTTATATAACAGATTATTTTTTGTTCAAGCTCCCAAAACAGGTTACCACTTGCCTTTATTATAATGGAGCTCACAAATTTATGTGTGCTCTTCATAATGTCAAACCCATGAAAAAGTTTTACTTACATACGGAATAGGAAGCTAATAGTGATGATAATAAAGAGCTACACTCATATCAACTAATAAATAATGTATAATTGATTTACGCATAATCTTCAAATAATGTATGAATAATGTTACCAATAATTTGTTTACATGAGTTTTAATTTTTAGTGAACAATAAATATTTTAACTCATAAGAACTAAAACCTTTTACGACTTTATTTTTCTAAGAAACAATCATTCCTTATATAATTATTAATTTCATAAAAAATTTATGTACACACATCTTCTTTTCGAGAATTGAAAAAAATTATCTATTATACCTAAAAAGCGTATAGATGGAGCCGTTATCTTGAATTCATTAATCTTATTAGAAAAATAAATAAACTCGTGCATCGTACGTAACTATATATTAACATGTACATATATATGTACATAAGCATGTAGACGTGTACAAAAATTACCTTGTAATGGTAATACTTATTTGTCATACTTTACAGATGTCAGCATATGGTTGAAACTCTTCTCTATACATACAAAACAATACTCTCTCCTACAAGCTCACCAGAGAGAAGAAAACTGTGCACAACCCCTAGCGCTTCGTGTAGAGTAGCAGCTGTCTGTGAGCGGTCACCCATGTAAGCATTAGGGGGACGTATGCTGGATTCAGTTTATGCTGGTATCTGCCTAGTTTATATATTTCTGTGTTTTGGTTTGTTTTCGACAGAAACTGATGGCTCGAAATTCGATATTACAATCAATCTTGTTATCTCTTTAATATCTTACTAAATTAATATCTCTTTAATATCTTACTAAATTAAATAAAATTTTTTTATTATTTTATACGTAAATACATTCTACAATTCTATTACTAGTAATCCTCTCCTATTTTTACATGATAAAATGAAAATTAAAACTATAAGTTATTACTTTGCAATTAAACATCATATCGGTAAGAACCGTAATTATAATAATGTGACTATGTATAAAATAAACTAAATAAATAAAAGTGATCTAGTTGTCAGACTTTTTTTGAAATGCATACTATTTAAATCATTAAATTAAAAAAATGATACATAGTTCTATTTGATTTTCATAATGCCGAGCTCAATAAGTAAATAGTTAGAAAATTTTTTTTTTTAGATTAAATCCTTTTAATAAGCTTGAACAAAACAAACAATTACTCTACTGTCTTGACACTCTTCACAACAATTACAAATTTATTTAGCCAATATTAAGTATTCAACTGTCTCACAATCATGGTAATAAATTCAAGTGAGTACGAAGGTGTTTAGTAAATGGTGGGCTAACCCCTATTTCGGGTGAATACTATGACAATTTCATCGTTTTGACTGCAAAAAATGTAACAACATTATAATTTGTTACATGTTAATTTCTTAAATACTGTTGGCTGAAGCCCAGTAAATCGCCATAGCTTTTGTTAGAAGCCTCGAAATAAAAATTTTTGTTGTGACCCAATTTTGCTTGGTTTTTTCCCAAGTTATTATTATCTCAATATCCACTTTAGTTAAAAATATTTTTAAGTAATTTACAAGCGTATTGCAACGTGGCCATTACTATGGCTTATTTAGTAAAAATTGGTTGAAATCGATAACTATTAAATAAAAAGCAAAAAACACAACAACAATAAAAAAAAATTTTTGTCTTAGTTCTTTTTTAATAAAACTTCATCTATATCCTAAACTTACAAAGACCAAGACTTTTTTAAAGTGACTGTAAGATATTTAATTATACTTTTAATATAAGTTATAATGCAGCAATGAGTGAAACGAATTAATTAATTTTTTATATAGAGTGTTTGTACAAGTTTTTGTTAAGTGTTAAATCATTGCTCGTGTAAATGTACAATTATTTAAACGAGACGTTTCATTACACATATAGTAAGCTAGATGTCCCAGTACTTGGTCACAAAGCAGACCAAATGTTTTAATAGTCAGTTACTTTATTTGTTTTTGCCTTTACTGTGTTTTTAATTATGTATAAACGTTAACTTATAATAAGAATGTAATTATTTAGGGTCTAAGGGTTTAAAGAAAAAAAAAAAACAATTATGAGCTACTTTTAATAAAAACCGTAATTTATGAGTGATCTATGTTAAAACGATGCTAATTAATAGCATACATCATGCTCCTCAGCATTTGTGTAAGCAACTAAAAAAATCAATTTTTAATTCAAAAATTATCTTTCAAAAATTGTGCTGATTAAGAAAAAACGATAATAATAAATACATCAACTAACAGGAAATGAAAGCTAGACCCTTTGGTTGGAGCAAAAGACTTAGCTCGCGTAATTATTGTCAATCATACCTGTAAAGTACAATATTTCATATTGAACTTAAAAGAAGTGAGCGAGACTTGGGTTAAATGTCTGGGTATGAGGACTATCGCACTCTAGCTTGTTCTGTGGTGAAAGGTGAGTACAACTATACATGTGACAATCCCCTGGGAACCTTAAGCTATATGTGATACATGCTTATGTATCGTATGGGTAATTCTAGTTAACGCTAAAGATAGGTCTATATCAGTAGAACGTACAATGCGTGTGTATGTGTCATACGTTGCATTGTCTCTCTAGTAGACATAGATGACGAAGTCAAGGCTGCTGCTATGGGCTACAATTTCTCTCTTCAGTGGCCAGTCAATTTAATTTTTTGCGTGGATCGTATTGTTCATGATTCTCCAAAGGCACTTATGGATTTGTGAGCAACTCACAACTTGCAAAGATACACTGATAATTCGTATGATCCGTTACTATGCTGTTGTGCTATATCTTTATGGAAAATGCTTACAAAGATGTAAGTGGTGCATGGAATGCTGAAGAAAATACTAATAAAAGTAGTATGGGTTATGCTACACAGGACAAAAATCAAAAGGCCAAGTCCATGACCGGCTTTGCCCCCATTTTGCTTTAAAAGTCTGTGTTAAATTATAAAAAAAAAGTAGTTTAAATAAACGTTACTCCCAAATTAACAAGTAATAGCCTTTAAGACACAATGTGAAAGGGATGAGTGGGACCAGCTCTCGTCTTTAACTTTATGCACCCAGTGAATACCAATATGTATACTTTTAATTCGTACTTATTAGTGAGTAAACGTTTCATATTACATAAATAGAATCAAGAAAGTTTGCCTTATCGAATGACTTGCTTATAAGTTTTACATATGTGTGAAATAAAAAATTATGAAACAAACGCAACGATGCTTACTAAATAGTAGTATTTTACTGATGACGACCATTATATTCACTTATACAAACAATAATTTAAAAAGAAAAAACGAGATTAACAAAGATGTGGCTTAACATCCTGCACTTTTTATCCTGACCCTTCTGCTCCATTATACATATGCCCATAATATGTGAATTCATGTCATATGCTAAAATTCCATCCTACGACACTGGTATCTGTGGCTATGATCGTCAACACAGCTACACTGATGAATTCCACAAACGATTAAGGTCGAAACGTGTTCAAATCCCTTTTTTTTGTCCTCTTTTTCCCAACCTTGCTGTTTATGCTGGTCCAATGCAAATGTTGGGCATATATATCAAACAGCTCTACAAAAAGTATTGTAGTAAAAAAAATGTTAAATACTTTCGTATGCCATTTTCCTCTCTCACCCCTAACAGATAGCTGTTCTTTATTTCTACGTCAAAAAGAAGTAGTAACTGTGTGATTTTGACGTATGAATTAAGCTACCAAAAACTATTTAAATATTTAATGGTACCTAATCTCACGTATTCTTAGTTAAACAGTATCATTCGGAAAAAGAAATAAGAAATTGGGCAGAAACGTATTTAAATACTTATTTAAATTATTAAACATTAAAATTTTACGACGTAAAGAAGGATAACCTTCTTACAACGGATAAAGTGGTACAGCATCGAAGAAACTATGATTTTGCAGTAGGTATCTCATGTTGACCTAACTAAAATAAGTCGAATGCACGTACGGCGATGCGTTCTTTATGTTTAGGTTTTAACAGTGTAGTTCTATACGCACATGGACTATAGTTAAACCAGCATAACGTACAATGTGCAATGCATGAAAATTCCTCTTGACCTGCCATAGATGGCAGAACCATGGTAATGTTATGGTTCATAGTTTTTTCAACAATAGCAGAAAACTAACTTTATTTTTCGCATGAATCGTCTCTAGCTAACTCTTTGAAGATGCCCTCAGATTTATTAGCAATGCACAGATTTTTAAAATAAATTAATGAGTTGTACGATCTTTTACCACGTCGTTGCGCTTGCTCTCTACAAATACTTCTCATTACGTGGGTAGCCCGCGTAATGCCAAAGCAAGCTGATTAATTTTGTGGTTTGCCTCTTTAAAGTTACCTATCAACATTGATTTTGCTCTCGCAAACTATACATGGGGACTTTACCTGAGAGGTTCAGCTTTATTATTCAATTACCTAGTTTTTTTACAATGATATATAAAATTTTATACTATTAAATGCTTTTTAAATTTGATTACTGATATAATAAAACAGCAAACAAAAAGTGAACGTTCTAGCACTACATGCAACACTAGAAGCAGGTCATAGAAGTAGCTCGCCAAAAATGATATGGTTAGATAGAAGCTACAACGTTTATAAGCATACACCACTGTGATAAATTAAATGCATCAAACCATGCGTGGTACACATGAACTTTTTGTCAAAGTAATTCTAGTCTACAACAAGCATTTGGCTTGACCAGTGTAACGTACTCTATGTCATCCATGGTACTGCTTCTTGGCCAGAAACGTACGACAGAGTCATAGCTGCTGCAATGGTTCATCCTTTTTTTATTCCAGCAGCAAATCGCTTCGTAAGCGATGCAGGAATTTCCTAAACAAACTGGTGAGTCGTACAATATACTGCTACGCAGTTACACTAGCTTTATAAAATTGCTTTCAGTCATGTAAGTGGCAAATGGATCGCCAAAACGAGTTGGTAAAGTGGACGACCCTTCTATTTGTACTGTGTCCCAAAATGTACGGAGACCACATGGCAGATGTTTACTCTAAGTCCGACTCATTAATGTCCGCATATTTTAGAAAAGGTCGTGAAGAATGTTTTCTTTCTAGGGTCAGCATAAATATAACTATAAATGAATATCATGCCTACTTTATACTGAATGATTTCAGAGGGTATTCAAGAAAACGTTATAAATCCAATGGTCGTACTAACTACTTATTTCTAGATACTTAGAAATCCTTTTATAGTTAAATCTTTAGATTTTAGCGAATTAAAATTGTTTGAAAATGGTTGGGTCTGTATAAGGTATGAGAGTACAAGTAGCAATTAGTTAAGTCACTTCGTTTTGTATATTATTGTGTTAAAAAGACAAGCAAAAAAGTTTTAATTATTTGCACAGAAAAAAAATTAATACTGCTACATAAGCTTTCAATACCTACTCAATTGTGAATAACCGTTTCATACTACATTAGTAGGATCGTAAAATTTTGCTATACAAAACAACAACTACAATGTTCATAAAATATCCTTATCCAACTAATAACGATTATTATTAATGTTATAAACAAATTCAGAACTGTAACATTGAAAAAAAATCAAACTTTAACTGTGCTTTTGACATGCCAATGAAATTACCAAAAAAAAAAATTGTTTAATGAGACTGTAGATTCTGTGTACTTTCAGTTCAAACAAAATCATTTAGAAAATTAGTACAATAATAAGCAGAGATAGATGGACGGAGTAACGTTAATTTACAGGATGAAAATGCTTGATGTGTGAGATGTGTTATGTTTACCATTATTCACGACGACTATTCTCTTACTACAGTTAGGTTCAATTTATTGGTGTTATTTATATAGAAAAGTTAAGGGTCTATGACCAGCCCATTACATATTACTTCCACAACCACAAGCGCTTTTGAAAATCTAGTTTAGAGGTACATTGCGTGACCAATCTGTTCATTTTAACGATCAGTGGGCCAGCTTTCCGAGAGCTTGCACATTGTCATAATAATGGGCCATCTGACCAATCTGTTCAATTTAGCGACATTCTCGTCAACCTCTTGGCAGGGTTTTAACTATTCAAGAAGATAGTCAGAATATATTATATAATTATTTTTAAACAAGCGTACAGCACACTTCAAAGATTCACTTTCACGTGAGGGGTTCCGCAGATAATCAAATGTCTTCTATAGCAATTTGCAGTGTGTGTGTCAAACAGATACACCTACATGTGAATATCACTTAAGACTCTCGGAGCTTGTTCTACACTACATAATATTTAATATAATGAAGACTACGACTTTCCCACGTTACTGTATTGCATTCGAACAATTAACTGACTTACACGATGAATTCGTCTATTTCCATGCATGAAGTATCTCTCATAACGTTTCATCTATGTATAATTGCTCAGTAAGAGTTTTACAGCCGTGTTCACATGCGCGTATGTAACTTCAGACTTTTGGAACCTTACACAAACTGTTTTTGTTAATGAGTTTTGTACAACTTGATCTTTCTTTTTTTTTTAAATGCAAGTTTCAGATGTTTGGTGTCACGTGAATAGTTTTAACAAAGAAATTGACGATGTTATCCATCTCTATATAACATACTTTTTCATTACTTTACTAGCTGGTTACGGTTTTTTATTTCACGCTAAAGTTCTTATCCTCTTTGTTTAAACTCTTTTTTGTTTTGAGTCTCTTGGTTTATTTTCACAGTAGAAATTATACATACATGTGGGTGCTTGTATGCATGTTTTTACATGTTATCCTTCATTGTTT
Source organism: Copidosoma floridanum (assembly GCF_000648655.2). The sequence continues at coordinate 866,869 of NW_019384255.1, read as the reverse complement.
TGTCTTATGAAAGAAAAACATATGTGCTGACAAAAAAAGGCAGTATATCATACGTACATCTGTATCTCATACATAAAATGTCCTGGCCATAAAACCTCAACTTACCACTCATTGGTACGATGTGTACCACGAACTCACTTGACAATACGCTTCTGGAGAAAAAGGAGCCTTTGGAAGCTAATAGTTTTCTAAATGGTGCTTTTATTTTCATCTGAAGTGTAAACAAGCCACAGCCCAATCAGATTTTTTAGACAGTTTTACTTTAAATTTTTATAGTATAAGACTTGTGTTAAAGTTTATCAGACAAGTTTAGTAAGTTTTAATACTATGGTGAGAGATTCCAAACTCTCTTATCTACAATGGTTTTCTCGAAAAACACTTTAAATGGCTATAAGTCATCGTAAACATCGTCACCAGTGCAGGCACTGATCTTCTTCTTCTAAAATTAATATATATTGATAACTAAGTACCAATAAGTGGACGTGTTGTCAATATAAATTAATTTTCAGGGAAAAAAATCAATGTCCACACTGGCTTACCATTATTTTGAGCACAACTTTTAAGACTTTAACTAAGTTAGCAATATATTAAGTATTATACAGTTTATTGTGTTCAATGTACACAATATTACTAAAATACACTCATTTAAAAACGTTAAGCTCTAATAAAATATTAATAATTGTAATAGTGTCTGATATTGTATTTACTGTACTAAAAATGTTGTTATTAGTTCTTTTGCTTCATCAATATTATAAGCCTGTTTTTTAACAGTTATTAAGTTATTTTGATGCAATAATATGTGCTTACTTTCTAATAACTTTTTACATTATTTTTAATAAATTAATCTACAATTAACTTAAAATTTCGTAGTATTATCGATGCCAAATTTGTATTTAAAAAAAAATTGTATTACAAAATTAATTTTTGAGAAAAAAAATAAGCTTTTGTGGATAATAAAGTTATTTTTCAGTAGAATAATATAAAACAAATGAATTTTTTTTTAACAATCGCAAGACTTTGGGTTTTTATCTTATACCATAATTTATTGTGGCTCTAAGTGACCGTAAATTATAAAAAAAATTATTTTCGAACAATTATTTTTATATAAAAGACAAGCAACTGTATTATAAAATATAGTTAGGTAATATTTAATATCAAATATGATCAGTACAATGTTAAAATAAATTTACTCTGTTTTTTTTTAAAATATCTTAGTGACTATAAGCTACTTTACACTGACTTTTAAAATGTTTTCAGGGTTAGGTAGATGCTTGTGAGCACTAAGATACTCAGCAAGGCATATTTGCTAATAATAATAATTCTTCCAACTAAAAAACGATGTGACCGTGTGAACCAAGTCTCTCATGCCAGTAACTAAGAAATAAAAATAAAAAACGATTAAACAACAAATAAAAATGAATAATAAGTTGTGCATGACGATTTTTGAACATTTTCATCCACTATAAGCTGAAACGAATCTATTTTTCCGTAATTTTTTAAAATTATTAAGAGTTCTTCTCAATATATAGGGAAAATGTAGCTTATATTTGTATCTAGAAAAAAAGCAGATGTTAAAAAAATGGTTTCTCCTGAATGTTACACTAGTTAGGCCACTTGAGCTTGAAACTAATAAGTCATGGTGACCTGAATGTGTTGTTGCCACCATATGGTCCACTGTTTTAGATTTTTTTAAAAGCGCACATGGTAAAATAAATTATACTCGTTTACTTTCAGTTCAAGCCTATAAAAGTATTTTATGGTAAAATAGAAGTTTAGGGGCCTGAGTAATCTGGTTGACTTGATTTGTCCTATGTGTGTTAGTAAATATTATTTGATTCTACTGACCTTACACATACTCGTATTTTCACTTTCAAGTATGCATGAAAAACAGTCGAGTCATTTATGAAACTATAAATACAATCCTTAATAAATTTTTTTAAATAATATTTATTCTTATATGTAAATATAAAGTTTTTGCTGTGCGAAGCTTTTTTGTGGTAATATGTGTGATTAACTGTATAAGAAATTTTAATTTTTTATTTGCTTAAGTATAACAAGGTACTATTACATAGATACATTGTATCAATAGTTTATATTACAATAATACGAACCATGAAAGTATTGCCCTATAGAGAAGGTCAACTCCTAGAGCCAGTTAAGTTATTTTAATGATATTTATTGTGATATTGGATGTATTTACGTTTATAAAAAAGTTTTGCAATTATTTGCATTTTCCGTGCTTTATAATGAAAGTAAAATAGTCTTCTTTTTTAAAGGTTAAAAAGAGTTCAACATGGATATAAAGCTTAATAAAGTAGGCTTATTGAAATAGAGCTGGTTAATCAGCATCAGAATGTTATCAAGGGGGAGAAACTTCTATGTACTAAGTTTATAATCAAATGTGGGAGGAAAATAATATTAAAAAATTGTTTTTATATTGTCACGAAACAAATATCAGGATCTCAAAAAGTATTAAAAATTGGAGATACATTGGCAAACTTTTTTTTATTATTGCATGAACATGTAGATGTCCCTTTTATTGAAAGTCTAAGGAAAATTATCACGGTGTTTCTGTTATGGAATCTGAGTGAGCTAAATATTAAATTACCTTAATTAAGTGTATATTGAATTGTATGCATATTTATAAAAATTCATAATTTTTCTTCAAAGCAGTTGATTCATACATTGATTTATCGTAAAAATTAATCAAAATCAATATTTATTGAATAAGAGATTGAGGTTAAATATGCTGTTAAATATTGCTAATGAAGGATGGACATTTATACGCTTGTAAACTGTTAGATGTATTGTTGGCGCTCGTAACTGAATTATTACGCATGCGCAACAGCAAGAAGACGAGACGCAGTGACGCTGCACTTCAGCGTCAAGTAACTACGGTTTTGCTCACTCTCGCGCAGTCAGCCAGTCTGTTAACACACGCATACTCTGTCTTCGCATTTCCTTTACAGTTTATCCTACCTTCTATGTTCGTTTAACTACTGTATTTAGGATAGTAAAGTGTCAAGATAGTTAAACCTTAAGATAGTGTAAATAAACGTGTCCAAGTTTAATTCTATATTTCGAGAGTATTTTATTCGTCAAGTCACCTGCGCACTCCCATACTGCTAACAGGTCATGGGCCCTAAATGGTAGTGTGGGTGTGGAATTTTCTTGATCGCGTCTGGTGTTTCTCTTTTTCTTCTTTTTTTCCGCTCCACGCTTGAGCTCATCGCGCGTTCCCTGTGTGCTTTCCTTTTATCTTTTTTACGTGGAAGCGTAATGGTGGAAGCAACTGGGAGCTCTGTGTCGGGTAGCGAGCACTGCGAGATGGAAGAGCCTGGCAGTCCTCTTACCCCTACTACCACCAAAGCGGCAGAGGGACAGCCCCAGGAGGCAGCAGAGCAGAGTCAGGATGGAGGCACAGCAGCCGAATCACCTCGAGATGCGGACATCGCCCCTACTCTCGAGGCTTCGGGCAGAGCAATAAGTGTTGTTGTCATTAACTCACGTTCGTTTACAGTTTCCCTTAAAAGATTTGTATCTTGCCTTAAGATGGAGCAAGACAGCTCACTTAAGATTGCATGTTTGAGGTTCCCTTTGTTTTTACGGCTGAGACTCCATTGTGCTGAGAGGAGTCTGGACAGGCCAATGGAAGTTCTGCTCCCAACCTTTGGAGAACTTCTACCGTTTGGCTCCCTGTAAACTCCGTGCCTTGATCGGTTCGAAGATAGCATATCTTTGCATCAAAACCCAACAGGTTTTGTGCGCTTGTCACAAAATTGTCCAAACAACGTCCTGTTTCACATTTTGTCTTCACTGGGTATGCCATAGTCAATCTTGAGTAGTCATCCGTGTACACAATTATAAATTTATATCCTTTAGGATAAGTAGCTGGGCTGATCGGTCCCATTGTATCAACATGAACTATCTCAAGTGGTTTGGTTGCCCTATCTTTTTTAGTACTGAAAGGCAATCTCTTGATTTGAGCAACTTGGCACACCTCGCATGTTGTGATGAAGCTGTCGAAGACGGCCTTATGCAAATCTTTATTGTCCGGATATTTCCTTTGTAGCGCCTTGAGATATTCTGCTGAGGCATGTCTGAATCTTACATGCCAGAGCATGGCTCTGTTATTTCTTTCAAATGTTCTGTACTTTTCTGTAAACGGGCTTTGAACTTCTGGAATCTCATCAATCATAAGGTCATCATAATTATTGATTTTTCTATCTTTAACTGTTTTCTTGAACTCACTCTGAAAAGAGCTGTGTGGACCAGCTTTTCCCGATTCATTATTTGAGATTCCAGGGCAGCTCCTATCATCAGTGCTGACTTGCTGAACCTTCTCAGTCTTTGCTTTCGGGGGATTTTCTACCATTAAGCAGTCTATAATTTGTTTGCACTTCTCATTATTACTTGTGCTCTGCCCATCTTGCAGTAGTTCTACTATCCAGTAAGGGCTCTTGTAGACACCAGAAATTATAGTTTCATTAGAACGCGGATCAAATATATCTAGCTTTGTATTATCGAGGTATATACTCATGCCCCTTTCAGCAAAACGGCGAAGCGACAGCAAGTTTCCAGCGAGAGCCTTAGCGCACACAACTCTATCTAGGACTACCTTGTTTTGGTTATTTTTACCCAAAACGCACCCTTCTCCCTCTGCTCTCAAGTTCACGGAGGAGTCTTTATTCGCGCATTTAATCAATTTATTTTTACATTCATTAATTTTTTTGAAATAGAGCTTAGAATTAGCAAAATGTTCTGTGGTGCCTGAATCTGCTACGAACTCAATTTTCTTGGAACCATTATCTCGTGTTTCCTCCGTGCGCGTAGAGAGCAAAGTTTCGGGGTTAACAGCAAACAAACCACTGCATGCATTAGACCTATGTATTTCTACATTATTTTTACCTTCTTCGCCTTGTTTCTTGTTATCAACCTTGGCTTTCTTGTTGTTATAATTTGTATGCTGTTTTCAGGTTTCCATTTATTACTATCTTTAAAATTATTCTTATTGTTACCACCACCAGTGTTGCGTTTAAGATCCCAATCGTTACTTTTGTTCGAATTACCTCTGCACCTCCCTATGTGCTCTCGCAGGTTCTGCACAAACCGTTGGCAGGTGTAGCACCACCTGAGGTTCTGCCCTTTTTTCGGTCAGTCCCTTGAATAGTACCCGTTATCATTGCACTCGTAGCACAGAGTGCTGGTCGTGGCCGCGTTAGCAGCAGTTACGTTGGTGGCTGGTTGAGAGCCCGCCCCACCTTGGCTCGGCCCAGCACCGGTCCCACCTCGACTCGGTCTAGCGTTCGCCCCACCTTGACTTACTCCAGCACCCGTTGTTGGTCGTGCAAGTGACCCTTCTGCCTCCTGTTTCAGGATATATTGTCTTAAGTACTTAAAAGATAAGCCACCTTCGCTTTCAAACAGCCTGTTAAAATAGGCTATTTTTACGTCCGGTACTCCATCGATAATCGCATGATAAAAACTATCTCTTTTCTCATCTTCGGGAAAACTGTTAGTTTTAATAAATAATCCAAAATTTCTTACCAGTCCATCAAAAAATTCACAAAATTTAGTAGCACTTTGCTTTTTGGGGTCAAATCAAACGGAATGTCCAAACAGGACGTTGTTTGGACAATTTTGTGACAAGCGCACAAAACCTGTTGGGTTTTGATGCAAAGATATGCTATCTTCGAACCGATCAAGGCACGGAGTTTACAGGGAGCCAAACGGTAGAAGTTCTCCAAAGGTTGGGAGCAGAACTTCCATTGGCCTGTCCAGACTCCTCTCAGCACAATGGAGTCTCAGAACGGATTAATCGTACCTTGCAAAACAAGGTGCGAGTCTACATGTACGACTTCGGGCTCAGGGAGAACATGTGGGACTTAGCCTTGGGCAGTGCAGTATATGCCTACAATAGGACACCTCACCGGTCTAACGATATGATAGCCTCTTTAGCAAAGTTTGCGTCCAATCTGAAGATAGACATAACCCAAATCAGAAGATTTGGCTGTGTCTTTTTTATTAAGATACAAAGAAACACTGGAAACAAATTCGGTTCACACGGGATACGAGTCGTGCTGGTTGGTTATACCCCCACTGGCTATTCTTTCTTAAGACCTGAAGATGGAAAACTCTATGAGAGTCGAGACGTAAAATTCCAAGAAAGACTGGTGTTCAGTGATATCTGGGGAAAGGACGAAATAGCAAACTGGGGAAACCACAAGACAGATATTAAACAAGATGAATGGTACGTTAAGTTTGATAAGACTAGCCCTCAAGAGTCATTGGAAACGGAGGGAGAACCATTAGTCAAGAGAAAGCGCGGTCGGCCCGAGAAAGTTGAAAATCTTGGTCAAGAAAGCCCTAAGCGACTCGCTAGAATAAATGATACGAGTTTTGCAGGAGCCATCAACACAAACAAGTTGAATAAATTTCTCCAATCAAAGGGCAATGTTGACTGTTTAATCGCAGAAGTCGAAGATGAAATGTCACATGGCCTGATTGCTGGACTGAACAAAGATCCCGCAAACTACAAAGAAGCTATCGCATCTCCGGATCGCGATAAATGACTCAGAGCAATTGATGAAGAACTGGAATCAATGCGGAAAAACCAAGTGTGGAAACTTGTCGAAAGACCAACCGTGAACGCTGAAGGTGGCAAGCCCAACATCATCGACTCTAGGTGGGTTCTGAAGAAAAAAATAGATAAAGATGGAAACACGAAGTTCAAAGCGAGGTTGGTGATTCGTGGCTTCAAAGATAAAAACAAGTACGATCTGCAAGAAACCTATGCCCCGGTGTCTGGGTTGGCCCTGGTAAGATCAGTAATGTCAATAATAAATAGATACAATCTGGAGACTTGCCAACTTGATGTCAAGACAGCTTTCTTAAATGGATCTATCAAAGAAGAGATATATATGGAGATACCTGAAGGCCTGCTTGATGGTGACAATTTTAAGAAAGCTCAGGTTTGTAAATTGGAAAAAACCCTTTATGGACTTAAGATCAGCCCAAAAAGATGGAATGAGCGGTTTCGCAAGACTGCATCTAAATTGGGACTACGGTCACATACAAGCGAGCCCTGTCTTTATATATGGAGAAAAGCCGATAACTTTCTAGTCCTGATCCTATACGTGGATGATATGATGATAGCCAGCAATTGTGTAGGCAAAATTAATGAAATTAAGACTGGTCTGCAATCTGAGTTTGAGATGTCAGATCTTGGAGAGGTTGGCTCATTTCTAGGCATCAAAGTAGAAAGAGATAGAAAACTTCACACAATTTCACTAACACAAACACCATACATAGAAAATATGTTAGAGAAATTTGGATTCAACGAGTCAAAACCCCCAAAGAACACCAATGGTGAGAAATCAAGTTTTGAATCGGCTAAGAAAAGATAGAGAAGAGACTGAAGATGCTGGAGAGTTAAGCACAACGATAACGAGAGAAAATGTGCCGTACAGAGAAGCAGTCGGTAGTCTGCTGTATTTAGCCAACACAATTAGATCAGACATCTCATACTCGGTGAATGTACTGAGTAGACATCAAATCGGCCCAACTAAAGATGATTGGAAAATGGTCAAATGGGTATTTCAATATTTACAACACACAAGGACCCTAGGATTAACTTCAGAGGCTGTAAAGATGGATTAGAAGCCTATTCAGATGCGAGTTTGGCAGACTGTAAAGGCTCAATAACAACAGGTGGATATCTCCTAAAGCTGTTTGGCGATACAGTTGCTTGGAAAACAAGAAAGCAGAATTATGTTGCTATTTCAACTTGCGAAGCAGAATATGTGGCAATGTGCGACGCAAGTCAAGAATTGATTGGACTGGAGCACTCTATAAGTATTATATTGTCTCGCATTTTATTGCCCACGAATCTATGGTGTGACAACAAAGCTGCCAGAGCAAGTGCTAAGATAGATGATAGCAAAAGACTGAGACACATGACCGAAATAAAGGCTCACTACGTTAAGGAATGCGTATCCAGAGGAAAAATTATTGTTAAATGGATTCCATCCAAGGAACAACTAGCAGATATCCTTACAAAACCCCTGCCATTTGAACTGCATGAAAGACTAACGAAAGAAATTTTGAATGTTAATTAGCGTAAAATGCATGATAATTAAATTTGAACTTGAGATAGTAAAATCAGTAAATTGATAATAGATAGATAATGATGGTAGACATGCTGATTAATGTATTTTCTGTGTATGTTTTAGCTCGTCGGAACCAACCACAATGAGTGACCCAGAAGCCCACGTGCTCCACATCATTGGCTGATTAAAATTCATTTATATTCAGTGTTAATGTTCAAATATATCATTTCTTTTAATTTTAATAAATTCAGATACGAACGGGAGAGAGTGTTATATGTATTGTTGGCACTCGTAACTGAATTATTACGCATGCGCAACAGCAAGACGAGACGCAGTGACGCTGCACTTCAGCGTCAAGTAACTACGGTTTTGTTCACTCTCGCGCAGTCAGCCAGTCTGTTAACACACGTATACTCTGTCTTCGCATTTCCTTTACAGTTTATCCTACCTTTTATGTTTGTTTAACTACTGTATTTAAGATAGTAAAGTGTCAAGATAGTTAAACCTTAAGATAGTGTAAATAAACGTGTCCAAATTTAATTCTATATTTCGAGTATATTTTATTCACCAAGTCACCTGCGCACTCCCATACTGCTAACATAAACCTTTTGAGCCTTTTTATTTCTTGAAATCAGAAAGAATCAAAGTTTAACAAAATGATGAAACTAAATAAATTGTATTCTGTAGACAAAGATTAGTGTGATTCTTACTTAACTTACCGATGGACAAAAAAATGTTTTTTTAATTTTTAAACAAAATAGTGACATTTATCACATACACAGCTGAGAAAAAGTTTTTTGGTACCAAATATTACTTTATTTCTTTATTCCACGAAGTTAATAAATAATTTTAATGGATGTAACTGGTCTTACTTCTGTACTACTAACAAAAGAAAATATCAGATAATAATTCTTCGTTTACCTTTTGTTAAGTAATATCAAAAACGATTTTTCAAATGGCATTAAAAAAAAAGTTTACATGCGAGAGTCTTATAATTTGCGAAAAAGCATTTGTGTTACCGAAAAAAGGTCTATAAATAAAAGGTAAGACGTTTCTTGAGTGGGGTAACACGTACATTTATTTAAAATATATGTTAATACCTTCAAAACAGTTATTTTTCTAAAATTTTCTTCATCTTAAGGAATAGTCATAGAAAAATGATGGTAATAAGCATTTTATACTTATTTTTTTGGTCTTATTTTTGCATTTTATTTCTACACATTCATATTTTTCGAGCGAAAAAAAATTTTCTTTGTTATTATAACAAATCAAAGAAATTACATTTAGAAGCATTAAAATTCTCTTAGACACGGAAAAAAAGGTATTTGTACACAAATTACAGGTAGAGGTATTCATTGTTTTACGAATTGCATGATGTTTATTTCCTATATTTAATGCTCTTTCTGTATAAATATTTAAATTTTAAATTATCCAAAGAACAATATAAAAACTTATTATGGCATATGTTATTCAATACACAAGCATATAACACACAATACGAAGGTTTTAGCATTTGCAATGACTATTTAAAAACATTACAGTCAAGGTTTCGATAACGTCAATGATTACTTAAATACAACTTAATTTCCTTCTGTTCAACTAAATGTAGCATTATTGTGTGATCTAAAAGATAAAATTATTGGACAAGTTAAAAGTAAAAATAATTTTGAAGTCAAAAATGTATTTTGTAAAAAAATTTGTAACTTAAAAAAAATTAAGAATAAGAATAGTAAACTGATAATTCAAAAATGAATATGAATGTTACTTAGTAACAACCATGTATTGACAGTTGTATACATAACATTTTTAGTTTATAATAATTTCTAATCAAATTTCTTTTTTTAAATAATTAAGTTTGTTTTTAACTTAATGTACGTTTTTCATACGCTATAAAGCTTTTTATTTTAAGTAAGGTTAACAATGTAAGGGATTAAAAAATGGGTACATAAGAGAAAACAGTAATTTCATAAGACTTTTTACGGGACCCATGGAAGAATCGAGGCTTTATTAAAGTTTTCAATAAAGAAACTCGTACTCTAAATTATGAAACTTTTTGGTAATTGTTAATCAACATCATTTTACTTAAAAATACAAAATTCATCAATGCTCATTCATTATTACATTCTGTCATTGACACCGAAAAATTATTTTGGCTTTCAGCAGTAGTAACTATAAGCTTTTTGTATAAAAAATATGAAATATAAATCAATGTATTAACTTTAACTAAATAACGAGAAAAGATGGCATAGATGATTGCTCTATTTTTAGTAATTAATTAAAATGGATTATTAATCATAATATAGTTGAATTTTTTTTCTAAAAATTAAATTAAGGGTACAGCAACTTATAGAAAATAACATTAAAATTTCTGTTTACCACTATAAAAATCTTTTTTAAGTATTGCAAAATTTTCGTGTGTATACTGTTATAATTGTTCACGAATGAATTCAATCATTTTTCTAACAGGAGTACTAGGTAATATGTAAGTAGCTACAATGAATATTTTTTTGTCTCTTTGCGTAAGGCATTAACACTGAAAAATTTCTCCTAACTCACTGTCACCAACATTAGCACTTTCAATTTTAGAGTTTCTTAAGTCTCAATTATTTTTTAAATTCTTGCGCCCTTTTATTGACTTCACTCAATTTATAAAAGTTATTTTTATGTTAACTATAAATCATGTATTATCATCTAGTAATGATAAAGAAACGATAATATTGGTTATCCTAAAAACAAATTTTTTGTAGATCGTCCAAGATTTGAATACAGGACCTTCACTTGCCAATCAGATCAACAGTCCACTATACCCCACAGCACCACTCTGTTTTTAGTAAATACAATGCATAATTCTAACTGCCCCTGCACATACGTATAGTTGGCAGAAAAAAAATAGAGAGATCGTGCACGTGTGACTTCATGCATGTGTATTATATGCCATACTATAAATACTATTTACTGTCAAGCGAGCATTCGGTGGTAGGGGGGCGAACAGGAACGGAGGAGGTAAGAAAAAGTGTGTCATTTCAGCTTACTTTTATCTAGAAAATGCCCTACATAAGAAGCTTCAGTTCAATAATGACCTTTTAACAAGACGGGAAGTTTTGGGAAGTTTAATACGTTGAATAAATGCTTACAAAAACTTGTTCAAGCCTTAATACACCAGCAATAAATTGTATTTTTCCTCATGCACTGTTACTTAGCCATAAAAACTTTTAATGTTAAAGAATTAAAATAGTCAAGTTTTTATTCATAGTATAGCTGAGTTTTTATGGCATTTATAGTATTATTTGGTTTTTATGTACTTGGATTGAAATAAATTGTAACTAAATTATGTGGAATGTTAACTCATATTACATACAAACTTGACATTAAATTTTATCAAAATCATGCCCTCATATTTTTATGTGCTTATTACGTAACAAGGTATTAATGTGTTTAATTGATTCGTTATGAATACTTGGAGGGTGGATATGGGCTTGCTTTACAGATCTAAGAGGCACTAGACAGTTTAGGGGGCTATTTGAAGTAGTGACACAATGTCGGAACTCAGATCGTGCCATTAGCTTGTGTATCTGCATTTGTAAGGGCATAAACCTAGTGCTTTGATATACTTGATTGGAAGTTGACCAGTTTCGTCTACACTTACATAATAGCTTCCTATAATGTCTTTTACAAAAGGTGTTAGTCTGTCCAGGGAGATATAAGATAGTACCTTATAGCAAATTAAAAGTAATGTAACACTCCTTTACTTATAACAAATTGATCTGTCCTCCTTCATAAAAATTATTATTATGGCTAATTGAGTCTATTACCTAGCATTTCGTTAATCCCTTCAAATTTACTTGTTTTAAGGGTATTTCCATACCTTACAGCTCCACTTGCCCTTTATCAGTTCCATACACATACTGTTTACTCTTACTATTCTGTTATTTCTAAGGTTACGGATTGTCATTTGTACCTCTTGAAGTTTCAGTACATTTATCTCCATTTCAGTAAGAATGTCTTAAGGATTTTGATCCCTTTTATTAGTATTAACAATAAGTCAATAATTTGAAAAAATTTTTTACCTTATAAATATCTTTTTAGCACTTGCGATCACTTTACCATTTTTATTTAAAAAAAAAATACTTTGATTTTGATAGCCCTTTTAGTTTGTATTAGTTTTCTAAAACACATTACACGTATTTTTTTCTTGTTATTTTATATTACATTCCAAATTCTACTTTTCACGTTTAAAATTTCTCTTTCCTCAACACTCTGCTTGCTGCAGTTTTAAAATTTCTATAGTTTTCTTCAGCCATTTCACTATTATTGTAGGGTTATACCATTCTAGCTGTTACGCTAACCTATATTAGTTTTTTAAACTTGTCATTAAACCTGAGTTTGCCTTTTTTTTGACAGATAATATCCAGCTGGTTTTTTTTCCAATTTTTAAGCACATCTCTACGTTTTTCTTAATTTTCATCCACACTCTTTCCTGATCTAATATTAGTTATGACTAAATATCAATTCAATTTTCAATTAACCGTAGGTATTCTAGAACAGTATAAGCTTCTTTTGTTTTCTGTGTCAACAATTTTTCCCATATTTGCTAAAGCACCACTATCTTGCTATTTTTAGGCATGTTCTTACCTTAGCCACTACCATGAAATGGTCAGATTCGTATTGAACTCTTCTGTAAGTCCGGACCTCAAAAATATTATGGCAGTGTTAATTTGGTAAATAGACAAATAATAGAAAAACTGTGTCTCTCATCAATTAGTAAACAATTGGTTTAATTTTTAATCACCCCACCCAGATACATCCACGTTGCTTTGTAAATATTGCTATGTTCAAATTTTGTCCCTGTATCAACGAAACTTTCTAATATTGCATAGTTAATGGTTCTTGTACCATTAATATAACTTAAATCATAGAAGATCACTTTTCTGATTGTAGGTCAGTTTTTAAGTTAAGATCCCCTAGTACAATTTCGATGTTGAATGATGAGCCTGAGACATATATTCTTTTTGAGTTCGTTAGTATTGTTTGAGTTCAATATATAGTTATTAGTTTGACCCATAGACATAATAAGGTATGTAATTATACCGTTGATCAGTCATACGGAAAGTATAAAAACTTTTTTTGGTTGCTATTTCTCTTTCAATAAAAAAGACCATTTACAAACTTACGCTTTCACCACACAGAAATATATATTTACCTATTTTAACTTGGCCATTCTCAGAAAATCTAGCCTCTTAGATGGTTTGATGTCAATGTCATATTCATCAAAAATCTTGTGAGCTTCTTTTGATGCAATCACTCTAAAAAAGCTTAATCGTTATCGTAAAAAATTTTTAATTTTTTGTGATTTTCTGCCGTCAAGCTGGTTATTCCTTATATTCAAATTTAGGATATGGTATAAAGGTTAGGTTTGATTTTCGTTTTGAAATGAAATGTCCTTAAGTAAAAGAATAATCAAACACGAAAGACCCTACTCTCATCTCAGAATGGATTTATTAAACAAGAAGTGTTATCTGTAAGTCTCTTTAGTTTCTTACATTGAAAAATCCTGCAATTTCTACTCAGAATAATTATTTAAATTATTGTTGTATTACGAATATAAAGATTCTTAATAATATCTTGATTGTAACCCTAACCACATTACGAAATTCGTACAATTTGTCATTATCTAAACATATAAAAAAATTTTTTATTATAATTTTTTTTGAAGGAGTCTATTAAAATTTGTAATGGTTTTTTAAATTTTTGTTTTCATCATCATGGTTATTATTTACATCAACACTGTTGTTATCATCTGTACTATGGTACGTATGGTGATAATCATTATCATTATTTCTCGTATCATTATTGTTTTTTCTATAATGGTTACTATCATTATTTTCATTATTAGTATTGTCTCTATTAATATTATGATTTTCATGAAAATCATTATTATTCTGATTATAAACATCATTATAACTTCTTATGTATTATCATTAGTATTGCAAATGTCATCGATATTGGTCTTTGTATTGCTATTATTGTTAGAATAATTTTTTTCTCTTTTTTTATTTCCGAGGTTATCCAGAATGCCTCATACTAAGATAAAAGACACAAATCTCTTTCCTGTGTGGGACTTGCAGTCTGCCTCAAGGTGTTGTTTTTCTACTATAATGTTCTTAGCAATACAGAATGAATACCCACTACACAGGTTACTCTACGTATGGCCATTCGTGCTTCTCCTATTAGCTTACACCTAATTAGTTTAGTAACATTGGTCCCGTCGGCTGCGTTTACCATGTTCTTAGCTTTGTCACAGCTTTCCAAAAACATACTTAAGGGTATATTGTTACCACTAAACTCTGGGATTACCTTCAAACGTCTTTTAAAGCTATTGCTTGCGCCATGATTACAGGTTCATTCTTAAGCGGTAGGTGCGGCGGTGGATTTTCCGTATCGTCTTGGTTTGAGTCGTTAGCAGCGGAAGTAGCGGGTCTGGCTTGGGGTGGCTCGATTAGGTTTTCTTGCTGACTTGTACTTTCTTGCGCAGTAGTGATGGGGTTTTCGGTGCCAGCTGCAGCCTTTTCTTCGTGTTCGTTGAGGCTATTTACGGGTGCTTCGTTATCAGAAGGACTCTCCGCTAAATGCTTTCTTGCGTTCTCGACACTGTCTTTCGAATTTTCCTCAGTTTTTACTGGCATCCGGGTAAGATTCCGTCGTAACGAGAAAGGGTCGAGTGATTCTAATTGGGCGTGAGGAGTACTTGGGTTTTGCGAGGTGGCGTGCCTTTCGACTTCTTCTCGTGACTCGCTGTTACCTTGTGCCTGGTGGCGAGTTATGCGCCTATTGCTCATGAGATGGATAAGTCGTATTATCTAATCGCGCACATTCAGGGTTGCAAACTGTGATGCTTATTCGTCTATATTAATCCTATTTTTATTGCAGAGGTGCTCGATGACTGTATGCAAGGTAGCGACGTAACTTCGAAGGCTATGGACTTGGTCACACAGTGACGTGACTGTCGCCCAGCGATCTTCGTCATACAGCTCTAAAGCGTTAAGTCTATCGTTGATCCTAGAGAACGTTACAATATGTTGACGTAGGGTAGCTGAATTATGCCGCGTTTTGGCTTTAACTTACTCCATGTGTATTTCTACCTTGTAGATGTCGTCCACTTTGAGCATGGTTACGCTTGGCGCATTTAAGCGTAATACTGCTTGTTTAGCCAATGCATTTTTAGGGCTTCAACACGTTCTCTAACAACTTGGGTAAAAATTTCTTCTTTGACACCGAAAATATAGCATTTATCCAATTGTTTCTCATATTCTTGCTGAGTCTGCGCTAAGGGGTTAAACAATATGACTTCTGGTACGTCGAGTGTATCTTGATTAATTTGTTCCAGCTTAAGATGATACCCATGGTATTTTACAAATGCAAGTGGGCTGGGGAATAGTTGGCGTTACTCTAAACTGTATGCTGCTGCTCTCAATCTTCTTCCAGAAACTTTGGGAATGGCATCGAAGGTTACCGGTGTAATGTAGCCCCAATCCAACTAGAAGTATCACATCACTTGGCCTTTATAATCGGTAAATTTCACTATCTCATTGGATTCCCTATGCCAGAAGTATACTTTGGTACTTTCACCTTGTATCTGTAGTGCTCATGAGATTCGGCTGGCTGATAAGAAATGCAAGTTTAATACTGCTTTTTTGCATTCATTAAATTTTTTTTTTTTGGGGGGGGGATGTTTTGGCATGGCGTGGGTTGTTTAATAAAATTAAAAAAAATAAAAAAAATATTGTTTAATTTTCAGTCGAGAATAAAACAGTTGATCATGATGTTCTGGTTTATTCATTTTTTATCGCTATAGCTATCGTTCACTCTAATCTGACCAATAGGGGTCACCACAATCGCCAAGATCCCATAAGGCGTCTATTAGTTGACGCTCTCGTTGAAATAGCGCCTTTATTTCGTTCCTTAAGGTTTTTAAGCGATTGCGAATTTCTGCTCTTGATTTCTTAATTCGCCGAATGGAGGCTGCCATGCCTGCCGATAGTTGTATGTGAATCCCAAACTCTTGTGGGGCTGCTGCTTCTGGTGGTGCAGTCGCTTGCTTTGCTGCCACAGTTGGGGCCGGAACCTCCGTCTGGCTTCCCTTGTCTTTTAGATTTTAGCGAACCCACCGATGTTTCTGTTAGCCTCCTTCTTTTGCGATTGAGTGTCTCAAGCTTCGCATTTTCACTATAAAAATAAAGGAATTGCGTATTTCCTTTTACTTTACTATGTTTTTAGGATTCTTCTTTTGTGAGTTATCTAGTCTTGAAAAAAAAAATAGCGAATCCAAAATGCAAAAACAAGGTTTCCTTTTATTATTATTACTATTTAATTATTTTATTCATTTTTATTTATATATATTTAGGTGGAATTTTCGATTCCTGGAATTTAAATTTTAACCCAACCGTGGTTTAGGTGATTAAAATACTTGTACTTTGGGCGGGGAAAATAAGGGGTTCTACGCTTAACTTTAATTAGTTATTTTAATTTTATTTCTCCGTAATTTCACTATATTCAATTATTTTCGATTCCTGGAATTTAAATTTTAACCCAACCGTGGTTTAGGTGATTAAAATACTTGTACTTTGGGCGGGGAAAATAAGGGGTTCTACGCTTAACTTTAATTAGTTATTTTAATTTTATTTCTCCGTAATTTCACTATATTCAATTATTTTGGATTGAAGGACGGGTGCAGAATCAAAGAGGGCCTTGATGTGCCCTGATTTCCGTAACTGACGTGCCTCAGGCAGTTGCCGGCTGGTATACCATTTTCCTGGGGTGACTGGTAGTTCAGGTGCGGTCTGAGGTGCTGGAGGAGGAGACCCGGCGTCGAGCGTCTCTAGACAGCTTAGCAAGGCATTTCTCTTTCTCTTTAAAGTTTTCAGCTTGAGTCGGATACTCGAGGATTTCCCAGTTATGGCGGGGCGCTCTGAGTCGTATGCGGCGCTGGTGGAAGGAGCTCCAGAGGTAACCTCGTTCGACCTTTCAACTAACCGCGTAGGTAGCAAAATGTTGCCTACAATACGGGGCTTTAATAACAGTTCTTCAGTTTTTGTGGCAACTCTGTGGTGTGATGGAGGCACATACTCTGGTGCTGAACGCCAATTAAAATTTCTTCCCCATAGCGGCAGGTATTTGTTGATCAAAGCACGCAGGTAATCGGGATAGGCTTTGCGCGCCTTGTTAACCTGGTTCCACCAGATCTTTTAGTAGTACCTCTGGAGACCGTTGGCGCTTGGGAGATTCGTTCAAGTGCTGTCGATTCTCAATTTGTTAACATCCACTGGGGGGAATTAAGTACAAATATTAGACGCTTGTTCTGTCAATATTAATGCCACAAATTTCCTAAGGGCGGGGTTAAGAATCTCTATTTGAGCCTTCTGGCAACTGCTGAGCTCGTTCACGAGGATAACGGGTTCGTCGTAGTGAGGTAGAATAACGGGTTCCGGGTCACCCGTGAGATCTATAACCGATGGCTCATTGACGACTACCACTGGTCTTTTCGTGGGCTAGACGGCTAGGGTATGCTGCCCGAGGGTCCTCGGGTTATTAAACCTGTTACAAATAGCCCCTTGCTTTCTGCGTTCTTGGACTTTTCCAGATCAATGCCCTGCCACTAAGGAAAAATAAATAACAAAAAGGTTATCCTCGGTTTCTTGACCGTTTGGTCGACTCTCGACAAAATAATGAGCTTCAGGGGCACTGTAAGCCGCTCCGATGCATGTATTTTTCCAGAGTCGCCCAAGTACTATTTTGCGTACCAAGAATGAAAAAATTAAATCACCAAAAGAAACGGGTACTAACCTAATGCCCTAGTATAGTATAGTATAGTATAAGTGTTTATTATACTATACTATACTATACTTTATTAAAGTCTTTATTTAAGCCAGGGGGTACAACCACGTATGGCTTCATGGAAATATAACAATGTAACAATACATAATAACAATATTTAATCAAATCAAATAATAACTAAATAGTACGCAATATTATAATCAGTTACAACTATGCTAGAAAATTAAATACAATTGAGATAACAATCTATTGAAAAACGAGAAGGAATTTAGTTGACAATTGTATATTCACTAATAAAGTGTAGCAGTAATTATTTATAAATTAAATAATAAGGTTGGCACTCAGCTGATAACTAATGGTATTGAAGTTTGAATAGCATAAGTAAACCGTGATGTAATTTTGCAGTGTATGAATTACAATAAAGTGAGATAGACAAGATAAAATATATAACGCAACAATAGAAATTTTAACATTTATAATCTAGGCAAACATCTGGCTTCGGATTCCCACTCACTCTT
This sequence comes from Copidosoma floridanum, assembly GCF_000648655.2. The sequence continues at coordinate 848,412 of NW_019384255.1, read as the reverse complement.
TTCTTGATTTAGAAGAAATATGAGTAAGAAAGTTTTAAAGCTATTTATCTTAGATGCGTGAAATACAGTTTGATGAAGTTTATTTATGAAATTCGATGATTGAACAGCGAAGGACCGTCTCATAGATTCAGTTCTGGAGTAAGGTATAATGAGATAATCCATGGTAAAACGAGTAGACTGTCTAAGATCTCTAAAATTAGATGTTAATCGATAAAGGGACATAATATATGATGGACATTCATGGGCTAAAACTGAATAAGATTGGATGCCTAGGAAACAATCAAGACAACGGGAAACAGAAAGCTAATTTAACTGAATGCAAAAAGGAGTCACTCTGGACTGCCAACCAATGTTACCGTATACAAAGCGAACACAACCATTTAAGGCTCTGTGCAGTAGGAGATTTGAAGTTGCAGCAATGCCATGGTAGGCTACTGACATATAATCAAAGAGCGGAAAAATAAGACTCTCAATGAGCTGCTTTCTCATGGAGAAAGATAAGGCGTGCTTACAATGTTTGATCGTGTAAAGTGAGCGAAAGACACTGGCAGAAACATGACGAGCATGTCGGTCCCAACTTAATGTAGAGTTCAACCACAAGCCAAGATCCTTTACTTCAGTCATGTAAGGCAATGGGACACCACAAACTGTTACGGGTGGTATTTCCATTGAGTCTATCCGAGAGATATTCGCCGCACTACCAAGAACTAAGGCAGACATTTTTAAGTAGTTAGCATCCAAACCATTTTCCGTCGCCCAATCGGCCAGTGCCTGAGAGTCCCCACTCACACACCCAGCCGCCCGGTGAAAGTCTTCAGGATAGCATGAGTAGTAGAGCTGGGTATCGTCAGCGTACGACATGTGAGCGCAGTGCTGTAGCACCCGTGGAAAATTATTCACGTAAATGAGAAAGAACCATGGACCGAGCACGCTACCCTGAAGTACCCCGGTCAACGAGGGGTAACAATCAGACAGGGCCCCACCATCACCCCTGACTGCTTGTCGGCGACCATGCAAGTAACTGAAGAGCCAGTCCAGTGCAGAATCACTGCAGTTTAGGTCACGTAATTTTTCAAGTAGGCAGGCATGAGGTATCCTATCAAAAGCCTTGCTGTAATTAAATAGGACAAGAATTGTCACTTTATGACTGTCAATCGCCAACCTCACGTCATCAATAACCCGAAGCAAGGCCTTCTGGGTACTGTAGCCTCTTCTAAAACCCGTCTGCCGTGGATCCAACAGTCCATTTTTTTCTAGATATGTATATAATTGAGTATGGGCAAGGCGCTCACAAACCTTTGAGAGCTTGGGGAGCTTCGAGATGGGGCGTGTATCAGAAGGTGAATTTATAGTCTTGGATTTAGCGAGCGGGGTAATTAATGAGTTTATCCAAGATGATGAATATGTACCTGTTAAAAAAGACAAGTTCAAGAGCAGTGTCAAGGGTTTAATAATGCACGGGGCAGCAAGCCTGAGCATTCTTGCACATATCCCATCAGTACCACCCGAGAGAGCAGAGCATCGAAGGAGAGCACGCCTCACGTCATGTGAAGCATTAGGCAAGAAATTAAAGACAGGCTTGGATAAATCAAAGGGTATATTTTTAATGCGCTGTAGATCTTCAAGTAAAACAGCTCTGGAGTTAGCCGCAGTATCCAGTTAAGATGCAATATATTTATTTTTGGCAGAATCCAAGAAATTGCGGGCTTTTCTCCTCAAGTTACGGAAAGCAATAAGGTCATTTTCAGATCGAGTCCTCAGGGCCCGCTTACATGCAGCATTTCTACGCTTCATAAGGAGGCGAATTTTCTGTGTAACCCAGAAGGTTTTTCAGAGGATTTAAAACTGATCTGTCGAAGTGGGGCAAGCGAATCAAAGACAGACAGCACAGTGTTGGAGAAATTACAGATAAGAGAGTCGAGATTGATTTGCGTGCTATCTGTCACATCCAATGGCTCAAGAAATGGACAACAAAAGTTTGAGAAAGCTTTTGTAAGTTCAGTTGTCAAAACATTTAGGTTTATTTTATTGAAATTACGTGCGAAAAATTTTTTGATGTACGGGTGTGGTTTTAACAAGGTCAAGGTGAGCTCGATAAAATTATGGCCAGCTATAAAAGGTGAATCAGATTTTGAGTAATTGTAGACGGCATTAGAACTATGGACAATAAACAGATCAAGCCAGGTGTGTGTAAAATAATCATAGCGAGGGCAATGGTGTGTGGGTTCAGATTGCACTTAAAACAGTAAATAGGAAGCTATATATGATTTAAAAGATCGAGTAAAGCAGGTATCACTATTTATATCAATATTAAAATCGCCACAGATGACTATGTTTGTATATGAAGGCAAAAATGAAGCTAGAACGGAGAAGAATACATTTGGGAAAGCTCCACTAGGACGCCAGTAAACAACTGAAAAAAGAAGTACTTGGTGCGGAAATGACATTTCTAATATTAAATATTCAGGCGTATTATCAAAGATAGGGTCTGAGCGGCTCAGTATTTTGACCGGAATATCGTCTCGGATGTAGGAGCATACTCCCCCCCCTACCCTTGCCCTCTCTATCATTTCGGAAGACATTATATCCTTGTAATTGAATAACAGAATCATTATCTAGTGAGGTCAAAAAAGTTTCAGAGATAGCTAGAATATCAAATTGATCTTGGGAACATTTCAGTTCTATTTCATTGAAGTGAGTTTTTAGTCTGTTAGCGTTAATATGGCCAATTTTTAATGAACTTTGTGAGTTAGAGTTAGAGGGAGCTGCTGTTTGAGGGGGTACATGGCGTCATACTATGGGCGAGTCACACGGGAGGAGAGAAAGTAAATCTGCTTCAGAGTACACGGGTATTAACTGAGATATCAGAGTTTGGCGCATGCACACAGTAAGGTTTCTTTTAAGAGGAAAGGCGTAGTTCATGCGCTTGTGTGCTTTCACGGCAAGGCGCCAGAGCAAGTAGACCTGCTAAGGTAGAAGTGGGCGTAGATAGAGAGTAGAATTTGTACCCTCACCAAACATATTAGCTGACTTTTTCTTGGCCAATTTGCCAGATCGTCCCGTAACACGGTCGCGCATCTCAGCCGAACTCATTTCAACGACAATCCCTCGGGTATTTGAAGCAGCTGGGGCATGAGACAAAGAGAATGCAGGTTTTCTTGCAGGTGCTCATTCACGAATCGAAGCAACAAATCTTTCAAAATAACTACACCCAACCGCTTTAAATATAGTACTAACAATCTGTTCGTTTGAGTGTTGAACTGAGTTCGGTATGCCAGATATTTTGAGTTCAGCAGTATCTTGAAGCAACGAGTTGGCCGAAAGGTTTGCAACTGTAGTACGGACACTGGCAATGTCGGCAACAGTCCTTTCTTGAAAGTCTTTCAACGAGTTATCAAGCGTATCGAATCGAGTATTAAGTGTTGCGGTGTTATTATCAATTTTGGAGTCAAGCTTTTTGAGATGATCCATAATATCAGAAAGCGATGGTCCTGTATTTTTGCCCGCCCTTATAGAAGAATTAACCAATAAATTTCCGACAGTATTATCCGATAAGCGCCTACTTTTGAGTTTTATAGAGTGTTCTGGTGGAGAAGGTTCACGGGGTCATTTTGCAGAGGGTTTGCTTGCGTTTAGTAGAGAAATCCCACCGTTGAGTATAGTTTCCCGGGAATACAGTGAAACAGAGCAACAAGTAAAGAGTGAGTCAGAGCTTCGAAAATACCAGCTTTGTTGTGTACATTTAAAATGGTACGGTTTTTTACAAGCAGAACAAATACATAAGCGTCTGTTTATATCAGTGTTGGAATATTTAGCGCTACGACAAATTATGCAAGACTTTCTAGTCATAATACGGTGGCATAATAAATAAAAACATAAATATAATTAAGCACGAAGTCAACAATTCTATGCTTCAATCGAACAACTACTGATTTAGCATATAGGTATATATGGTATTAAAGCTAAAAGTAGGTCGATAGCATCGTACGTATCAAATCGCGTATAAATTTTGAAAACAATAACACAGCGAGAGAGAAAAACACACTCTCAAGGGAACCAGAGAGACTGGTATAAGCTTAGTTAATCGATTAAAGTAACGTACAGAAAGCGAAAATATTCTCACTCACTACGCAAGTTAACGGCTTTGTCGGTCAAGGTTAAGTTAACTAGAATACCAGTGGTATCCCTCTGGAGCCTCCAAAATTTCTATGTTACGTCGGCTCAACGTACCATTCGAGCCCTAAGCTTTTGCTTAATAGCTCGGAACTCGCACTGGACGCGTAGGTGGAACGCGGAGCTAAAAGGTAGTTACTTTTCTTGTCTGAGTATGCGAAAAGGGGTGAGGGCGACCGTTTTGATCAAATCGACACGATTGTCGAGCAATAATGCGATGTACTTGTTCGCGGCACGCCACAGATTTATCGAGGATACTTGATGTGATGTGTCGTACCGTATCCCGTTCACGATCTAGAGGTTACCAGTACCGTAACGAGCAAAAGTAGTTACACTCTAGACGTTACGTAAGGGAGGAATAGTTTAAGTTCGCGACTGGTCTAAGATCCACCAGTACCATCCGGAGTAAATGTGATTGTCCTAGACTTTACGTGAGGAGTAATTTGTCTATTTAAATTCGTAGCGCGATATTCACCGATACCGAATTTCGAACCGAAAGAAAAAGGAAAAAACTTTCACTTTAATATTACAATTTGACTTACTTTTATTTCTGGTCTTAAAGTATACACTGGAGCGAGCCAGCGTGGGGTGTCCGAGATCGAAGATTGAAAACCACACTCGTGGAGGAGCGTGAGATAGGAGATGTGGACTCTAGCTACTTAGTCAACTGTTCGAGGGTCAAAATTAAACTCTGTTTTTCCTGTGCCTTCAGGCCCTTTTTTAAGGAGTAGCGGACCTCGGTGGCACGCTGGTCCGATAACAATGAAGGAGAGCTTGCTGGAGGAAGATCTTGCAAAAATGATAATAGCCGAAAATCTCATTGGCTAAAACTGCTCTAGTTCAGCCACTCAAAAATTGGCACTTCCCACATTCGGTTTACTCTCCTCTTTGCGCTAAGACAAGAGAAGGAGATTTACTTGCTCATGCTCTTCCTTTCTCTTTTACAACGAAGTCGACAGAATATTAATATATTTACCTCAACATAACGACAAGATATTGTTAATATTTACTAATGCTAAGCATCGGTTGTTCGTTCAGCTGAGCTCATTGCAAAAAGAGCGGTAAAAATCACTTAACAATTCGGTTGATGATAGGGTGAACTAACAATCGGTGAGTTGTTAATTAATACTACTACTTAAGTGCCAAAACGGGGGCTGCTAACTTATAAACGTACGTTACGTACGTTACTAACGTACTAACTTTTAATTAGCGGTGGTATTTATAATAATAGTAATAATAATATTAATAATAATAGTTCTAATAGCAATAATAATAATCATAAAAATGATAATAAGAATAGCAATTGCTAGAATGCTAGTCCTTTGTCTGTTGTGAGTTAACATAATTTGTTTTACCGGTAGTTTGAATGTTTATAATGTTACGAAAATAATGCTGAATTTTCGTATAATTTTGGTAAACATGTTTTTTTGCAGCTAGTAGTTGGAGAGGGAGTCATCTCGTTTTACCCTAGGGAATCAGAACTCTGTTACTCCTTTTGGAGGCCGGCATACGGACTCTCTCTCCGAGTCAAGAAAGAGGGAAGGGTTATTTTCCGTTTTTCCTTTATATTCAAGAAAAAGTGTTAGCAATCAACGAGATTACAAATTAGACTATTGTAGTATGCTTATGAAAGTATTAATGTGATAAAAAAATGGTTACTCTGTAAATTATGCGTTTGCGAACTTGAATGGTAAAACTTGGATAGTTCTTTGAAGGTTACTAATGTGTGTATCAAATTTGTTATAGTTAATTTAAAATGTAGTTGTTTGATAGTAGTGTAGTACGTACTTATTGTTTGTGACGATTCTGGCTTGTAATAATAGTTTCGCTTATTTCTATGTGTTAATTCTAAGCTATTCTAATATTTAACTTTATGTTTATCTAACATTATATCTGCATTTAATATTTTAGTTTAACTGTTCCCAGTTAAACTTTTGTATCTACAGTTGTAGAAAAATATTTGTTTTGGCATGCCCGGTCAGCGTGGGCCAGCGTGCATGTATGTAAGTCATGTATGGTCGTAGTACCTTAGCTACGAGTATCCTTGTAGGTGATTCACCTCTTTGCAGATGCACATAAGCCCTTGCGTTTAGTGTTCTAAAACCAGCACGGAAAGTTTGAAAGGAGGAAAAAAAATTTATGTGGATACATCGATGTTAAACTAGCATCGTTACCATTATCATTATCATTGATATCATAATAGAAATCTTGATTGTTATCATCCATGTCGTTACTCCCAAAATCATTATCATCACTTTTATTTTTATGAATATCACCATCATCATCATTAACATCATCATTATTATTATAATAATCCTTATAATCATCATTTTCAAAATTATCATCATTATTATAATTATTATCGTTATCATTGTAATTGTCATATTCATCGTCATCTTTATCATTATTATTATGGTTGTTCTTATTCTCAGTATCATTTTAATCATTTTTATTATTAATAATTCTATTTATGTTATTATTGCAATTATAATGACTATAATGATTATGAATACTATTGTCATTCTCGACACTACTATAATTCTTACGATTATTATTATTTTTATTATTATTGTTATTATCATCAATATCGTCGTCATTATTATCAGTATTGTAACTATTATTATCGTCACACATGATGCCTTATTATTATAAGTATAATAACCATAATCATCGTTACCATAATTATCATTATTATTTTTATAATAAACATTTTTATTNCTACTATAATTCTTACGATTATTATTATTTTTATTATTATTGTTATTATCATCAATATCGTCGTCATTATTATCAGTATTGTAACTATTATTATCGTCACACATGATGCCTTATTATTATAAGTATAATAACCATAATCATCGATACCATAATTATCATTATTATTTTTATAATAAACATTTTTATTATTATTATAATTATCATCATTATTATAGTAAACTTTTTCATTATTATCATGATCCTCATCTTTATCACTATTGTTTTCATCAACATTAGAATTATTATTATTACAATTATAACCATTATCATTGGTATCATTGTTATCATAGTTATAGGCATCATAATCATTATTGATATCATTATCATCATCATCATCATTGTAATTGTTATCATCATCATCATCATCATCATTATCATTATTATTATCGTCAATAACATTATCATTATTCTAATCATTATCTTTTTTTTATCATACTTTTGATTATTATCATCATCATTGTTACTATCATTATCATCATCATTATCATCATCATCATTATTATTATCATCATTATCATTATCATCTTCATCATTATCAACTACATTACTGTTATTATCATCATTAATATCATTATCGACCCCATCATTATTATTATTATCATCATTATCATCATTATTATTATCATCATCATTATTATTATCATCATTATTATTGTTATTATCATCATTATTGTTATGATCATCATCATCATCATCATTATTATTATCATCATCATTATTATCATTATTATCATTATAATTAT
>NW_019384255.1:829167-840104 GCF_000648655.2 Copidosoma floridanum | reverse complement strand
TTTTATTTTCATTAGTATTTCAACGATTATTATAATAGTCAATATTATTACAACTTATATTATCAGCATAATTATCATTTTTACTTTGATTATCATTATTATTGTCATTTATATTTTTATCACCATCTTTAGTATAATCATTACTATTATTATCGTCATGGTCATTTTTTTATTACATTTATAATTATTACAATCATTATTGTCATAATTTGCATTACCATTATTATCATCATTATACTATCGTAATAATTATATCATCATCATTCTTATCATTGTTATTTTTATCACCATTATCAAATCATGGATATGCTTATCTTTAGTAATAGTGAAGTCACTATTGTCAGAACGATTTCTATTTTTTATTATAAATATAATCGATTAGATGAATATAACTATGACATTTGTTGTTATTATTATTTTTATAAGTATCATCATTATCATTACCATTATTATTATTGTCATCGTTATTATCATTATTATCTTTATCATTATCATCATTATTATTACTGTTATTATTATCATCGTCATCATCATCATAATCATTATAATCGTTTTTACTAATATTCCTAATCATACGCTCATCTTTATCATTAACATGCTCATAATTATCTTTCAGATAATCATTATCATCATCATCATTACCATTATCATGATTATTTTTATTGTTATTATCATTATTGTTACTATTAAAGATCATTTCTCTCTTTATTATTATTCAAGTTTTTATTATTATTGTAGTTAGCATTTATATATTTATTATGACTTTTATTTTATCTGTTCATATTATCTGCATACTAATTATTATAATCATTATAATTTCTGTTATCATTGTAGTGATAAAAACTATTCTTATTATAACGATTGGTATTTTTATTATTGGGATTTTGTTATTTTTACAACCATTCATATTATAAACTATCCTAATCATAATTATTTAAATCATCGTCTTACAAATTTTTATTATCACTATCATTTTTATTTTCATTTTATTTTTCTTTTCGAGGTTTTCCAGAATGCCTTTATGCACGATAAAAGGGCGTACGAACCCTACCCTGCGTGGGACTCGTTATGACCATACCCACCAAACTGGCAACATTTTTCTACATATACACCTGGATCGGAATCTGCTTTCGCATTTACACTTTAAGTCAGAGCCACGGAGGCTTAGCCCCTGGCTTGGGCTTCCTTGAGTGCTTCGTTACCAACTTGTCTTGTAACTTTTGAACTTTTGCGTCCTCTAGGGTATTTTCTTGTTTCCATTATGCATCCAAGCGGCTCTTCCCTGTTTACTTGGAGGGATGGAGCAGTATTAAAGGCAAATGCTCCCAAGCGCGAGCCCGAACCTGGCTACCCCCAACAAAGGCGCAAGGAGCGCACCCACCGCAGAGACTGAGGGTCAGAGACCCAGGCCGCCGAGGTGCAGCCGCTCATAGGTAAGACGGTGATATAGCGAAGTGGTTTTCAGAACCTTACTCACATTTAAGTGACCACGCAAGCCTCCATACTGCACATCGACTGCCCCACGACCACACCCCAGAAGCCTAGCAAAAAAAAAGAAAAATAAAAAGCGCAAGCGAAGCACACAAACGCATGGGCCACCAGGCCAAAACCGCTCATCGGTAAGAAGGTGATACAGTGAAGTGGTTTAAAAAAGTCTGCTCGCGCTTAAGCACCTACTCAGGTCCCCATCCCACACACCAACCACTCCGCAGCCACGCCACAGTGGCACCAACCCCAAGGCGCCACCACCACCCTCCCTAAACCCCCCAGGCACCACAACAAATAACACAACCCCATGCCCTCCCCTGATAACACTGGATCTACGTTTGCACCACCTCCACTTAGTTGTCCAGAAAATCATCCTCTTGTTTGGCCTTGAGAACTGTATGTATGTATTGGGCTACTGCAGTCCCCCTATCTTCGTTGAGTAGCATTTTATCTATGACGTTGTTGGGATTAAAGGTTCCTATCCTTTCCTGCATCACGTTTTGTTCAGCTTGCCACTTGATGCAGTCGAAGAACAAATGTTCTGCGTCATCTTTGTCGTAGCCACGGTACTTGCAAGCAGCCGTCTGTGTTTTTCGCATCTTTGTGAAGTACGACCAGAAATACCCGTGATTTGAGAGGGATTAGGTAAGGTAGTAATCTACTTTCCCATGTTTCCGCTTTGTCCATTCCTTGACATCTTTTATCAGGCATGCCATCCATGTACCTCTAGATTCCTCTTGCCATATGTTGCCAGTGTTTCCAAGTGTTTTCCCAGGCATTTTTCTTGGCCTCCATTCTTTCTAGGTCCTGCTCCGTAAGGTATTTCAATCGTTTTTCTCTTACAAGGAGGTCAATGGGGATCACCCTCACTATCACAAACATCTCAGACTCTCGGACTGTGTGATAGTTTCAGGCTATCTTTAAGGCTTCTATTCTTTGAACATGGCCGATTTTCACTTTTTTTTCAACGTTCATCTCATCTTCCCATATCTCAGTGCCGTACAAAATAACAGACTGAGCCGTAGACATAAGGAGCCTGCGTTTTTCAGGCTTTGGGCCTCTAACGTTTGGCATGATTCGGCTTAAGGCTGCTACTTTTGACGCCACCTTGTCTGCTGCTTGCTTAAGGTAACTCCAAAACGTGAACTTTCTATCTAGCGTCACCCCTAGGTATTTTACGGCATCCTTCGTCATTACTTTTTCTTCTTGTACCTTGTGAGGGATGATAATATCTATCTCTCTTCTCGTCAATAGTACCATCTTCGTCTTTCCTGCACATCTTTGAGTCTGTGATTCTCTATCCATGAAGCCACTCTTCGCATAACCTTGTTAAGTCGTATCCGGAAAAGTTCCATCATGCGTTCGACGATGACTACAGCACCATTATTCGCGTACCCTCCCAAGAACGGCCCCTCCGGCATTTCCTGGCGAAATAGTCCGTCGTATAACACGTTCCAGAGATCGGGTCCAAGTAGGGATCTTTGGACTGCCCCTGCAGTTATTTTCTCCTTTGTTTTGCCTTCTGTTGTCATATAAGTCACGAAGCGATCCTTGAAATGATCTTTCAATACTCTCAAGAGATAGTCTAGTGTTCTAAATGTGTATTTCAGAGCGTGAAGCATGTCCTTCCATTTTGCAGAGTTAAAAGCGTTCTTCACATCCAAGATCACCAGAAGAACGAGGGGTGTCACTCCATGGCATATATTTTAAGTGTTTTAAACTGCTTTTTTTACTCTCTTTACTGCTCCTATGGTAGAACTTTCTTTCCTAAATCCATACTGCCTGTTGAATAAGTCTACCGTGGTTGGTATGGCCTGTCGAAGATGGGCCTTGCGCAGCTTTTTGTATAACTTTCCAGGTGTGTTCAGCATGCATAATGACCTTAAAGATGACGAGGAGTTATGCTTCCCCTCAACTTTATTGATCAGTACCAGCCATGCGTTCTTCTAGGGAGTTGGGAACAACGTCTTCCGCAAACATGCATTGTATAGGTTTGAGAGCAGTTGTGGTCAATTTGTCACCTATGTCTTCATGACTTCTGCCGGTATGTGATCTGGTCTAGAAGCTTTTTTGTTTTCAAGTGATGCTGCTAGCTCTAGGTTCTAAAGGTACATCATCTATAAGCTCTAAATCTGCTTGATCCTTGAATTCTGGATGCGTCGGCAATTGCGTATCTACAATATACCTCATGGTATCCGCGTTTTTAATTGCAGTTAGTACCAGTCTCTTCAGTTTTTCCAACAAAGTTTGGTAATCACTGCCTCAGGGGTCATTATTTACTTCATAGCTCAGAGTCAGCCAGCACTGCTTTTTGCTGTTCTTAATTGCAGCTTGCATTGGCTTTCTTGCAAGCTGGTACTATTATTTTGATTATTCTTTTTATTGATCTTGTAATTATAATATTTTAATCATCATTATTAAATTAATTCTGATAATTTTTATTTTTATGATTATTATCATTATAATTATTATTATCATAATAAATGACATTAAATTTATCACTATTATTGTTATTATTATTGTCATGATAATAATCACAAATATTATCATCAATATTATCACAATATCATCAATATATCAACATTAACGTTATTATCATTGATATTATCATTTTTAATATCATCATTATTATCATTATTAAAACCAACATGGACTTTATTATCATTATCATCACTATTACTTTTGTCATAACTATTGCAATTATCATTACTATAAGCACTCTTGTTACATTTAAGATTTTTATTATTAATCTCATTATCATCATTATTACAATTATAATTATTTTCCGTACTATTTACATTATCTTCAATAAATTAAGTCATTAATAACAAAAAATTTTAACCTTTATATTTATTATCATCATCTCTTCTTTTAGTTTGACCATCATCATTAACATCTTCCTTGTTATCTACATGGCCACCATTATTTCTATCGTTTCTATTACTATTACTATCATTATCATAAGAAATATTGCTTAAATAATTATTATTTCCATCAACAATATTGTTATTATTGTGATAAAAGTTATTAGTTTTATTATATTTATTATTATTCTTATCATTGTGACTGTTTTAAATGTCTTTCTTATAATCAACATCATTATTATTGCAGTTATTATTAGTTTTGATATTATTATTATTATTATCATTTTTTCCTTTACCTTTATTTTTATTGCGATGATTATTATAATAGTCAGTAATATTATAATTTATATTATAAGCATAATTATTATTTTAACTATCATGATTCTAATCAATAGTAATGTTAATATCATCACCACTACATTATTATCACTACTATTATCATTGTCACTTTCATTTTTTTATTATATTCTTTACCATTACCATGATCATCGTCATTGATAGCATTCTCATTATTATCAACATTATACCATGTAATCATCCTTTTTTGTCTTATCATTCTTAATTGTATCATTATTATTATGATGACAATAATTATGCTTATTTTTACTAATATTAAGTATTATTATCAACATTATTATCTATATTATTATTATTATCGTTATAATTTTCATTATGATTATCATCGTCAGCATTATCAATGTTATTGATATCATAATTAACGTGTTTTTTTTCTAAGGTCATCCAGAGTGCCTTCATGCACGATAAAAGGGTGTACGAGCCCCCCCCCCTGTGTAGAACTCGTTATAACCATACCCAATGAATTGGCAATACCTTTTTTCTGGGACACCCGACTTAAAATCTAGTCTTGCATTTAGATTTCAAGCCAGGGCCACGAAGGCTTAGCCCTTCATACGGGCTTTCTTCAGTATCTCGTTATTAACGTGTCTTGTAACTTTTGCGTTGTCTAGGGTATTTTCTAGTTTCCGTTATGCATCTGAGCTGCTGTTCTCTGTTTAGTAGAAGGAAAAAAGCAAAACAATAAGCAAAAGCCCCCTAGCATGAGGCCAAACCCAGCCACCCTTAACAAAGGCGCAAAAAACGCACCCACCAAAAAGCCCGTCGGGCAGAAATTTAGGCCACCGAGGTACAGCTGCTTATCACACAGTGTGGCCGAATGCCGCTTTTTGCAGCCAAAACTCCAAAACAAAAGTTTTTAGTTAGGGTTTTTTTGTTATGAAGTTGGCTAAAGATTATACATCTGAAGGTAAGTACAACACTTTAAAAAAGCTCTATTTATAAAGTACTAAATAGTGAATTGGTAAAAAGAGATATGCCCCGACTGTATTTTATTATTATTATTTTTTTTGTTATCTACATAGTAGAGTTAAAACTTTCTTTTCATTATAGATCCTGCTCTCTCAGTTATAAAAATTTATTAATAATGTTCTTACGTAAAAAAAAAAAAAAAAATAGCTGCCCACAGCTGCCCGTTAAATTTTTTTGTACATTTATTTACAAAAATAATCCAGTAAGACGGCGCATATACGCACCTGGAAGTACCTAATATAACTGTGATGTGCGTGTGCGAACATGTGTATGTATAAGACTTTCTGATTTTTCGTGCGCGTGCCACGCCAGAAACTTACACACACACACACACACACACACACACACACACACACACACACACACACACATATATATATATACCTTGTGTACAGTTGCAATAACATAAAAGATCAGAAGTGCCTCATGTTTGAAGCGAATTCACTGTGAGTATTCATTGTGAATATTTAATGTAAAAGTTTCATTTGTTCTTTTAGGATCTAGTACTTTAACGGAAGATAAAATAAGAAGTTAAAAACTATTCAATATAATAAATAAAGAAATTAAAAAAGACATCAAGTATACATATATAATAATAGCAAATTTCATGTCTGAAACGCATAAATGTCAGTACATATTGTCAAATGATGAGCAAATGAAAATAGCAAAATTAATATCCGAGATGAAAAAGAGGTGGAACGATAGTAATAGAACAGAAGAAAATTTCCGAAGGAAAAATCAAGATTGTCTATCAAAACCAGTATATTTAGACAAACCAGAGAAGGAAAAGTCTGTTACAAAGCAATCTACCCCAGGTCGTCCAGAAGTGAGTTTTTCAGAGTCTTTTGATCGTAGTAAACAAAGTAAAACTGAAAATTTACGAGCAACAGTATCAACAGTTCGAACTTTTGTACTCTGCTAAAAGTAAATTGCGGGCTGAAGGTAAAACAAATCTTGCTATGGTAGTAGATGATATTAAAAAAAATAGTCCTATGAAAGCTAAAAAATACAGACAAAATTTGGAATCCATGGGTAATACAAATATTCCTTTTACAAGTCACAAAGCTTTATCTCTGTTTGTTAAACTTGGGTTATTACAAGGTAAATACCAACAGTTGCGTAACGCTTATTTGAAAAATGAATTAACCATGATACTTTTATATAAAAAGCTACAAAAGTCAAAATTGTAGTGCTACCCAACTTTGGGACTCTCTTTTACTATAGATAAAGCTGAAGTAAAATTACAACTTCTATTATATTATACATTAGATCGTATCCTTTTAATTTAAACGGAAGTAGTGAGAACTTAATCGGAGGATAAAGTTTAACTTTATTCTGTAAATGGGACTGCAATGTTAGTTTGGGACACTCTGCGTACAAACAAAAGCTTGACGAAAACAGCAATAGCGATGAGGGTATTTGTTTTACATCCGTAGCTCTACTACAACTTTTTCACACTTATACTTTGACAAAAGAAATAACTGTTGTATGGAAAATTCTAAGAACATTGTCTACAAGATATTATCGGCCTATTTCAATTGAATGTGCTAAAGAATCAGTAGATTTAACAAAAGAAACAATAAGAAGACATTGGAAAATATCAAGCTCAAACAAAAGAAGAAAAAGAATCACGATAAAAAGAAATTAATATTCAAGCAGCCTTCAAAAAAAATTAGGGTTAATTGTTGACGTACCAAAAGCCAGTAGTAGTACTTTAAACGATGGAAATACGGCTCGAGGTTCCTTCGACAACTATCAAAAATCTGTAAAAATAACAAGAATTAATCAAGATATCATATATTATTTTCAAATTATTTTGCAAACTATCGCCTGTGGTCATGGTATACACGAAAAAAATTTTCGCACGTGTGCTGTCAAATTAGCAAAAGATATTGTACAAAAATATCTCTGGTATTACATGCTCACATTAGTTCACAAACTTTTGATTCATCGCCCAATAATAATAAAATATTCAGTGTTGCCTATTGGCCCAATATCTGAAGATGCGCAGAAAGCCTGCAATAAAGTTTTTAAAATTTATCGCCCATATTTTGCAAAAAAACATTACCGTCAAAAGACAATGGAGGATGTCTTTAAATGATTTTTGATTGCATCTGATCCACAAATATCTAGTTGCTAAAAATAACATTTAAAAATACCCAAATCTTTATCTGAAGATTGTATTAATTTGCTAGTACCTCCAAATCTGAATAATATAATAGAAGATGAACAATCTCATGACAGCTCTTTTGCTTCTGAAACAGATGGATGAAGGTGACTGTGACTGAAATGAGATAGGCTATCAAAAATTTTTTATGATACAACAAATTATACATATTTTATCAATTCGAATTGAATACTGCACTTTTAAACTAAAAATTTTTAAATTACTCTATGATTTCAATAAAAATATATCAGTACATGAAAAAAAAAGTTTTTTCATTATGTTACATTACCATGTTGCTTTTCACCATTTCGAATTTGTTAATTTTTTATAAATTTTCAGCTACTTAGCTTTAAAATTAAAAAAAAAATTTTTATTCAATTGTCAAATTTCGGTAGTTTTTATAAGTTTTTTCAACTGTCATGACGCCATATTAGGTCAGCCATTTGGAATTCACTATTTCTGATAACAGATTTATGAGAAACAACCCTAATAACCCCTATTTATCAATTTATAGATCATTATAAGCTATAGATCATCATCAAATTCGTGATCAGTGACCCCTGAAACCTATAAATTGATGCATCTTGATAAATTGAATTATATACGCTATTTCACGCGAAGGGGTGTCAATAGGAAAGAAAGACGGTGACTTTTTAAATTTTTAATATCAAATTCGTAATCAGCGACTATGGAAACGTATAAATTGACATGCATCTTGATTATCTTCAATAATATACACTATTTTAAGTGAAGGGGTAATTAATAGGAAAGCAAAGGGGGTGGCTTTTCAAACTTTGCATATCAAATATATAATCAGCAACTACAAAAACCTATAAATTGACATGCATCTTGATTATGTTAAATAATATATGCTATTTCACGTGAGGGTATAGTCAATAGGAAAGAATGGGGGTGGCCTTTCAAATTTTCAAAATCAAATTCGTAATCAGTGACTACAAACGAATTCGTAATCAGTGACTACAAAAATCTATAAATTGACATGTATCTTGACTATGTTGAATAATATACGATATTTCACGTGAGGGGGTAGCCAATAGGGGAAAAAGGGGGTGGCTTCCAAAATTTTAAGTATCGGATTCGTAATCAGCAACCCCAAAAACCCCCGAGTAAGAAATTTTGAATTAACTACTTGATTTTCCGACTTTTGGCCACATAAACGAGCCTTCGGCCACACTGTACATTGGCAGGAAGAAAATATATTGAAGGGGCCCTCAGGAGCATGCCCGAACTCAAGCACCCACGCAGGCCCCCATATTAGACACAAACTACCCCACAACCACACCCAAGAGGCCCCCCCCCCAAAAAAAATAAATAAATAAAGAAAGTAGGTCCACTAAAGTAAAGTATCCAAAAGCATGGGTCACCATGCTGCAGCCGCTCATTGTCAGAAAGGTGATAGAGCAAAAAGGTTTAAGAAAGTCTGCAAGCGCTTGAGCACCCACGCAGGCCCCCATTTCGCACATTGACCACCCCACGGTCATGCCCCGGCAGCCCCATCCCCAAAGCCCCGCATCTGCTCCCCCTGAAAACCTCAAGCGCCGCAACAAATACACTACCCCTTGCCCCCAGGATGGCATCAGATCCATGCTCGCAACACTTTCTCTTAGTCGTCAAGAAAACCATCCTTCTTTTGGCCCAGAGAACTGTATGTATGTATCAGGCTACTGCGGTCTTTTTTTTATTTTTGTTAAGTAGCATTTTATCCATGACATTATCGGGATTTAAGATTCCGATCCTTACTTGCAGCTCGTTTCGTTTAGCTTGCCACTGAATGCAGTCAAAGAATTAATATTTTGCTTTATCTTTGTTGTAGCCCCAGTACTTACAAGAAGCCATCTGTGTTTTCTGCATTTTTATAAGGTTCGACCAGAAATACCCGTGATTTAAGAGAAATCGGGTAAAGTAGTAATCTACTTTCCCGTGTTTTTGATCAGTCTATTTCTTAACATCTTTTATTAGGCGTGCCGTCCATTTACCTCTAGCTTCCTCTTGCATTCTATGTTACTAGCGTTCCAAGGTAATTTTTCGGGCGTTTTCCTTGGCCTTAATTTCTCTTAAGTCCTGCTCCATAAGGTGATTTAATTGTTTTTCCCTCACAAAGAGGTCGACGGGAATTACGCCTGCTATCACCATTATCGCAGACGCTGAGACTGTGTGATAGGAAGAGGCTATCCTCAAGGCTCCTATTCTTTGAGCTTGGGTGATTCTTACTCTCTTCTTTTTAACGTTCATCTTATCTCCCCCCCCCCATATCTCGTCCCCATACAAGATAATAGACTGGGCCGTAGACCTCTGACGTTCAGCATGATTCGGCTTGATGCCACTACTCTAGCCACCACCTTGTCTGCTGCTTACCTAAGGTGACCCTTAAACTTGAGTTTTCTATCAAGCATCACCCATAGGTGATTTACGGCATTTTTCGTCATTACTTCTTCTTCTTCTTGTATCTTGAGGGAAATGATAGTATCTATCTTTTTCCTTGTCAATAGTCGCATCTCCGACTTCTCTGCTGCAAGTTTGAGTTTATGGTTCTTCATCTATTGAGCCACTTCTCGCATAACCTGTTAAAGTTGTCTCTGGACAAGTTCCATTGTGCGTTCAACGATGACTACAGCAGCATTATTCGCGTACCCTTCCAAGAATGTCCCCTCCGGCATTTCCTGGCGAAATAGTCCGTCGTATCACACGTTCCAGAGATCGGGTCCAGGTAAGGATCTCTGGACTGCCCCTGCAGTTATTTTCTCCTCTGTTTCGCCCTTTGTTGTCGTGTAGGTCAAGAAGCAGTCCTTGAGATGATCTTTCAATACTCTCAAAAGATAGTCTGGTGTTCTAAATGTGTGTTTTAGAGTGGGAAGCATGTTCTATCATATTGCTGAGTTAAAAGCGTTTTTTGCATTCAAGATCACCAGGAGAATGAGGGGTCTTGCTCAACGGCTTATTCTTCTACTGCTATGGTAGACCTTCCTTTTCTGAATCGTTACTGCGTTTATGATATATCTCTATTACCGTTATTATTAATTATATTATTATTGTTATTAACATTCTTATTATTATTATTCTGCGACAACTAT
>NW_019384255.1:792004-821330 GCF_000648655.2 Copidosoma floridanum | reverse complement strand
AAAAAAAAAAAAAAAAAAAAAAAAAAAAAAAAAAAAAAAAAAAAAAAGCAGGGCAGCGGAAGCAAAGCCCCCAAAAGCTTGGGCTGCCCAGCCACAGGCACTCTTTGGTATAAAGGTGATAGAAAGAAATGGTTTATGGTAGTCTGCACGCGCTTAAAAACTTATAAGGGCACCCATCCCACACACCAACAACCCCACAGCCACGCCTCGGCGGCTCCACCCTCGAAGCCCCACCACCCTTAATACGCCCAGGTGCCGTAGCAACAACACCGCCCCACATCCTCATGATGGCACTGGATCCACGCTCGCACTACCGCTGCTTAGTGATCCAGAAAACCATCCTCCTTCAAGGGCCGGAGAACTGTATGTATGTATTGGGCTACTGCAGTCCATCTTTCTTAGTTGAGTAGCATTTTATCTAGGACGTTGTTGGAATTTAAGGTTTCGATCCTATTCTGCAGCACGTTTCGTTTGGCTTGCCACTTGATGCAGTCAATAAACGAATTTTCTGCATCATCTTTGTCATAGCCACGCTACTTGCAAGCAGCCGTCTGTGTTTTCTGCATCTTGTTAAGGAACGAACGGAAATACCCGTGATTCAGAAGGAATTAAGTAAGCTAGTAATCTACTTCCCCGTGTCTTCGCTCAGTTTATTCCTTGATATCTTTTATTAGGCATGCCGTCAGTCTACCTTTAGCTTCCTCTTGCCATTTCTGTTGTCAGCGTTCCCAGGTAATTTTCCCAGCGTTATTCTTGGCATGAACCCTCCCTGTGTCCTGCTCCGTAAGGTGCTTCAATCGTCTTTCCTTTGCAAGGAGGTATCTATCTCTTTTCTCGTCAATAGTAATATCTCCATCGTCCCTGCTGTAACTTTGAATCCATAGTTCTCCATCCATGAAGCCACTACCTGCATAACCTGGTTAAGTAGTATCTGGACAAGTTTTGTCGGGCGTTTGCTGGTCACTACAGCAGCATCGTTTGCGTATACTACCAAGAACGTCCTCTTTGGCATTTTCTGGCGATATAGTCTGTCGGTTGACACATTCCAGAGATTGGGTCTAAGTATAAATCCCGGGGATGCCCCTGCAGTTATTTTCTTCTTTGTTTAGCCTTCTGTTGTCGTATAAGTCAAGAAGCGTTATTTAAGATACGCTTTTAATACTCTCAAGAGATAATTTAATATTCTAAATGTGTGTTTCAGGGCGTAAAGCATATTATCTTGCTGATTTGGAAGCGTTCTTGACATTCAATATCACCAGGAGAACGATGATGGAGAGTTAGGCTCTTCCTTGCCTTTATCGATCAGTACCAGTCATGAGTTTTTCCTCGAAGTTGGAAGCAACCCTTTTCGCAAACATGCAGTCTATAGATTTAAAAGCAGTTGCTGATGTCTTGCCACCACTGTCCTAATGACTTCTATGATCTTTTGTGAGTTCCAAGTCTGCTTGATCCTCCAGTTTGAGATAGGTCAGAAATAGCGTATCCACCATATTCTTTATGGTATTAGTGTCTTTGTTTTTAGTTGGTTATAGTCTTTTTAGTTTTATTATCACTATCTAGACTGATCTGCCCCAAAAATTGTTACTAACTTTCTAGTACAGAATCTGCCAGCATTGCTGTTTGCTATTTTTAATGTCAGCTCACATCGGTACTGGTGCTTGCTGGTGCTCGGCGTACTTTTATCTTGCCTCTGGTCTGATTTTTACACTTCGATAGAGGCATCTGTGTTTGGGTCATTAGTGCTTCAGTTTCACCAGTAAGTTGAGCGTTTGCCGTTCTATCTTTTTTTCTGGGCATGAAAGCCTTGAATACAGTCTTTAGAAGTCGTATGGTTGCCTTGGTGAGCTTTTGTACTCCTTTTACTATATCCACGTTTATATCATCGCTTTTAATCGCAGTGATGCCATTTTTGACTATTTATGATAGTGATTCTGTATCTAACTTCTTAATATTCCATCCTGTTTTGCGTTTAATACCTTTTTTGTCTTATATATCAGTGATTTCGAAGACAATAAATTAGTGATTTTTACTTTTTTTCTCCTGCATGACTAGCCATTCCTTAACTGTTAGTGCAAAGCCCTCCAGAGCCTATGTTATGTCTGGTATTATTCCGCCAAACTCCGACCTTTGAAAAGTCGTAGTCCTTTCTTTGCTTACAACGACAAGTCCTAGCCTTGCCATTATATTGAAGACTAATTCTTAGAAATTGTTGCAGTAATGCCCCATTTTACTACTCTTGCATTGAAGTCTTTTACGACTATAAGGTCACATTTCATGCCATTGCTGATGCTATTTTCAAGGTAGTTTATTTTTCTCCTGTATTATTTGACACTAGTGTTTGGTGAAAAGTAGCAGCTGACATACGTAATGCCTTTACTTTTCAACAAGACAAAATGTCTTACCGATCCGCTTTCGTCTAGGCGGACTTTGTCTGGTCTAGGAACTGAAATGGCCGACATTTTATTGCGTTGCTGAACCGCTTAGACAGCTTATAATTCCTGTACTGTTTGCTCATGAGCGCTACGTCTACCCTTGTTTCACATAATATTTGTGGCCGAAGGGCATCTGCGTCAGTTGCCCAGTTCATGTTTACTTGGAGAACTCTGGGCATTATGTTGGGCTTCTTTTCCTTCTGTCCAGGATCTGTCTAAAGGCTCTGCACACTCCAGATTCAGGCACATAATTCGTACTCTCTCCTGCATGCGCAAATTCACTGCATAGGGCATATCGTGGTTCGGCCTTGCAGTCCTTGGCTCTGTGTATTTTTTTTCTGCATCTCCATTAAAAGCCTGATCGGTCTGGGCCTCTACAGTCATATCTTGAGTGCTCATATCTCAGGCACCAGTGGCATTGCTAGGGAATGATCCTGTGGCTTAGTCATCACCTATTTCATACTTTTGCTATCGTCTCTTTCCTTAAAAGTAACAGAGCGCTAGCCTCGTCCATTTTGGCCAGCGCTTTTCTCTCCTGCACTCGATTTGGCGCTAGCATAGCCACTATGATTTGGCCTGAGTTGTCTTCTATAGTTAAAGCAGCCACTTGGAAAGCTGCTTCAACTTTCTTTATATCAAAGACTGCTTTTAAGGCAAATTCCTCTGAGGTAACTCTAGGTCTCCTTAATTGTACTTTTTCTGCAGTTCCGACAGTCGGAGAGATGGCCTGGTTCACCTACCCCTTGTCTTTGGTGCTTTTGGTGAGCTCAACCAGAATACAACTAGTCTTTGTGCTGCGTATTTCAATAATATCCACGCGGCAGTCTCTCAGGTCGACAGCGTTACTAAATGCTCCCAGTACTTCGTTGTATAACTTTTTTTCTGCTGGTTTCACGAGGATGGCCTTTTTTTTCTTTGGCTTTCTCCACTTCTTTCTTTCCTTTTCTGGCTTACTTTTATTGAAAGTCAATGTGCTATTTTCCATCTTTTTCGAGCAGCCACTTGATCCTTCCGGTTTGCAAGTGCCTGCTTTCTATTGTTCATGACTTCCCTCTACAGTTTGCCGTAGTCGTCGTTCTAACTTTTTTACGATACGCTTCGATTCTTGGCAGTGCCATCGTCTCTATCCTTTTTTTTGGAGGCTCTCTAGTCACACAAGATAGCAGAGATGTTCTTAACACTAACACTTCCCTCACAGTTTTCTGGCGGCGGCCTTTAAGGTCCTTCAAGAGCCCACAGACTTTTTCCACGTGAACTCTGGCATCTTTAACTGTACTGCTGACGTCTGGCTGCTGGCCAATTGTTTTTTTCATACTTGTAGGACATCTTTCATCCTATCTAGAACATTTTTTTCCTCGTTTGCTGTGTCACTTAAAATTTTCTGTAGGTGGGCGACTACCGTTGATTAAGCCAGTGGCAGCTTATGTTTATTCTATCCTATGGTTCGTTAGTCCAATCGTTTAACCAACCTTCAGTTGTCATTTGCTTTCGGATGTTATAAATCATAGCACTTTTGTGCTGGACGCCTTCGTGACCTCCCCTCGAATCCACGAGGCCAACCTCAGTCACCTGGGCTTTCACCAGGGCAGAACTGGCGGTGGATTCCATCTGAGAGGTAATTGCCTGAGGTACATTGTTTTTATCAGCGTCGCTCAAGTTTGGTTTAATTCAGAAACCAACCTTAGATTTTTTTACGAGGTCTTTTTCTTGACATATTGTAAAAATTATTATTATCGTTATTATTGTTATTATCATTATTATTACTATTATTATTATCATAAGCATGATCATTTTTTTTCATCATTATTATTATTATCATTATTATTAATATTCATACTATTATTATTTTTAGTATTATTATCACTATCGTTACTATTATTATTCTAACCGGCATTATTATTATTAGCATTATGACAATCGAATGACAGTAACTATGTCATTGCTATCCTAAATATAACTATCATCATTATTATCTTTGTAAGTTTCTTCATTATTATGAAAATGATTATTATCATCGTCATCATCATTATTATCATAATAATCATCATCATCATCATCATCATCGATGACTATTTTACTATCATGTTATCATCAAGGGTACCATTATCATCAGAATTAATATTATCATTATTACTATTATGGTAGCTATTATTATTATAATTATCATTATTATCCTTATTATTTATGATAATTACTCTCAAAACCATCTTCAACCTTATAATTACTAATCACTATCATTTCTTATAGTAATTATAATTTTATTCATTATTATGGTCATTTTCATAATTTTTATAATTCTTTTTTTTCCCAAGGTCGTCCAAAATGCCTTTATGCACGATAAAAGGGCGTACGAACCCTCCCCTGTGTGGGAGTCGTTATAACCATACCCACTAAACTGGCAAGACCTTTCTTCTGAGAAACCTGGCTCGGAATCTGCTCTTACATTTACTCTTCAAGCCGGGGCCATGGAGGCTTACCCCCTGGTTCGGGTTTTCTTAGTGTTTTATTACCAACTTGTCTTGTAACTTTTGCATCCTTTAGGGTATTTTAATCTTTATCATTAGTTTCCGTTATGCATACGAGCGGCTCTTCTCTGTTTACTTGGAGAAAAGAGCAAAATAATAAGCAGATGCTTTCTAGCGCAAGCCTAAACCCAGCCACTTTCAACAAAGGTGCAAGAAGCGCACCCACTGCAGAGCCTATGGGGCGGAAACTAAGGCCACCGAAGTACAGCTGGTCATCGGTAGAAGGGTGATATGGCGCAGCAGCCCTCAGAAGCCTGCCCACATTTGAGCACCCACGCAAGCCTCCATACCACTTACCAACTAACCCGCTACCACTTTCTGAAAGCCCAGCTCCGAGAAATAGGATGAAAAAAAAAAAAAAAAAAAAAAAAAAAAAAAAAAAAAAAAAAAAAAANTTATCATTATTATTTTGTATTTATTATTACTATTATTATAATGAATATTTAAGTTATCATTATTATTATTTTTCACGTTATCGTTATTGTAATTATCGTCATCATTATAATTATTTTAGACTCACAGTTAGGTTATATCTTATTTAATTATCCAAACAACTTTGAAAATTTGGAAGTAGCTTATTTCATGAGTAGTATAAATAATGAAGTCTTAGATTTGCATTTCTTATGTTATGCAATTTATAGTTTTCTTAACTTAATCTTTGTCTATGATTGTTGGTTAGCCGCTGCTTGTGGGCACTAAGTCGCAAGATCTTACGAGGTTGACCGAAACGATGTTTCTTATTTTACAAGAGAGCACATGTAGCGATGACAATAATTAGACACCTGCTTTTAATGTCAGAACCTAAGTCGACGATTCTTCGTTTTTTTTCGTTCTTGATTCACTTTTTAGGTGAGTTTGCTGTGGCCTGGTTTAAAAGCTTGAAAGACGCAACAGAACTAATTCTTTAACCTTAATAGTTACTTTAGGGTACTTAATAGAAGAAAAAATGCGAAAATTGTTATGTGCGAGGAGTTCTTATACTCTGTCGTTAAGAGGACGCGTCGGGTTGAGAATCTGCAAGACCAATTAGAGCTTAACCTAATTATCCTTGACTGACATGAGCACAGTTGTGGTACAATAATTTCGCAGTAATAGATGGTTCAAGCTGTTAATCTCTCGGATTTTTTATTAAGTACAAGTTGCTGTCCGAATTATGTTTGGTGTTAATTGTGGACCTACGCTCTGAAAAATATAAGAATCATCGAATATTGTCATTCTTGGATGTGCTACTGCCTATTGATATGGCAGCGTAAGCGTTTCATGAGATTGTATGAGGTTGCAAGCATAAATTGGATTTAGCAGCAGTAGCTTTTTTCAAAAGGAGTGAAACATTTGTCACACGATTCTAGAAGCAAATGTACCACTTTATGGTTTGAAATCACTAAGCTTTCTGTTTTTATAGTTTAGAAACAAAACACTGTAACTTAAAATA
Organism: Copidosoma floridanum; assembly: GCF_000648655.2. The sequence goes on along the minus strand of NW_019384255.1, from coordinate 814,941 downwards.
ATAAATATTGAGTTCATAACACGGGATCTCACTGTCCTACTTTCATTAATACTATCATTATGACTATTAATATCTTTATTATCAATATTATCATTATTATCATTAAAATTATTATCAAGCCCATTACCATCAACATTATTTTCGTTCTTATGTCTATCATTATAAATATCATTGCCATTATTGACATCATCATCAACTTCATTATCATCATTATCGTTTTTATTTTTATAATTATCATTAATATCATTTATATTATTATCAGTATCGATATAATTATTATTATTATTTTTATAATCTTTGTTATTAGAATTATAACTGTCGATACCATTAACATTACCGTAATTATTATTCTCTTTGTCAGTATTATGACTATTTTGTTCATTATAATTATAAGTTTAATCATTATTACTAGGACTATTATGCTCACTTTTTATTTCGATAACAATTTTGTTAGCACCCTAATAATATTTGTTATTACTATTAACTTGAACATCGTTATAATCACAATCCTCATCATCATAATCGTAATTATAATCATCATCATTATCATTATCATCATTATTATCCTAATTATCATCATCATAATCTACATAGTCACCATCATTATCGACATCATCATCTTTATTACTATCGTTATTATCATTATTATATTTAGCATCATAATCACCTTTAACATTATCATCACCAATATTGCCTGAGTCATCATCATCATTACCATCAGTGTCATAACTATTACTTGAAGTACCATAACTAATATTAGTTGAATTAGAGTCCATCTCAATGTCATTTCTATTAATACTACGATACTATACTATGTTATCAATAACTAAAAAGTAATTATCACTATAATTATCATCACAATTGTCATAATCATCATTTGTATCATCATTATTCTCATGATCAATATCACTCCCATTATAATGATTATTATTATCAATAACATTAGCACTCTGATAGCCGTTATTATTATCATTATTCTCACCGACATTGTCATAACTATCTTCATTATAATTGTCACTTTAATCATCACCGTCATTATTGTTATAGTTTTATTGATAGTTATCCTTAAAATTTAATTACTAACATTATTTTCACTGTTCGAAGTAAGCGAGTAATTGGAGGTAGCATATCATAGCCAGGACCAAATTGCAAACTGCATCCGCAATCAATCAGCCAGTCAATCAGCATAATCGATTGCGTATCATAATTGCGGCTCCGCGGACTCGCATGGGAATAGAAGGGAGTTTAATACAGTGATGCGATTTGTGGTTACGAGCACTGGCTACGTAATTTTGTAATGTGGTCGTGTCACGTCAGTTTTATTCGCAGTGACCACGTTTGAAATAAAAGTTGGAAATACTCAAAAAAAGGTGGAGTTGGTTAATAATCCATCGGTTACATTTCCAATGGTACACGAATGACAAAATTAAGTTTTTTGTTTGCGATAACATAATAACAGTTGTAATATACATTTCCAATGACAAAATTAAGTTTTTTGTTTGCGATAACATAATAACAGTTGTAATAATATGAGACTAGTTTCGCTCTAAAAAAGTATAATTTTACCATCACTGCCAGACTCTCAGGTTTGATCATCTCAGTGTTCTTAGATAATCGAGTTTATTTCGAAAAAAAGCTGCTCGAGTTTCATTCCTCCACTGCGCCGGAGCTTTAATTTCCTTAAAAGTAATACCAAATAAGGTCAGAGCGCTGCGTCGTATTAATTGCATCGGATAACAGAATCCCGAGGCCTTCGATGTGAAATCGAACACGTATATACATACGCAGCAACTACAATATCAGCAAACTGCTATCTAATATAGATTGCAGCTCCAATATAAGCATAAACTCGTGCGAATCCTCGAGGGATTTTTCACGCTTCGAGAATTCCCAGGTGCTAATGCCAATCTTCCATCGAAAAATTACTTCCTCGATTGTTTTCTTGATGTATAAGGGTAATACCGGACAATTTTCTTTTCCTAGAGAAGAATTAGCTTCAGCAGAAACCATTTAGGACAACCGACACCTATAAACTTTTTTTGTATAGAAAATGTGTATTGGAGTGAAATATCATTTTATATATGGTGGAAGAGTGTCATTGAAGGTGAAAAGAATTTCAAATTGAGTTGCATATTGGAGTCGTTAGAGAATGTTATAGAGTAAGCTTTTAGAACATAATTTAAAATTATATTATCTTGAATACACCAATAGCATTATATTTATTGCTAAACAACAAAAAATAGTTAGTCAACCAGGCACTTTAGTTACTTTTTGCATTATTTACATCCATGTCAACACAACACAACTTATCTATTCGTACGAAACAATGTTTTTTCTATAAGTTGTGTTTTTGATTACTTCGAACGATTATGCGTTACTTTGCTTAATTAAACTCAACTTGTCTCATGGCTGATGATAACAGTAAAATAGATATAAATTAACTGTTGGAAACCTTGAAGTGACAAATACCTATTAATTACGCTAATTGCGGAGTTTGCAGAAACTTCATAGCTAGAACGAGATCACAATGGCAGTAAATAGGAAGTGGAACAATTTTGTTGATTCACAGTACTTCTCATAAAACTTCTTGAACTCTTGGGTGCTAATTTGAGCGTACAGTTTGTTATANTGAGTATCATTATAAATTTAATTATTATTATCACAGTTATGATCATTTTCATCACCATAATTTGTATTATCATCAATGATTTTGTTATTGTTATTATCATCATTCTCATCATTATTGTTAGTATAACCATTATTATCATAATCATTATCACTATTATCATCATAATAATTATTTTTTATTTATTTTTATTCGTTTCCGAGGTCGTCCAGACTGCCTTTATGCTAAATTAAAAGGGGTACGAACCCTCCCGTGGGTGGAACTTGTTATAACCATACCCACTAAACTGGCAAGATCTTTCTTCTGCGACACCTAGCTTGAAATCTGCTCTCGCATTTAAACTTTAAGCCGGGGCCACGGAGGCTTAGCCCCTGATACGGGCTTCCTTTAGTGCTTCGTTGCCAACGCGTTTTGTTACTTTTGCGTCGTTTAAGGTATTTTCAAGTTCCTGTCATACATCCAGGCTGCACTTCTCCGTTTTGTTAAAGAGAAAAAGCAAAATAATTAGCAAACGCTTTCCAGCACCAGCCCAGACCCAGCCCCTCACAACAAAAGCGCAAGGAGCGCACTTTGCCGCAGAGCCCGTGGGGCAAAAACTTAGGCCACCGAGGTACAGCCGCTCATTGGCAGGAAGGTGATATAGCAAAGCGGGTTACAGGGGCCCACCTGCACCTATGCACCCACGCAGGACTTTATCCCACACACTAATTACCCCGCATCCCTACCTCCGAAGCCCATCACCCCAAATAAAAAAAAAACCAGTGAAAGTAAAGCACACAAAAGCATAAGCCGCTAAGCCGCAGCCGCTTACCAGCAGGAAGGTGATAGAGCGAAGCGGTTTAAGGAATTCTGCACGAACTTAAGCACCCAAGCAGGCTTAATCCGCATAACTATACCCCCGCGGCCAGGCCCCGGAGGCCTCACACCCAAAGCCCTGCCTTCGCTATCCCCGAACACCCTGAGTGCCGCGGCAAAAACACCACCCTACGCTCCCACAATGGCACAGAATCCAATGCGCACCACCTCTACTTAGTTGTCAAGAAAACAGTCTTCCTGTCCGACCTAAAAGGCTGTGTGTATGTATTGGCCTACTGCAATCTATCTTTTTTCGTTGAGTAGCACTTTATCTATGACGTTTTCAGGATTTAAGTTTCCGATTCTTTTTTGCAGCACGTTTCATTCAGCTTGCCATTTAGTGCAGTCAAAAAACGAATGTTCTGCGTCATCTTTGTCGTAGCCGCAGTACTTGCGAGCACCTGTCTGTGTTTCTCGCATTTTTTTGAGGCATGAGAGAAAATATCTGTGATTTAAGAGGAATCGGGTAAGGTAGTCATCTACTTGCTCGTCTTTTTGCTCAGTCTTTTCCTTGATATCATTTATTAGACTTGCCGTCCTTCACCTCTAGATTACTCTTGCCATTTATGTTGCCAGCGTTCCCAGGTAATTTTCCGAGCGTTTTCCTTGGCCTGTATTATTCTGCAGTCCTGCCTCGTAAGATGCTTAAATCGTCTTTTTCTTGCAAGAAGGTTGACTGGTATTACGTTCGCTATCACCATTATCGCAGTCTCCAAAACAGTGCGATAGGTGCAGGGTATCCTCAAGGCTTCTATTTCTTGAACGTTGGTGATTTTAACTTCCTTTTTTTCGACGTTTATGTCATCTCCTTATATCTCAGCCCCAGACCAAGTAAAAAACTAGGCTGCTGAGATGAAGAGCTTGCGCTTTGTAGGTTTTGGACCTCTCACGATTAACATTATAAGAATAAATGCGGCTACTCTATCTTCCAGGAAGTTGGGAACAACGTCTTCGGCAAAGATGCATTGTATTGGTTTGAGAGCAGTTTTAGTCAATTTTTCTTCTATGTATTAATGACTTCTGTCAGTATGCGATCTGATCTAGGAGCTTTTTTGTTTTTAAGTGATCTGGCTACGAGCTCCAGTTTCTTCTGGGGAAATAAAGGTACATCTTCTATAAGCTTTAAGTCTGCTTGATCCTTGAATTCTGGATGCGTTGGCAATAGCGTATCTACAATATACCTCATAGAACCCGCGTTTTTGTTTGCAGTTGGTACCAATCTTTCCAGATTTTCCAACACTATTTGGTACGCTCTGCCTCAGGGCTCATTATCTACTTCACAGCACCGAGTCAGCCAGCACTGCTATTTGCTGTTCTTAACAGCAGCTTGCATCGTCTTTCTTGTAAGCTGGTACTCGAAGTACCTTTGTTCAGCCTCTAGTCTCTTTCTGGCCCTTTAATAGAGGTGTCTGTGTTTGAGAAATCGGCGCCTTAATTATAAAATTTTCTCGTTTCACCATAAAAAGACCGTTCCATCTTTTTTTTCTGGGCATGGAAGCCTCGCATTCGGTTTTTATGAGTTGCATGATTGCCTCGGTGAGTTTCTATACTCTTTTTATTGTATTTAGTTTTTTTCTATCGCTTTTAATAGCAGTAATTCCATTCTCAACTTTTTCTGCTAGTCATTCTATGTCCAGTTTTTTAACATTCTTTTCTGTTTTGTGTGCTGTGCCTCTACTGTTTGTTGTATTGGTGATTTTAAAGACGGTATATTGGTGATTGCTTCTACTTTCGTCCTCAATTATCTGCTACTTCTTCACTCTCAGCGCAAGGATTTCCAAAGCCAGTATCATGTTTGGTATTGATTTTCTAAATCCTGGTTTTCGGAAAGTCGTCGTCCTTCTTTCGTTTACAACGACCAGTAGTAGCTTTGCTGCCATATTCCACTAGAACTGCCCAGCCCTCAGAATTGGTTGTAGGCATTTTTCATACTACTGCTCTTGCACTGAAGTCTCCAGCGACTTTAAAGTTACCTTCCATGCCATCCCTGATGGTATCATTGAGGTAATTCATTCTTTTCTTGTATTCCTTTATACTAGTGATTGGTGAAAAGTAGCAGCTGACATACGTAATATCTCCACTTTTCAACCAGACGACATGTCTTACCGATCCACTTTCGTCTAGGTGGATTTTGTCTGGTCTAGGAACTGAAATGGCTGACATATTTGTTGAGTTGCTGAGCCACTTAGATGGCTTATAGTCTCTGTACTGTTCGCTCATGAGCGCTACGTCTACCCTTGTTTTACATAATATTTCTGGCAAAAGGGCATCTGCATTGATTGCTCAGTTCATGTTTCCTTCGAGAACTCTGGGAATTTTCTCATGTTATTATTTCTGCTATTTAAGTCGTGTCTAAAGTTTCTGCACGCTTTATATCCAGGAAAATGATTGGTGCTTCCACCTGCATGTGAAAATTCACTGCATACGACACATCGTGGTTTGCCCTTGCAGTCCTTAGCTCTGTTTTTGTCCTTCCCGCATCTCTAGCAGAGGCCTGATCGGTCAGGGCTTCTACAGTCGTATCTGGTGTTCCCATTTTCAAGCACCTTTAATATCGACCTTTACCTGGATGAAAATCCTGCGCCTTAGTCGGCACCTGATTTATCCTACTGCTATTATCTCTTTCTTTAAAAGAAACAAAGCGCCAGCCTCGTCCATTTTGGCCAGCGCCTTTTTTTGGCCATCAATTTGGCAGTAGCGTAGCCTTTTTAAATTCAACTGGGTTTTCTCTGGTTTTAACAGCCTCTTGGATACCTGCTACAACTTTCTCTTCATCAGTGACTGTCTCTATGTCCAGTACCTTCAAAGTAACTTTAGGTTTCCTTCCTTGATTGTACCTTCTCTGCGGTACCGATAGCCAGTTAAAAGGCGTGCGTAACATCTCCTTGACTTTGGTGCTTTTGGCAAGCTCCACCAAAATACAACCAGCCTTTGTGCAGCGTATTCTAGTAATTTCCACACCACAGTCTCTAGGGTTGACAGTGTTACTAAATACTCCCAGTACTTTACGGGGATGAGTTGTTCCTTTTCTTTGCCTGTCTCCACTTTTTTATTATCTTTTGTGGCTTATTTTTGTTTGTAGTTGGTGTGCGACTTACAGGCTTTTTTTTAGAAGCCATTTGCTCCTCGCAGTTCAAAAGTGTCTGCTTTCTTTTGTTTACGACTTTCCTCCACAGTTTGTCGTTGTCGTCGTTCTTACTTTTTTTTTATACGCCCCGATCCTTGGTATCGCCATCGTCTGTACCTTTCTTATTTGAAGGCTGTCTAATCACACAAGCTTGCAGAGATGTCCTCAACACTAACATCCCCCCCGCAGTCTTCTGGCAGCAGCCTTTAAGGTCCCTTAAGAGCCCACAGATTTTTTCTAGATGATCTCTGGCTTTCTTGACTGTGCTGCTGACGTTTGGCTGCCTGTCAATTGCTTTTTTCATACTTTGTAGAACGTCTGTCATCCTACCTAGTACTTTTTCCTACTTTTTTTTATGTCACTCAAGATTTTCTGTAGGTGATCAACTACCGCTGATTCAGTCAGTTCCAGCTGATGTTTATTCTGGCTATTCTGGTGTATATCCTGTGGTTCGTTGGTCTGATCACTTAACCAATTTCCAGTTGTCATTTGATTTTAGATGTTATAGAGCATAGCACTTTCATGCTGGTCACCTTTGTGGCCTCCCCAGAATCGGTGAGGCCAACACCAATCTCCTGGGCTTTAACCAGGTCGAAACTGGCAGTGGATTTTCTCTGAGAATTGACCACCTGGGGTACATTGTTTTTGTTAGCGTCCCTAATGTTTGATTTTATTCGGGATTTAATCCTAGATTTGTTTACGAGGTTTTCTCCTAGGCTTTTCAGTTCACAAAACTATTTTATTTCGTTCCATTCACCCACGGGTACAAGCTTTAACCGTCACAGCGCCTTGGAGTCATACACCTGCGGGAAGCTTGCCTCCATCCGCCACCTGGAGAACAGTCGCCCCATAGGCTGACTGCCCTAGCCCAGTGATTATTATTATAATGACAATAATCATTATTATTATTGTTATTATTCTGATTATTTGCATTTTAAATAATTAAATACAACCATTATCAATATCATTATTATCACCATTTTTATGATAATNTAATAAAATTAAGATTATCATTATAAACATTCTTACCATTATGATTATTATCATAAATTTTATTTCTAATGACATTATTGTGAATATTGTCCCTGTTATTATTATCATTAATATGATCAACAACATGATTATTTTCATCATCATCATTATTACTACTATAGTTCTCAGTATTATCATCATTATCATCGCTTTCACCTTAATAATTATCATTGCTATTATTTCTATTACTATTATTATAAAGAAATAATAACTCTCTTGGTGATGCTATTAAAATCGCTTATTGCTGTAAATAACGTTTCAGCCCGTACAGTAACAAACGTTACAAGGCTCTCATCAGGTACAACTTTATAGCCACGACAATAGTGACTATAGGTATCACAATAGATGATAGATCAAAAAATATCTATGAAGTTAAACTATATAAAGTTGTACCTGGTGAGGGTCTTGTAACGTGGGTTACTGTACGGGCCAAAACGTTGTTCACAGCAATAAACGATTTTGATAGTATCACCAAGAGAGTCATTATGTCTTTATTATATTTATCTGCTATCACAAGAGCCACTGACAAACTAAGTATTACTATTATTATCGTCAATATCATTATTAACACTAACATTATAATTAGAGATAGCATAACCATCGTTGTCATCATCATCAACATCATTGTCATCATTATCACTATCACTATTGTAATTCTTATTATTATCATTATTAGAATAATGCATATAATTATTTATATCATTATTATTGATATTAGTTTAATATTTATTATTATAGTAAATATCAACATCATTATCATTGCCATGAACATTATCATCAGTGTGAATATTCTTAGTATCATCATAATTATCAAGAAAATCATTATCATAATAATCATTATTACTTTACTTATTATAATCACTAGTTTAATTATTATCATGTTTTTTTATTGTAGTAGTTATTCTTATTACTTTTAATGTCATTATTATGATTATTATTTCTACACTCGTAACTATTATTTTTATTATTATGATTTTTCTTGTTATTATCATAGCAGTAATGATTAAACTAAGCTTTACTATTTCTTTTATTTTACTATCATTAACAATATCATCACCATCATTATTACTAACATTATCATTATTATTATAAACATTATTCGTCATATTATTATCATAGTTATTATTTTTTCTATTTATAACTTCATCATTAACATCATTATTACTATTATCTTAATATTAGCATAACCATTTTTATCGTCATAAAAACTATACTAATTCCAACGTTTAACATAGTTTAATAACTTATCGTCATTATTATTATAATAATTATTGTTGGTATTATAGTTATTATTTGTATAATTAATACTAATGTTACCATTAAAAAAAGATCATCATTATCAGTATTTTGAGTATTATTATTCTAATTATTATCATCATTGTCATTATCATTTCTATACATTTTTTTATTCGGAATGTTTGTACTATCATACTGACAATTATTATTACTTTAATATTATTATTGATCAGAGTGGCGCTGACTCAGTGGTAAGCGTGCTCGTTACTAATACAACGCAGTTCTAGGGTTCGCGGGTGCAATTCCCGGTGACTGCAGATTTTTTCAAAAAATGCTTTCATTGGGAAAAGTTGCTATGTAACCCTGGCTGCTTCGGGGCATATTTTTTTGTGGAATTTTCCCTCATAGTAATTCCAGGGTTTTTTCTTGCCTCACAGGTCTTTGGGCCTAAGTGAGTTTGAAACAGAGTTAGAGATACAGGTAGGGATTAGCGGACCTGATGTTAGGCGTAGGGCAGGTATCACCAGCCTTACCAGCGAAGAGTGGTCCCTGAAACAAGGGGCATCCCGGGATGCTCATTAGCAAAGATCTGATAATTTGGTAGAGAGCGTTGGGTTAATCAGCGAGGAGTAAACGTCCTGGAATAATGAAGTCTTTTCCGGGAAAACGTTACACAGTAGCGAGAAGACCCGATGCACCATTGGTGCAGAGAGTGCCAGCTTTATTGGCAAGGTGTGCTTCATCGGAGATACTCACACTGTGCCCATGGATCAAGGTAGGATATGATTAAAAAGGTTTGGAAATAGGTGTGGGAATACACCCCCAGACATAGGTAATAAGTGGGTGGCTTCCGCTACTAGGCCAGTGGATTGTCGTAATAACCCGGTAAAAAAAAAAAATTAACGTTTAACGTTACCATCATGACAATCAACATCATTATCATCTTTATTATCACTGCCATTAAGATTTTCGTCATCTTACTCATTATTATTGTTATTTTTATGATGAATACCATCATAACTACAGTTAGTAGTATTATTCTAAGTATTTAGGTTATCATTTTTATAATAGTTTTTAATATTATCATTATCACTATTCTCATTATTATTAGAATGATTTTCATCGTTATCAAGATTTTCATTGTCATTATCATCATTTTTATCATCATTGTCATCGTTATCATCATTACTATTATCGTCACCATTCATTTTGTCAGAAAAATTATTTTTACCGTCATAACAACTACAATCACCACCATCTTTTAGATATTATCTTGATTATTTATAATAATATCATCATCGTTATCCTTATAATGATAATTATGATTATAATCATTGTCAATCTTATAATTATTTATTACTAGCAGCCCCCCGTCTCGGCTTCGCCCGAGACTTACTAAATAAAACACCGTAGTTGACATGTAATGTGAGACGTTTTCAGTTAGAAATTTTACACACATTCCTGATACATCTCAGTAAAAAATCTTTTTATTAAAAACATATTTTTTCAGAATCCATATAGTTTATTTGGTCGAATAATAAGGTGTAAAAATTTAAAAAATATAATTATGCTGAAAAATACCGTCCGTTCTTTATGCCATAAAATAATTGGTGGCTATAGGGAGCCATTAATTTGCAGTTTCACTCTTGTAATTCACGAAAAGGGTTATTTTTTTAAGCTGTTAAGATTTTAAGCTTCCTAAAAATTCATATTAAAAAAAAAATTCTTTTTCTCTTATCTCACAACTTTATTACAAGAGCAACATAGTCCTGGACCTTCAACTCTACATTTTTTATTGCCACGAAAACACAAATACATTTTCTACTTATTTAAAAACCTGAAGTAGGATCTTTAAGGATTTCAGAGATTGCTGTGAAGGTACAATGAAAAGCTGATCCCTAACGTAATGGATTCTTTATTTGTCGATTTTGACGCTGCTCTTCCAATCTCGATAAATTTTCTGCGTCAGTTGCTTGACACCTTAGTAAAATTGTATTTATTAGATACATTTGAAGTTTTTCTTCCCATTCACCCTCTTGCGACTTTTGGCATGCTTAAAATTTTTGTGACCCCTAAAGGCTGTTTTCTGTCAACTTTATTAAGTTCTAATATATTTGTTGGCAAGGTAGTTTGACGTCCAATGGCCCTAAAAAAACCGGTAAGCTTATTGAGTAAACTCTTTCTTGACTTTAGTTAACAGCAATTGTGACTGCCTGGATACCTAAGGGTGATCTTTTCTGGCGTGCTGTTGAAGACCCAGACTAATAGGGAGAAAAATTACAAAGTCCGAAGCTTTGGGGCTAGCTGTAGTGCTCTTTCCCAACGTCTCCCGGTATAACGTCGAAGACGTTGGTGTCTAAAGCAGCTTTTTTATTTGCAGATGTAGCTGTTTTGGTGATCTTACATGGGGAGATTGGTTAGCGATACTTGTCCAGTGGAGGCTATCCCGTTGCAACGCGTTGGCTCAAGTTTTTTTTTATTCATAGCTGTTATAGGTTTGGCTAGCGCAGACCTTGGAGAGAATCAGTGATTCCTGGTTAAATGCTTAGAGTCGAGAGGAAAATACATATAGGATCGTCAGTCACCGGGTTTTCCAGCCTTGCGAAGAACAACTTTGCAGGTGACGTCTGCTAGTGAATGGCTGACTTGGTTTAATAGTGCCCATCTTTAGTTAATATAGTCTCTTAGTCGATAAATCGCTTCCGGAAATGGTAGTAAAAATGTATTTGTTGGCAAGGTAGCTTACACTTAGGTGGCCCCTAAAAAGAACCGATGAGATTGATGGTTAAGTAGGGAACGTAAATACTTATTATGGCCCTAAAAGCGCCAGTGGTGAAACTTCCAGGTATTCGTTATTCCTGATGATGGAGAGCTGGCTACGGGTAGCTTGATTTTTGCCCTGGGAGTCTCTATGGACGGAGACTGTGATGAAGGGAGGTGCGCCGCTGACCAATGAATATCTCGTCTTCGGGTCGTCCCCCGGATAACCAACCGCTCAGCGTTAGACGGGAACATGTGGGTAAGCGCGTTGGGGACGCGACGACCAAGAAGGGAGCCGTTGTGGCTACCCATGCCCCTCAGAGCTGTTTTCCCTAGCTTATATTTGAAGCCAAAAATCCTCTGACTGCACCACGCAGTATGGTGGGGCTGTCACTCAACTCTGAATAGTTGTATCAGAGTGTGCTTTGGCTAGATATGTCTCCTGGTATTATGCCAGAAGCTTCATCGGTTAGAATGACTTTTTTTTTATCGCACTTGTCGAGATTCAGGGTGATTGAAGACCTAGGTCCCCTACCGCTTAGAGAAGAGTGTCGTCCGTAACCGGAATATTCAGCTGCAAGACTATCATCTACATTCTCTATGCAGTTTGTTGGACTGTCGAAGTATGGCTGCATCAGATTTCGAGACGCTCCGGCGTATTCTAACCACACTTATTTAATTGTGTTGCAGGTAGTCTCGATTTTATGTCAATGCCACCTAGCGTATTTTACTGAACCAAAGTGAAAAGCTGGCATATTTTTTCAAAACTTTGAGCTCATTTATTGCTATTGTTATTAAATTTTTTAAAATAAAAACTATACTAAAACTATCTAGGAAGTATCATGAATCAGTGTGCAAAATTTCAGCAAATTTGGTTCAGTAGTTTTCACGGTTAGCGATAACAACGGTTTTAGCGACTTTGCTTTATATATTAGTAAGATAATCATTACCATCATTATTATTACCATTATAACGATAATAATTATTACTGACAGAATTATTATGGTTATAATCAGTACCACTATAAAAAATATTTTAATACTTATTATCGTTATTTTATATCATCTTTTCAATAATTATTACAAGTATCATAAATATCAACATCATTTTTATCGTCATAATTATCATTATTTATAGCATAATTAGTATTTATGTAATTATTATTATTATTATCATTATTATTAATTTTATAACCTTCATCATTAGTATTTTTATTATTAATGACATCACAATCATACCACTTATTATAATCATCATGACCGTTATCATTATTATAATTGTTGTTATTATCGTCATCATTAATATTATCATTATTGTCATCATCATTATTACAACGAACTATATCATTGTTTTATTTATCATTATGATTATTAATATCACCATCAACAGTATCATACGTATCATAATTATTAACTTTTCCACAATCTTTATCATTATTATTATCATTTTTTTTATTTTCCACTTAAATTATTATTAATATTTTTATTATTATTATCATCACTATTATTTTTCTTACTATAATTATCATCTCCATAATTATTATTATTATTTTAATAATTATCGTTATTATAATCATCTCTTTATTTTTCTCCTTTTTTCCGAGGTTGTCCAAAATGCCTTTATGCACAACGGAAGGGTTTACGAACACTTCCCTGTGTAAGACTCGTTATAACCATACCCACTAAACTAGCAAGACTTTTCTTCTTGGACACCAAGCTTGAAATTTTATCGCGCATTTAAACTTTAAGCTAGGCTATGGAGGCTTAGCCACTGATACGGGTTTCCTTTAGTGTTTAGTTACCAACGCGTTTTGTAACTTTTGCGTCATCTAGGGTATTTTCCAATTTTCGTTATGCACCCAAGCTGCTTTTTCCTGTTTAGTTGGAGAGAAGAAGCAAAATAATGAGCGAATGCTTCCAAGCACAAGCTTAAATCCAGCCACCCCAACAAAAGCGCTAGGAGCGCAGCTACCGCAGAGCCCAAAGGTCGGAAGCTTAGGCCACTAAGGTACAGCTGCTCATGGACAGGAAAGTGATATAGCAAATCGGTCCACAGGAGCCTGCCTGCATTAACGCGCCGAAACCGTACACCGACTAACTTACAGCCATACCCTGGAAGCCCAGCACCAAAAAAAAAAAAAAAATAAAAAGGAAAGTAGGGCAGCGAAAGCAAAGCACCCAAAAGCATGGTCCACCATAGCCAGAGACACTTTTTGGTAAAAAGTTTATAGAGCAAAGCAGTTTAAGGGAGTTTGCACGCGTTTAAGCACTCACGCAGGCCTTCATCTCGGACGCCGACCGCCCCACGGCAACGTCCTGGCAACCCCACCCCCAAAACTTTGCTACCACATCAGTCCCAACACCTCGACACCTAGTACAAAAGCAATACCTCACGCCCTCACAATAACACCGAATCCTTGCGCGCACCACCTCTACTCAGTCGTCTAGTAAGCCGTCCTCCTTTTCGGCTCGAAGAACTATATGTATGTATTTGGCTACTGCAGTCCATCTTTCTTTTTAGAGTAGCATTTTCATCTATGACGTTTTCAAGATTTAAAGTTCCAATTCTCTCTTGCAGCACGTTTCGTTTGGCTTGCCACTTGGTGCAGTCAAAGAACGAATGTTTTGCGTCATCTTTGTCGTAGCCACAGTACTTGCAAGCAGCTGCACATGTTTTCTGCATCTTTTCGAGGTACGAGTGGAAAAACCTGCTACACGAGAGAAATTGGGTAAGATAGTCATCTACTTCCTAGTGTTTTCGCTTAGTCTATTCCTTAAAATATTTTATCAGGCGTGCTGTCCATCTACCTCCAGATTTCTCTCCACATTTACGTTGGCAGCGTTATCAGATAATTTTCTGGGCATTTTTTTAGCCTCCATTCTTCCTAAATCCTGCTTCATAAGGTGTTATAGTCGTTTTTCCCTCGCACAGAGGTTGATAGAAGTTGCGCCTACTATTACCATTATAGAGGACTCCTAGACTGTGCGATAGGCGCAGGCTTTTCTTAAGGCTCTTTATCTTCAAACTTGGGTTTGTTTGGAGTTATCGGTTTCTCATCGTTTTAAGTATTATCACTATCATTATCATAATCATTGTCATCTTTATATTGTTTATTTCTTCCGTCACCGTAACTATCAGTATTATTACTATCGTTACGAACATTATCATTATGATCAATATCATTGTCGTTATGACTGTTATCGTCATAGCCCTTGTCATCATTATTGCTATCATTATAATTCTCATGATTGTTAGCATCTTCATCATTATTACAACGATGATGATCTTTTTCATGATCATTATTATTATCATTATCATCATTATCATAATCTTCACTATTATCATTCTCATAATCGTCATTAGTGTTATCATGATAATCATTATCATCATTATTTTCATCCTTTTCGTGCATATAATCAGTATCATTATAATCAATATTGTCGTCATACTCACCATTATCATCATAATACTCATCATTACAATGATTATCATCATAATTATCCTTAACAATATCATTCTTGTAATCATTATCATCATTATCGTAATAAGTACTATCATTTTTTTCATCCTTATCGTCATTGTTAATTCAATCATTATTAATATCATTACTATCACAATGGTCATCATTATAATCTTTAGTATAACCATAATAACTAACATTATCATCTTTATTATTATCATTATCATTATTATCGTCATAAATATTATCATCATTACAATCATCGTCATCATTATCAAAATCATCATTTTTTTTCATTGTCATTATTATTATTGTTCCTATTATTATTTTAGTAATTTTTATTGTTTTTATTACTGTTATTATTCTTTTAGTCCTAACTATCTTTTATATTACTATTACTATCATTGTTATTATCACCAACATTAATATTATCGTTATTTTTATTTTTTTTATTAAGATTGTAAATATTATTATCAGCATCATTAAAATTACTATTAATATTATCATCGTTATAATAATTCTCGTCGTTACAAATAAAATTATTAGTATTTTTATTGTAATCATTTTTCTCATTATTATTAAAATAATGGTTATAATAATTACCATCATCGTTATAACTTTCATTAAAGATACCTTTATTATCCCTATTATCAATATTGTTATCAGTATTGTTCTTATATTTATGGTCGTTATTAGTTGTACGTCTATTATTATCACGATTATAACTATCATCATCGACATCTTTGTTTCCATCATTATAATATTGCAAGCATTATAATTATTATAATTTTAATCATAATAAAAAGTTTTATTGTCATTATCATTATAATTTCTATAATAATAACTGCAATAATTGTTTTTATGTTTGTGATCATCTGAATTATCATCATCATCATCATTATTATTATTATCATCACTAAAATTATTGCTATCATCGTCATTATTACTACCATTACTATTCTTATAATCATTATCATGATCTTAACTATCGTTATCGTTTTCATCATTATTACTATTATTGGAATTATTGTAACCATTATCAAAACACTTATTGTTATTTTTAGGTTCATCATTATTAATATTATAATTATGACAATTATAATTATTATTATTTTTATTATNTATGTGTAGAAAATTATGCAAATAATAAGTTTCCTTCCAGTTTCAGTCCAGAGACTTAATAGACAGAATTTTTAATTCTTTAAGTTGTGCCGAAAAATCGTTACTTTTTCATGTATTATTATTCATATTTCTGACATTATTGGCTAAGTGAGTCATCTTCAATCATAATAGTAACGAGCGTCAATAATTATTTGTATTTTTTATTTAATATGAAGTAACTTTCCTGTGATAATATTATGTACAAGCTTGACCCCCAATACTAAAATTCCTTTCAGATCAGTGTTATATGCAAAATAGAGAGATCAGTTATAGTCATAACTTGGAGAGAGTATTTAAGGGATATTGTAACATTACTAGCTGAGTAGAAGGGAGATTCCACTCGATTAAGAGCAACTGTACTTGTACGCTGATAGATAGGCAGTCTAAACTTAGCTACCTTACAGAGCGCTCATATATGCATCAATTAAAAGAGTTTTATAAGCACTGTATAATAAAGTACTCTTGTCGTCATTGTAGGTAGATTCCCTTTATTCTGGTGCAGTACAAATGATCAGAAGAAAGTCAACATTTCAAAAAACCAACACTTCTTCATAGCACTGTAGGGTGAGTTTGGCTGTTCATCAAACAAGAGTAAACTAGTTAAAAAAATTATAAAAAATGGCCCTTATAAGCCCAAAAACATCAGACGCAGAAGATAATAGAAAAAAACGCGGTCAAAATTAAATTTTTTATCAGCACAGTCAAAATTAAATTTGTTAACCACAGTAATAAGGTAATTACATTTTAATGTTGTTTTGTAAAATCAAATCGTTAGAGCATGTTAAACATAGTGACCCAGACTAATAGATAAATTAAAAAAAAAAGTTTTCCCAAGCTCTATGCATTTCAGTAATATATCATCATCGTCATTATCATTATCGCCGTCATCATTAACGTCATCGTCATCAAGATCGTCATCGTCATCATTGTCATCGTTATCGCCATTGTCATCGTAATCATCATCGTAGTCGTCGTCGTCATAGTAGTCGTCATCATTCTCAACATCATCATTGTAATCGTCATCGTTATTAATATTATCATCGTCATCGTCGCAGTCACTGACATCATGAAAGTCATCGTCATCATCACCCTAATCGTCATCATCATCATCGTCATCATCATCATTAACATGTTCTTCTACCCAACCATCATTATCATCATTATTATCATTGTCATTTTCACCATCATAATTATTATCATCATCATAATTATTATTATCGTCATGAACATTATAATTACCACTATCATTATTATCAATATCATTATTATAAATATCATTCTTATTATGATAATCATCACCAGCATCATCGTCATCATTCTTATTATTAACATTAATGGTCATCATCATATCGATCACCATCGTCATCGTCATCGTCATCGTCATCGTTAACTTGATCGCCACCTTCATTGTTATTGTCATGGTTATTGTCATTATCATTATTCTCATCATTATTTTTGTTATCGTCATTATTATTAACATTATTATTGTTATCATCATTGTCGTTATCAAAATTATTATTATCGTCATCATCACCATTATTATGATTATTATTATTATCATCCTTATCATCATCACCATTATTATCATTATTATTATTATTATCCTTATCATCATTATCATTGTTTTATTTATCGTCATTATTTATGTTTTCACTATTATTATGACCCTTAATATTATAAACATCATTTACTTCATTAGTTTATTTATTTTTGTTTTTTTGTTTTTCCGAGGTCATTTAGAATGCCTTTATGCACAATAGACGGGTGTACAAACCCTTTTTTACGTGGGACTCGTTATAACCATACCCACTTAACTAGCAAAACTTTTTTTCTGGGACACTTGGCTTGAAATCTGCTTTCGTATTTGAACTTTCAGCTGGGGCCACGGAGGCTAAGCCCCTGGTTCAGGCTTACTTCAGTGTTACGTTACCAACGCATCATGTAACTTTTGCGTCCTCTAGGGTATTTTATAGTTTTTGTAATGCATCCCAGCTGCTCTTCTCTATTTACTTGAAAGGAACGAGCGAAATAATAAGCAAATGCTCCCCAGCGCGAGCCCAAACACGGCTACCCTTAAGAAAGGCGCAATGAGAGCACCCATCAGAGAGCCCATGGGGCAGAAACTTTGGCCACCGAAGTATAGGTGCTTATCGGCAGAAGAGTGATACAGTGAAGCAGCCCTCAGGAGCCTGTTCGCATTTGATAGAAGGAAGGTGAGAGAACCAAGTAGTTTTAGGGAGTCTGCATGCGCTTAAGCACCTACGCAGGCCTCCGTCCCGCACACTGACCGCCCCGTGGCCACGCCCTGGTGGCCCTCTCCCCACAGTTTTACCATCACTTTCCCGCGAACACCTCAAGTGCCATAGTAAAACACTCCGCAACGACCGCACAATGGTACTAGATCCACGCTCACACCACCTCCTTTTAGTCGTCCAGAAAACCGTCTTTCATTTTGGCCCAGAGAACTGTATGTATGAATTGGGCTACTGCAGTCTATCTTTTTCTGTTGAGTAACATTTCATTTATGACGATGTTGGGATTTAAAGTTCCAATCCTTTCTTGCAGCACTTTTTGTTTGGCTTGCTACTTGATGCTGTCAAATAACGAGCGTTCTGCGTTATCTTTGTCGTAGCCGTAGGAGTTGTAAGCAGCCGTCTGTGTTTCCCACATCTTGTCAAGGTACGAAGGAAAATATTCGTGATCCAAGAGCAATGGGGTAAGGTAGTATTCTACTTTCCCGCGTTTTTGCTCAGTCCATTCCTTGACATCTTTTATCAGGGGTGCCGTTCATTTATATCTAGTTTTCTCTTACCTTCTACGTTGCCAGCGTTCCCAGGTGAATACCCGTGCGTTTTTCTTGGCCTCTATTTTTCCTAGGTCCTGCTCTGTAAGGTGCTCCAATCGTCTTTTCTTCGTGAGAAGGTCGATGGGGATAACGCCGGCTATCACCATTATAGCAGACTTAGAGATCGTGTGGTAGGCGCAGTTTATTCTAAAGGCTCCTATTTTTTGAGCTTAGAAGATTTTTACTTTCTTCTTTTCAACGTTCATCTCGTCTCTTCATATCTCTGCCACGTACAAGATAATAGACTAAGCCATAGATATAAGGAGCCTGCACTTTGTTGGTCTTGGAGCTCTAACTTTTGGCATGTTTCGGCTTAATGCCACTACTCTTGCCACCACGCCACCTTGTCTGTTGCTTGTTTAAGGTAGCCTTAAAATGTGAGCTTTATATTCAGCGTTACCCCTACGTATTGGACGGCATCCTTCGTTATTACTTCTTGTTTTTGTACCTTGAGGGGGTTGATGCTATTTTTCTTTTTCCTCGTAAATAGTACCATTTTCATCTTTCCTGCTGCAACTTCAAGTCCGTGGTTCTCCATCCATAAAGCAGCTACCTGCATAACCTGGTTGAGTTGTATCTGGACAAGTTTTATCGCACGTTTGACGGTCACTACAGCAGCATCGTCCGCGTATTCTACCAAGAACGTCCTGGAAGAAAGGAATTGAGTAAGGTAGTAATCTACTTCCCCGTGTTTTCGCTCAGTCAATTTCTTGATACCTTTTATTAGGTGTGTCGTCCGTCTACCTCTAGTTTCCTCTTTCCATCTATGTTGCCAGCGTTCCTAGGTGATTTCCCAGGCGTTATTCTTGGCCTAAATCCTCCCTGGGTCCTACTTCGTAAGGTGCTTTAATCGTCTTTTCTTCGCAAGGAGGTATCTATCTCTTTCCTTGTCAATAGTAATATCACCGTCTTCCCTGCAGCAACTTTAGAATCATGGTTCTTCATTTATAAAGCCACTACCTGCATAACCTGGTTGAGTAGTATCGGAACAAATTTTATCGTACGTTTGACGGTCATTACAGCAGCATCGTTTGCGTATCCTACCAAGAATGTCTCCTCTGGTATTTTCTGGCGATTTAGTCTATCTTATGACACGTTCCAGAGATCGGGTCCAAGTATTTATCGCTAGAATGCCCCTGCAGTTATTTTCTTCTTTGTTTATCCTTCTGTTGTCGTATAAGTCAAGAAGCGGTACTCAAGATAATTTTTCAATACTCTCAAGAGATAATCTGATGTTCTCAATTTGTGTTTCAGAGTGTGAAGCATGTACTTTTTTCTTGCTAAGTTAGGAGCGTTATTTACATCCAAGGTCATCAGAAGACCTGGAGAGGCTTTGCTTTATGGCATATTTCTCGAGTGTTCTAAGCTGCTTTTACTTCTTCTTCTACTGGTTTTATAGTAGTTATTCATTTTCTGAATCCGTACTGTATGTTGGATAAGTCTTCCGCGTTTTGTATGGCCTATAAAAGCCAAGCCTCAAGCAGCTTTTACTTATGTATAACTCTCCAGTTGTGTCCAGCGTGCATAACAGTCTGATTAATGACGAGAAGTGAGGGTTACCCTTGCCTTTATCGATCAGTACTAGCTGCCTCCTTTCCCGGAGGGTTGGGAACAATCTTTTCCGCAAAAATGCATTGTATAGGCTTAAGAGCAACTTAGGATGTTTTACTACTACTGTCTTAATGACTTCTGCTGGTATTACAGCTGGTCCAGGAGCATTTCCATTTTTCAGCGATCCATCTGCTAGCTTTAGTTTCTTTTGGGTAAATAACGGTACATTTTCTGTGAGCTCCAAGTCTGGTTGATCCTCGAGTTCCGGATGCGTCAGGAAAAGCGTATTTACGATATGCCTCATTCTATCTGCATCCTTGTTTGTAGTTAGTGACAGTATTTTCAGTTTTCTCATCTGTATTCGGTATGCTCTGCCCCAGGGATCGTTATTTACTTTCCGGTGCAGAGTCTGCTAGCTCTCCGCTTTGCTACTCTTAATAGCAGCTCGCATCGTCTTTCTAGTAAGCTGGTACTCGGAGTACCGTTGTCCGTCCTCTGGTCTGTTTCTGGCCTTTTGATAGAAGCATCTGTGTTCGAGACATTGGCCCTTTAATTTCGCAATTTTCTTGTTTCACCAGTAAGTTCAGCGTTTGCCATTCCATTTTTTTTCTGGACATGGAAGCCTTGCATGCAATTTTTAGGCGTCGCATGGTAGCCTCGGTGAGTTCCTATACTCCTTCTACTGTGTTCAGGTTTTGTTTATCGCTTTGAATAAAAGCGATGCCATTCTCAACTTTTTCCGCTAGACGTTCAATGTCCAGCTTCTCAACATTCTATTCGGTTTTGCGGGCAATACCTCGTCCGTTTATTGCCTCAGTAACTCCGAAGACGATATATTGGTCATTGCTACCATTTCCATCCTCAATTACCTGCCATTTCTTTACTCTCTGTGCAAGGCTCTCCGAAGCCAGTGTAATATTTAGTATTGATTCGCCAAAACCTGGCCTTTAGAAGGTCGTGGACCCTTCTTCATTTACAACGATGAAACTCGACCTTGCTGCCATATGTATGACTGCTTGGCTCTTATAATTTATTGTAGACGTTCCCCACTTTACTGCTCTTGTATTGAAAGCTTCAGCGACTGTAAGGTCACCTTCTAAGCCATCCCTCATGGTATTTTTGAGGTAATTTATTCTTCTTTTATATTCCTCGATACTAGTGTTTGGTGAAAAGTAGCAGCTGACATACATAATACCGCTACTTTTTAACCAGACAAATCGTCTTTGTGATCCACTTGCACCTTGGCGAATTTTGTCTGGTCTAGGAACTAAAATGGATGACATATTTGTTGCGTTGCTGAGTCACTTAGGCGGCTTATAGTTTATGTACTTCTCGCTCATGGGCACTACCTTTACTTTTCTTTCACATAATATTTGTGGCAGAGAGGCATCTGCGTTAATTACCCCGTTTATTTTTTCTTGGAGAACTCTGGGCATTATAGTGGGTCTTTTTTTTCTTATGTCCAGGACCTGTCTAAAGGCTCTGTACGCTTCAGATCCAGACACATAATTGGTGCTCTCTCCTCCGTACCAGATTTACTGCATAGGACACATCGTGGTTTGGCCTTGCAGTCCTTAGCTCTGCACTTTTTACATCTCCAGCAGAGGCCCGATCGGTCCAGGCCTCTACAGTCGTATTTTGTATGCCCATATCCCAGGCACCTCAGCATCATTGGATGATGATTCTACTCCTAAGTCAGCACCTGATTTATCCTACTGCTATCGTCCCTTTCCTGAAAAGGGACAAAGCACCAGCCACGTCCATTTAAGCCAGAGCCATTCTTTTCTGCAATCTATTTGGTGGTAGCATAGCCACTTTGATTTTGCCTGGGTCTTTTACAATTTTAGCAGCTTCTTGGATATTTTCTATAAATTCTGTTTTATTAGAAACTGCCTCAAAGTCCAGTACCTCTAAGGTTACTCTAGATTTCCTTGATCGTACCTTTCTTGCAGTTCTGATAGCTAGTGAGACGGCTTGCGTCTATGTATTTTAATTTCTATTAATTATATTTTTTATAGATACATTATAAGTTTTTTAAGGAACTTATTTTTTATTGATAGTCTGTTATTTTAATTATTATCGTGATTGTCATTTTTTATATTCTTATAATTACCGTTACAATCATTTTTTATCATCATCATATTTATTGGCATCCAGATTTTTATTAAAATGATTATTATTGTTTTTATGTCATTACTTTTTTATTTATGATTCTCATTATAACTGTAATTGTTATTATTATTATTACTATTATTTTTATTTTTGTTATGTCTATCTTATGACA
>NW_019384255.1:752684-791967 GCF_000648655.2 Copidosoma floridanum | reverse complement strand
TAATGACTGCAGTCATTATAATTATTATGATTGTCAACTTCATTACTTCTTTTATCATTACAGTCTATGCTATTATTATCATAATTGTTATGATCATCACAAGTATCATCATTATTATTATCTCCATTACTATTTTGATAATCATTGTTAGTATCATTTTTATTATTATCAACATAATTGTTTTTATCATCATAAATTTTTTGTAGTTGTTGTTATTATTGGTATTACTGTAGCATACTTGATAACATTGGCTATTGCAGTCTTATGTAAGATTGTTTGCTGACTACTGTTTGCGAGTGGGAGACAGTCAGACTTTATGTGTGAGAGCTCGGACGACTACATGTGTGTTCACACACATAAGATTTTGTGATTTGAGGGCTTTGACTTACAGTTTACATAAGTTTGCCTAGTTTTTCACGTCGTTTTAAGTTGTGTAATAATAGTCTTCTGTATTCTTTAACTAAACCTTATTTTTGTACTAGGCTTTTTGGCTTATATGTCTTTATTAAGGCTTCCAGAAATATTAACTTAATGATTACATACAACATTGTCTGGGTTATTTGGAGGACTTAAGTACTATTTGGTTATTAAGTTCTATTTAGAGACAAACTTGCCAAGAGCTTGTCTCATATGTTCACCATAGTAAAAAAGGTAAAGTAGTTAAATAGAGCTACTGATACAGAAAAATTCTTGCTTAAGAAATGGGCGTTCCAGGGCCCAAATTTTTAACTTTGCTTATCATTACATTCGCTGAACACTCATCCTCACTAATTGACTGACTTTTAAGATTTTGTACTCGTTTTGAAATTTTTTGGTATATGAAAGAGAATGTTTTTTATTATAAGATCGGTCTGCCTGAGATTAAAAAAGTCTGGACAAACTCTCAATTCTTTCAACTACTGCTTAGTTGCTTGATCCACTTGGTTAGTTGTTTCCTACAATTATTTTTACTTAAATTACTATGCAGAATCTTTGGTCAATTCAGGTAGGGTGGGACGCATTTTTTGTGATATTACTAAACGTTGAAATCATTGACTTAGAGAAATTCATGAGTTAAAGGTCGTCATTTTTTCTTGTTGAAATTATTATTCTTCTGAGTTCGTGAGTTTGAAATTAGAAGGTGGTTCCGCTAAGCATGCTCAGAATACCTTAATTAGACTTTAATGCTGCAAACTTTTTTTCAAAGCTTCTGGAGCATTACCTCGATGCTTCTTTAAATGAATTCGATTCTGAGTATCTTTGGTCAGATTTTACGGACTTGATCCGTTGATTGAGAGCTCAGCCTTCTGAGTCGCCTTTGTTCTTCGCCAGTCGTTATTCCTACATTTTTTTCTTTACTGTGCAGGTACCACACCTCTGGAAGGCTTAACCTGGCTGATAATACTTCTCGAGGAGTTATACTGTCCTAATTATTAAACAGTAAGAATTGGTTTCATGGCCTACTTCATCATTACGAGAAGAGGTTAACGTATCCTGAATTAACTACTTACCCGCAAGACCTTGGATCTTGTCAAGCTATGACTGATGTTAAAACTCCTCAAGTCTGGCCTATTATATTTAAAGTTTAGTGACTTACGTAAGCTCTTACGCATTACTGTGTACTGTATAAGATATTGCTTTGAAGCTTATCATTCTTTGCCTAATTAATGATTCTTAAAAAATGCTCCTTTTTTAAATCCCTGTTTTTTTCGTTTACAAATTCTCGATACCGAAAATCTCTTTTTGACTTTCGATGAGTTAAATAATGCACACTTCATTCTTACTTGACATTACAAGATGTTATCTTCTAAATAGGAGTGCAAGATTAAAGAGGCTGCTTTAGACTCTAAAAACCAAGAGAACGAGTCTGACGTCATTAAGCTTGAAAATAGCTTTTTTTTCTCTTAAATGAATGTTGTTTCATTCCTTAATATGAGTAGGAGAGGGTTTAAGTGGATTACTACTTGCTGACCATATTAAGCATCTTATAATTTTCCAATCTGGTGATCACTTTGAGAGTCTTATTATTCATGACTTCCATCTTCTCACACTGCATGATGGTACTTAACTCATTCTCACTACGTTGAGGCCATAGTATTAGGTTCTTTGCTGCCAACAAGATGTTCACTTGATTAATTCACGCTGCTTTACCTACCGTTGGTATTCTGATTCAACTCTCACTTAAAAGATGGCTGATTCAACCGAAGCCTGAGTCGTCCCGCCACCATTATTTGCTTGATGTGGCATTGATTACGCTGGGCTTGTTCTTGTGCGTGCGATTGTCTAAGGCAAACAGGAAAGGAAGTTTTAATAGTTATATTATTATTTTTGTGTGTTGTTTCACTCATACCGTTTACCTTGAGCTCGTCAGAAGTTACGATACAAACAGTTTTCATGCCAACTTCAGAAGATTTACTGCTTGGAAAGTTCAATGTACTGATTTATTTAGTAATCAAGGCAATAATTTTATAGGTGTGTCCATCATGTAAATTGATAAAGTGGTAATCCAACATGAACCATTTTTGAATAAGCTTACTCGTTATAGAACTCGGAGCCACTTTATCCCTCATTTTAGTGGATTATGAGAGTCAGCTTCAAAT
The DNA here is from genome assembly GCF_000648655.2 of Copidosoma floridanum. The sequence goes on along the minus strand of NW_019384255.1, from coordinate 789,388 downwards.
CAGTCAAACACCATTTGAGACGAGTTATTGGTAGTCCAATCCTAATAGTTGTTGAGCATTCCACATTGCTCTGTCAAGTAAAAGCGCATCTCAATTCCAGGCCAATCACTCTCTTGATTGATCCCCCTGAAGATCTTTTACCCCTCACTCAAACCACCTTTCTCATTATGTGACCTTCGCTTTTTGCCCTAGAGTTAAGTGGTGTCAGCCACATTGACCGTTGAAGCAAGGTGATCTTGCACTCATTAAAAAAAAAAAATCCTTTTCAGGAACTTTCCCAAGCTTATGTTACAAAGATTTTTTCTGGTGAAGATGATAAATTCCAAGTCGTTAAGCTTTGTACAGCTCTGGCAACTTTTAGTTGACCGATGATAATGTTCATTCTACTGCGTGCGAGAAGCGAATGATTTGTAAAGAGAGAAAGCATTTTCTTATCCTATTGTATGCATCTTGTTTTAAGAATTTGAGAAATTGTGTTTTGTACTAAAAAAATAGAAAGAACTTTTTTTTCTTGTTTTTAAACAGTCAACTTGACCGTTGATTCCTTATTTCTTTGATATTTCAGTGTTAAAAAAATGATTTCTTATTGGTTTAAAATTCTAAATATACTATGCAATTGTTTTATTATTAGTTACTCTTCCTCCAATTCAGCAAAATCAGGGAAAAGTGTCAAACATTGAAGAATATTTGCAATGACAGTATTATATAAGGTAGTATACTCACGATTGCTTATGAGTTGGAGAAGTAAGACGATATGTGTGTGCTTTTGTGTGACAGTAGGTATGTGCACACACGTAAGATTTTAGTACTCTGGGGCTCCGTTGACCAGTAAACGTCTGCTTGCATAGCTTATCGCATCGTGGTCAGAAGCTTGATAATTAATTTAGTAAAAATATAATTAAACTGAATTATTGTACAAGATTTCTTGGCTGATTGATTTTGTTCAGAACAGAAAAATTCTGTACTTTAAAATACATAATTGTTTCATTCATATAGTGAACTAAAATGCTTCTTCGTTATTTAGCTGTAATAAAAGACAAATGCCAAGAGCTGTATCTCATCGTTTCCTCTTTACTTTCACTGCTTATGCAGCTTCTTCAAGATATTACGGTCTTTTTTTATTAGTATTGTAAGCATTTTACTAATTTTGCAAGTAATTAAGTTTATATCTTTTATAAACGTCTCCAGTATTATTGCTATTATAATTCTCCTTATTGTTATAAGTTTTGTTACGGTTATTATTATTGTTGTTTGAGTATTTAACGTTGTTATTTTTTTAAACAATGTGTTCATTATTCAAGTTATTACTGTTTTAGTCAGAAGTATTATTACCTGTATCATCATCATCATTTTTATTACCATTATTATGATCATTGTCATGGCCATCATAACAATCGTTATTACTATTATGAGAATATTATGTTTGGATAAAGACAAGCATGGCTTGTCGCAGTTAGGTGAAAAGAAGCATGCTCACATGTTCTGATGAAAATAATTATGACTTGTTGCATAACATGGCAGCACGCTAATAATAATATGAAAATAGATTATGCTTCTTATTCTTCAGTGCAACAATATATTCATAATTAGAAAGAACAAGGATTAAGAAAGTAAAAAAATAACGCTTTATAATACTTAAATACTATTGCTTTGCCTATCCAAAAAGTCTTAAAATGTATAAGACTTACAATAAAGTGAGGTAGATGGCCTTCTATACGTATAGACGAACTAGCAGCCCCCCGTCTCGGCTTAGCCCGAGACTAACTAAATGGAACACCGTAGTGTGTTGACATATAATGTGAAACGTTTTCAATTAGAAATTTCACATCTTTTCCTGACACTTCTTACAACAAAAATCTTCTTATTAAAAACATATTTGTACGAAATTCATACGGTTTATTTCGTCAAATAATAAGCTCTAAGAGTTTTAAAAATATAACTATGCGGAAAAGAACCGTGCGTTCCTTATGACATAAAATAATCATTAGCCATAAGGGGCCGTTGATTTGCAGTTTATCCTGTACAAATGGGCTCTTTTTTGTAGCTATCAATAAGATTTAAAGGATTACTATGAGGGTATAATGAAAAGCTGGAGTCTCACGTAATGGATTCTTTATTTGTCGATTTTGACGCTGCTGTTATAATCTTGATAAATTTTCTGCGTCAGTTTCTTGACACCTAAAATTGTATTCATTACATACATTTGAAGTTTTCCTTTAAATTCACTCTCTTACGACTTTTGGCATGCTTAAGACTTTTGTGATCCCTGTTTTCTGTCAACTTTGTTAAGTTCTAATTTATTTGTTGGTAAGGTAGTTTAACGTCCAATTATCCTAAAAAAAACCGGTAAACTTCTAAAGTAAACTTTTTCTTGACTGAAGTTAACAGCTATTGTGACTACCTGAATATCTCAGGGTGATCTTCTCTGGTTTGTTGTTAAAGCCCAAGACAAATTGGGAGAAAAATTACGAAATCCAAAGCTTTGGAGCTAGTTGAAGTGCTCTTTCCCAACGTCTCTTGATATAACGTCAAAGACGTTGGTGTCTAAAGTACCTCTTTTTGCAGACTCAGTTGTTTTAATAATCTAAGATAGAGAGATTAGTTCGTAATGCTTGCCTATTGAAGACTATCCCGTTAGTTAAAGTTTATTTTTCCTTCGTAGCTGTTAACAAAGAACAAGTTATTCTTGTGAAGAACAACTACGCTAGTGGTAACTGCCATTAAATAACTAACTTGGTTCAATAGTGGCCGTCTTTAGTCAATATAGTCTTTTAGTCGACGAATCGCTTCCGAAAATGGTAGTAAAAATGTATTTGTGGGTAAAATAGTTTGAACTTGGGTGGCTCTTAAAAGAATCGATGAGATTAATGGTAAAGTATGACACGTGAATACTTTTAATGGCCCTGAAAAAGGCCAGAGGTGAAACTTCCAGCTATTCCTAATTATTATTCTCGATGATGAAGAGCTGGCTGCAGGTAGCTTGACTCTTAACCTTGAAGTCTTTGTGTATGAAGACTATCGTGATGGAGTAGGTCGTCGCTGACTAAAAAATATCTCGTCTTCTGGTCGTTCCCTGGATAACCAACTGCTCAACGTTAGTTGGGAAAGTGGACCTAGAGATTACATTTTCTGAGCGTATGCCGTTGGGATGACTTCTGAGAACGGCGCTGTTGTGGCTGCTCGTGCTCCTCAGAGCTGTTTTTCCGGGCTTTCTTTTATAGTAAAAAATTTTCTGACGACTCTAGGCCAAGTAACGGAACGGCCACTTAACTCTGAGGTGTTTGAATAAGTTGTGATCTAGCTAGACACGTCTCTTAGTATTCCACTGGAGACGTTATTGGTTAGAATAATTTTTTATTGATGACAATCGTCAACCCTGCAGGTTCAGGGTGGAAGTAGAATCACTTGCCCAATGAAGAAGAGTGTCATCAGTAACCAGGATACCTAGCTGTACGGCTATCGTTAATAGTCTTAATGCAGCTCGATAAACTGCTGGTAGACAACTGCTAACTTTTTCGAGACGCTCCAGTGTTTAACCACACTTTTTTCATATGTTGCAGGTAGCTTCGATTTTATGTCAACACCACCTAGCGGATTCTACTAAACTAAAGTGAAAAGCTGGCGTATTTTTGCAAAACTTTGAGCTTTTTTTTGCTATTATTATTAAACTTTTTAAGATAAAAACTATAAAACCATCTCGGAAGTGTCAAGAATCGGTTTGCAAAATTTTGGCAAAATCAATACAGTAGTTTTCCTGGTTAGTAATTACAACGGTTTTGGCGACTTTGATTTATATACTAGTGAGATTAAAGTAAATTAAGTACGACTCACTGTTTTCAGACAACCCTTGCTAGGAAAATCAGCATTTAGACATTTAATACGTCAAAGTTGAGTTGTGGGAAATTTAGCAAGAAAAAAATTTCCATTGTTGTTTTTATTACTTTAATAAACTATCAAACATAACTTGAAATTCTTGTAAATATTTAAATAGAAATAAAACACACACACACCCACCCGCACACACACATTTACACACACACACACACACACATTTACACACACACACACACACACACACACACATATATATATATCGTTATATACAGACTAGTGGGGCTTGGCCCCCCTGCGTGCTCTGCACGCCAACCCCCTAGTGTTCTAACTTGAAAGGAGAGTCTTTAAATTCTATTTGTTAGTGGGGAGAGGTTGGTGCCCAGAATTTTGTGAGAAAAAAAATTTTTGATCTACATGGTTAAGCATTAGTTATATATTTATAAGTTAATTTTTACACTATCCAGAAGATACTATTGTGGTACGTGGAGAGTTTTTTTGAAAACTTCTCGTTATGTTAAGAGAAAAAATGTTTGATATAATGTACACAAATTTAAATGAAGATCAAAGAAAAATTTTTAAAACTATTTGTGAACAAGATAAAAAAGTATATTTCATAGATGGTCCTGGTGGATCCGAATAAATCTACTTATATAAGACACTCATTTATTACTTTATTTCTAGAGGTAAAAATATTTTGTCACTGGCTTGGACAGGAATTGCATCTGTAGGTATCCAAAGGTATGACCAGTCATAGAACTTTCTGTTTACCTTTAGATTTGGAAAATATTGAGAGTGTATTTTTAGAATTTGAAACGGAAGAAAAAATTAAGGGAAGGTAATTTAATTAAATGGGATGAGGCTTCTATGATTCTGAAAAAAGCTCTAAGAATCGTTGATAGTACGTCGAGAGATTTGTGTAATACGAAACTTTTCTTTGGTAATAAATTAATAGTATTAGGAGCAGATTTTCGACAAATTCTTCCAGTTATAAAAAATGGTAATAGAACTACAATAAAAGAAAAAACTTTTAAATCATCATTTTTATGTAAGTATTTCAAAATTTTGAGATTACAAAATAATATTCGTTTGAGTGATGAAGAATTTTCGAAATTATTGTTAAGAATTGGAGAAGGGGACATAGAAGCATTTAACATTCGTAAATCCTGGATAACAGATGATGCCTGTACTAAAATGTTTAATAATTACAACAACTGTTTTGGTAATAACGTAATACTCACTTTACATAATTAATATACTTTTTTTTTCAACAATAAAATTTTAAGTAAATTAAGTGGAGAGACAAAAACTTATTACAGCATCGATACTGCAACCTGTAAATGTCCTGATAAATCAGATGATAATATTTATATAAATTTTTCCGTAGAAATGTCAAACAATATTCGTAAAGGCATGCCACTTGATAAACCTTAATCAAAAATAGGTACAATGATAATGTTCATTCGAAATTTGAGTATATCAGACGGATTATGTAACGGTACACGATTGCGAATCACTAAATTGTTGAAGTATAACATAGAAGGCGAAATAGTGATGGGAGAAAAAATTGGTAATAAAGTTTTTATACCTAAGATTACATTAAATACTGGAAATACTTCATCATTACTCTTTATTTTATATAGAAAACAATTCCCATTAGTTGTAGCATTTGCTATGACTATAAACAAGTCTCAAGGTCAAAGTTTTGATAATGTAGGATTATACTTGAAAAAACCTCTNTGAGAAATTGTGTTTTGTACTAAAAAAATAGAAAGAACTTTTTTTTCTTGTTTTTAAACAGTCAACTTGACCGTTGATTCCTTATTTCTTTGATATTTCAGTGTTAAAAAAATGATTTCTTATTGGTTTAAAATTCTAAATATACTATGCAATTGTTTTATTATTAGTTACTCTTCCTCCAATTCAGCAAAATCAGGGAAAAGTGTCAAACATTGAAGAATATTTGAAATGACAGTATTATATAAGGTAGTATACTCACGATTGCTTATGAGTTGGAGAAGTAAGACGATATGTGTGTGCTTTTGTGTGACAGTAGGTATGTGCACACACGTAAGATTTTAGTACTCTGGGGCTCCGTTGACCAGTAAACGTCTGCTTGCATAGCTTATCGCATCGTGGTCAGAAGCTTGATAATTAATTTAGTAAAAATATAATTAAACTGAATTATTGTACAAGATTTCTCTATTTTCTCATGGTTAATTATACGTGGCATTATCAAGATGCAAAAATAAAAATGAAATTTTTATTTAAATTGATAGAGAAAACATTTCAAATATTGAAAATATAGTTTGAAAAGAAGTTTTGGATTATGAGTAATAATGTTTCTAATAATAACAGCATGATTCTTATATTCCTATATGTATGGAAAAAATTTGTTAATTAATAACACATCTCAAAAATCTATATTATGCTGTACCAATTGTACTAATTGTACCAATTTCAACATTGATCCAAAACAGAATACGGATAGACCATAGTCTTCGGGTTTTGATAGGGCTTTATAAGTTGACACATAAAATAAGTCATCTTAATACGAAAGTTCCACGGTTTGTATGAATGATAAACTAAATGTTATTTAAATTTTTCTATGTATTGGTATTATTCATTCGTATAGAAAATACTATAATACATACACATAAAAATTTTACATATAGTTTAACATAAATGCTAACAAAAAAAAAGCTTAATGCACCAAGAACTTTATACTTACAAATAAATGGAACTACAATTGATATAAATTGATTTTCGGTCATATTGAGTTTTATAAATGAAATGGTTATGAATTATTCGTATGTATAAAGGCCATCTATTTACTTTCTGAGTGGTGTAGAATAATAGATGAAAACAAAATGTATTGTTAAAAACAAAACATGTTCTTATTAGTTAACATTAAAAAAACGTTTATGACTAAATAATCCTAAAACTCCGAATATAATTGGTTTTATTTCGTAGAACGTTGCTTGGAATGCCCCACCAAATTAACTGTATAATATAACAGTTAACTTTAAGATTCAATATAAAATAATAATGATGCTTCGTGCAATGACCCCCCATAACTAAATTATGACTTTAAATTTGTCTTGACGATGAGATGATCCACGGTCTCCAAAAGAAAAGTGGCAGACGGTGGGGGGTATCGAGAGGAGGGGAAGGGCGGTGGGGGTCACGAAAAAATGCGCGGGGGTCTGTGAGGGGCAGTGGAGGGTTTCAGAAAAATTTGCGATATGTCAATATAAGGGAAGAAATGACAGGTTCTTACCTTATTTTGTGTGGGGCGGTGGGGGGTGAATGGGGGGCTGTGGAGGGATTGTGGGGGGTTGTGTGGAATGCCCCACCGAGATAACTGTACAATATAGGAATATATATATATATACATTTCTATTCAAATGCATGCAAAACGCTGCATTAATGGTATTTTCTACTGGTTCTGATGAAAAGCCTTACTTCTACGAATACATACATATATATACATATATATACATATGTATCTATGTACGTGCACATACATTTTTCCGTGGACTTGTTTTTGGCAAGTAAGTAATTTTCCAGTGTTTTTTTTGGAAAGAGTTTTATTATCAATGGACTGTGAAAAAAAATTTTTCTACATTTAGTATAGAACTTGTGTAGGACAATCTCTGTATTTATGAGTTAAATTCAGCACTTTTTTTACTCATTTTAATGTGTTCATCTTCACATAAACAGGAAATTGTCTTTTTTGAATTTATTACGTAATAGCTAGGGCAGTTCAATAAAGAATGTTTTAGATCACGTTTAAACTGCCACTTAAGGTGAAACTAATAGTCACACAAGTGTGATCTACTTATTTTGTAGTTCAACCTGTAATGTGTGTTTATAATTTTACACTGTACCTGTATTGAAACTGATACGTAACTTGACAGTCGTGATATTAGATTCTGTCTGAAAATGTTTAAATCTTGCAAACGTTTGATGCAAAAACGTTTTACTTAGTTGAAATAAATCTTATCATTTATTTCTTGATTTTCAGTACCTTTACCATAAATACCGCAATAAAAACGTTCTGATTTGTTTTAATTATATATATTATACATTTTTTGACTTGTGTCATTTTCCATCTCTTATCAAAGTGGTAGTTTTGTAGTATAATATTTAAGCGTATCACTAGTTCTTGTGACAGACTCGATTTAAAGTTTGAATCTTTCTTAAGTAACAATTTTTGCCTATAAAAAAAAGCCTTTTTTTAGAGCTATTTATGATTTAAATGTGGCTATAGTTAGGCAAGCATCAGTGATTCAGAATCCTCTTGTTTTTAAAGTATTTTTTATAAATAAAATTTTTTTTTAGGCAAGGCTTATTAGGAATCGCAAAAGCCTACCCTTTTTCTGTATTATTTAGCAATAAAATGTCCCGTTCACCAAGTGCTCATTGACAATTAGAAATCCAAGAATTGTAAGTATTATCAATTAATAAAATATGCCCTTAGGTAAGTGAGCATCATTAAACAGAAAACTAACAGTTCTTTAATAATATTTATTGATACAGTAAGCAATGAGTCAAGCAAGCATCGACGATAAGATTACTTACTAATTATTTACTACAAAATTATCCATTTAGAAGAAAAGCATTAAGAACTAGAGAACTAAACTGGTTTTAAGTATTATTAAAAAATAAAATGTGCCTTGAGTCAAAAAAGCATTAGTGACTACAAAAACATTTACCCTCTTTTTCTATTATTTAATAATAAAATGAGACATAAGTAAAGCAAGTATCAGCGATTAAGAAGCTAATCATTTTTTAATATTATCCATCCGTAAAATATGCTTTTAGCATAGCAAGCATCAGTGATCAGAAGCCCAACATTTTTATAGTATAATTTATTAATACATAAATAGAATTTGCACTTCAGTGAGACACATTGGGAATTGAAAATCCAACTTTTTTATTAGTAATATTTATAAATAGTGCATGCTTCTAAGCATCGGTAATTACAACCACATCTTTTGTTAACTAATATTTATCAATGAAGTATCCTCTTATGAGACCACCTATAAGAGGTCACACTGTGTTTTACATTGACAAAATATTATTTCTGGTAAACAAGCATCGGCCATTAACAACTAAACTTGGTTGTCATCGATGCCGAGTATTGGTATGCGACAACAGTAAGTAATGGACAAGAAACTTGTAAGTCACCGCAAGCAAGGAAATTGCGTTACACGATAATAAATAGTCTACGATCGTATTCTGAACGATAAATCTTTACTCTTTGAAAATTACGATAATGAAATTATTAAATGGCAGTGGCTTACCAAGTACTTTATTGAGCAAAGAGACAGAGAGATAACTAATAAACCCTTAGGAAGAACAGCTTTCCGGGATTTCGGAGAGCGACGGAGAGGCTTGAAGCAAAAACAAAATGTCGACTCGCTATTGAAGCCAAGATCGACAGGAGTAGAGCGGCAAACCAGCAGACAGAACAGCGGTCTGCTTAGAACCTGTATTGTAGGGAGATTAGACCAGCTGCTGTGACTTCTCCAAACGAAGTGAACGACGCTCGGATTCTCGAACGTGCCTGAGTGCTAGAGAATAGAAGAAGAAGAGACACGCCGCACGTGTATGTACTCAATGTTAACGAGTATACACAACTTACGTGGTGTAAGATCAGACGCTCTTCGCTCCCCACTCCATACTAATTACATGAACACGCATTATCTTTTTCCCTCCGTCTCTCAGATTCGATCACACACAGGATAAAGGTCACTTGCAAGTAACCACAACTGTTTTTGATATTATTTAGTATGAAATTATGTAAGTAAAGCTGTTCGCTAGTATTAGTAAAAAATATCACCAATACAGCCCTTTATATGCATTTTTTTAGTAATATATATGTTTGATTTATATTTCAACGATTACGAAAATTTTAAGTTATGTTAAATAGTTTATCGAAGTAATAAAAACATTAATAGAAATTTTGTTTTCGCAAAATTCTTCACAACTCAACTATAACGTCTTAAATGTATAAATGCTGATTTTCCTAGCAAAGGCTCTCTGAAAACAGTAAGTCGTACTAAATTCCCTTCAATATGTCTATGTATAAAATGCCATCTGTCTCACTTTATTGTAAGTCTTATTCATTTTTAAACTTTTCGGGTAGGCAAAGCAATAGTATGTTAGTATTATTAAGCGAATTTTTTTTACTTCCTTAATCGTATTGTACTTCTTAATTATAAATATATTGTTGCACTAAAGAATAATCAGCATAATCTGCTTTTATATTAATGCTTGCGTGCTGCCATGTTATGCAACAAGTCATCGTTGTTTTCATCAGAACGCGTGAGCGTGCTACTTTTTGCCGGACTGCAACATGCCATGCTTGTCTTCGTGCAAACACGTTAGATGTGCTTATTTTTTACTAAAAATGAGGGCACTACTTTTTTTATCAGAACGCGTAAGCAGTCTTTTTTTTCTTTGGAACCTGAGCTATGCTTTTTATTGAACACTGTCTTGATATTAGCTAAGTTTCGGAAGGGCTCTTAGGCTAAGCTTTTTTTGCATGAGCCATCTCATGATAAAGTGCGATGGAATTAGCTGAAATGTGGGTTACTTCTTACAAAATTCAGACTCACACAAAAAGATATATTGTAGAGAATAAAACAATGCTAATGAGTTGTTATAAAATTAAACAAAAGTATTTCCCGTTAAGGCATCAAAAAAATTGGCAAAAACAGTAAAACAATGTTTTAAGCATCCAGGACGAATAATCAGCCTTAGAAAGTTAAATATAAGCACGCGTTGCAAAAAAAACGAAGAAAATAACCTTGAGTCGATCTTATCTGGTCCTGTAGTTTTCCTGCAAAATGCAAAAACCCCCGTTTTTTAAGCCAATATTTAAAATTAATTAACTTTTTTTTGCATAAACATCAAGAGCTACAATGTAGCAGTATTGTAGCCTTAGTAATTCTTAGTAACGCTACCAATTTTAAGTCAGATCATTGTTAGTTTTTGCAGATCACGGCTAACTGAAAAAAACGTACTTTGGCAAAACGATCTAAAAAAGTTTCTTACAACGTTAGATGCAATTATTTCGTGGGATCATATTTTTTTTTGCTTACTCTACAACTTATCAAATTTCTTTGCTGTGTGGATGTTGCTTAAAAAATAATAAGTCACATGGATATTTTTTGAGCTTAAAAGTAGGGCGCATGATGGGTAATGAATCGTCGTAGCTGCCAATGCATATACCACGTCTACTCTCTGAAGCTCGACTCCAGTGTTATCGACCGAGTACGTTAAAACTGTAAGTGCTCTTAAAAATAACGATATCTCGGAAACGAATATCAACTTCCACAGTGTAAAAAAATTTGATACTCTCATAAGTTGTAGCGTAAGTACTAAAGAATATAATCTCGCAAAAAAATCGCATCTAAAGATGTTAACAACTTTTTCTAGGCCGTCTCGCCAAAGTACCTTTTTTTTTAGCTGTGGCTTATAAAAAGTATTTATTCAATCTTGCTAAAATTAAATGTGATTATAAAAGATTACTTAAGCTACATCTCTGCAAATTTGAACTCGTATTTTGCATTGTTTTATTCTCTACAACATATCTTTTTCAAGCTAGTGTAAAGTTCCATTGCCAAAAATCTAATTCGATCCCACTAATAGTTATAACGATTATAACGATGGCAATAACAATGATAGTAATAATGTGACATACGTTTGCCCAAGTCACTGCACGATATAAGTCAACGCTATAGTAAATAATCAAGAATCGTACCACCAATAAAAAATAGTATATCTGTGTCCAAACCTTTTTTGGAAGGACTATACTTATCTATTTCCAGTCAAGAGCCTATACAGCCAATCAAAAGCTGTGTAGCAGTACAATAACTCTTATACATATTTAAAGACACTTTTAACTTGCTCCTTTATCATGAAATAAAATTAAGACTTAAACTTGGAAATATGGAGGACGACTAGTAATTAAAAACTTATATACATCAATTAATTACGCTGTTTTGCTGACAGCCTCTTCAGGATTAAACATCTACAATTATCATAAGATAAAACTTAGTCTAAGCTGAATGGAAGTAAAACATTCTATTTTTATAAAAAAAATATTTATAAATATAATAATGTTACACCATGTAAAGATTAAATTGTCAATTTGGAAAAGGACTCCATAAAGAAGTTTGATATAAGTGGCATTGTCTATAAGATAGCATGGGGGTGAGGAATGTGTTACGTTGGCCGAAGGAAAAGAAACCTTCGTGTGCAGTTGCGAGAATATAAACGACTTTAAATGTCAAACATTCAATTTCCATACTTAAATATGTATAAACACAGTAATATTATAATGACGGAGCTAAGATAAAACGCATTATGGACACCTATGGTGCCTATAATTTGGCACACATATTGCCTAACTCTACTTAGTTCCAATAAAAGTCATACTCTTAAGAATGAAACTACATCATAAACATAAAAATTTTTTTTCTACAAGGTTATATGAAAACGGCACTAATGTGTAGATTGTAAAAGACAGTTTAGATCGGAATCCATACTAACTATACGTCATAAAGAGCAATGAGCGTTAAAAGAGGAACTCTACAAAGGATGTAGAAAAACTATGCGGAATGGTATATGACCCGCTTATAATAAATGAAAGAATTTTACACGTTTTGTTATAAAAATTTACCATTAAAAAATACAATTAAATTTTTATATTATTCTTGATTCGAAAAAAAAAATTCTTGTAAGAATTATTAAGTTTTTTTGTATTTTATTGTCTATCTGTCTTGTTATTAACTGATGTTATAAAAATCATTTCAGAAAATTCGCGTTTGTACTTATTAAGCTTTCAATTAAAAATCACTGTTCTCTCAAGTTCAAAACCCTGTAGACAATTTACAGAGTGACAGTACAGGACCAACTTTTTGTCCCTGTTTTTATGTAACATTCGTGTTCTCGCAACTGCACACGAAGATATTTTTTACTTTAGACAATGTAACACATCCTGCACCCACATGCTATCTTCTAGACGATGCCACTTATGTCTAACTTATTTATTGATTCCTTTCCTTCTTTGATAATATGAGTTAAATTTTTAGAACCCATATAGAGAACCCGTATGTTGTATTTGGACAGGGCCTTACGAAGAGTTGTCGCTATAGGTTGGGAGTAAGGAACGGCAAGGAACACATTCCTATTTAAACCAGACTGATTTGAGAACCGGGAACCTATTCTTCTATTACGATTCTGAAGATTTCGAATGCGAGATTCCTGTAAACTTTTTTTCTATCTATTAAGAAAAGAAATTTTAGCCTTTGCGTATCTGTTTATAAAAGATGAAGGATACGTATTATCGATAAGAGTCTTGCAAGCTGTTGTAATATATTTGGATTCAAACAAAAAGTCTGGGAGTTTAAAGGCTTTATCAATCATAGAGAGTGGTACGGCGATTTTATGACATTGTGAATTGTGAGAAAAAAACTAAGTATTCCACCGAAAGCTGAGGCTTTTTGTATGAATCTGTTGTACTCATTGAATTCATTATACGAGTTATACAAGTTATGTAAATATCTAGAAGAGGGATTTAATGAATGCCTTTGTATTCAACTGTAAATTTTATAGAAGTAATAAAATTGTTGAAAAGGTTAAAGACAAAATATATTTGATCAGTTTTTTTTACCAATAGGCAATCATCAACATATCTCAAATATAGTATGACAAAATCATGGCAACAATTTAATACTGAACTCTCCAAGAATTCTAATATGATTTCCGCGAACTGAAGTGAACAACAACCTTCCATGGGAGTTTTACAAAACTTTTATATACATAGCCATCGAAAGAGAAATAATGAGGATTGATGAGACAGTAAATTATATCTCAAAATTCTGTTTTGTTTATACCTAAAAGGTTGATGAAATTTTCAATTTTTATTAAAATACATATTAGTAGTAGACAAAAAGGGAAAGTAGTATATAGTGATACTAGAAACAAGGGAAACAACACAACAGTGATCTGAAATTACTAATTTTTTAATTTTTCTCTCACTTCGTGAGAGTTTTTTACAGAATATTTAGATTTGTTTAAAAATTTAATAAAAAGTGTTGAAAACCATTTATCAAGTTGATTAATGGGAAAAATAATTAAAGATACGATTGACCTTGCCGAAAAATCATCCTTATGTGCCTTAATTAGGTCATCAGATTTAGACAATTGGCTTCCATCGATGTTCAAAATATCAGGCTCTGGCATCTCTAGTGCTTTAAAAATGTCCTTATTATTTATTTATTTTTTTAAATATTTTTCACAGAAGAAATAAAATGGAAAAAGAGTCCTTTGCTATCAGTATCTTTTAATTTTATGTAGTATAAAACATCGGACAAAATGGCATTGACCTTACACAAATAATCCTACTTATAGAAGTTTTTAGTTAACTTCATGTCATTGGAAATTGTAGTATCAAAACAAGAAGCTCTGTAATTTTTTAGTATCTGATTTTTTAAGATATAAAAGCACGATTTATTGGTACTTGTACTCAAATCTTTGTTCAATTTATTAAGAGTCATAGTGCCGTTTAAAGATTTAAAAAATTTTATAACAAATTGAGACTCTAGAAAAAGTGTAACATAAAATTAAACTCCCGGTTTGAAAGTTAAAACAGCAAAATCAGGAAGTACAATATTAGTGAAATTCGTAACATAAGAACTGTTACTATCAGCTCTTACAAAATTATTAAAAGATAACATGTTTTCTTGATAGAAATTTTGTTTTGTGTTCGTATGAAGTGACAGTGATGATACAAGTAAACTTATTTCCTCATCTATGTCGCAAATTATTAATCGAGTATTTATGCTGTTACGGGGTATTTATGCTGATGCAGATTTGACGAGGCAGATTTTGTAACCTCGACCGGGCCTGTGTTGCCCAGGTACCCTCGGCGACACTTCCTGTAAGGGATGTTCATGGGAATAGTGCGCGAATAAGAGCGCGAATACTTGACTAGCTCGTGGCGCAAATTCGCGAACTGGGCAGACTCGTGGGCTAATCGAAGGCCACTGCCCTTTATTATAAAACTGCCTGTTAGCAGGTACTAACAGCGACGAGGTCACTATTTTGCTGTCACGGGGATGCTCTTCTGGTCTTGGATAAGCTGCCGCGGACTTGCTGGGGCCAGTAGGCGTCCCTACTGGCAGTGGTAGTGAACCGACGACCTCGGCATTGACCCTGGCCTGATCTGGATGTCACACCCCAGGTCACAAAAGGCCACAGCAAAGCTTATCATGGTCGGAACTCTAACAGAAACCAAAAACTCGCTTCTTGTGAGAAAAAAGGAGAACAGCAAAAATCGCTTCACGCGTGTTCACTGGCCCAAGCTAATCTAACGCTGTCTCGGCCTTTTCTTCGCTTCCCCTCCTTTCCCACCTAGTCACTTTAACTTTTGTCCCCCTTTTCCCTGCTTCCCTACCTGTCCTAGCATGCCGGCAATGGCCTGACGGTCTCTCACCGTTACAATTCATATGAAAAATGAAATTAGATAACGCAAGATAAAAACCTCTGCTCAAATACTTATTTAGTCTACAAAAACATTTTTCTTTTTTAAGAAAAAGTATATGTACATGTATGTATGTATCTATGGCAGTCCTTTATCTCAACATTGAATATAGAAAATTGTAGTTTGTTGACATGACTGTTAAGTCCCTTGAATGAACTAACAATTTTCAGGCAAAAGGAATTAAGATAATGCATACAATTGTTAATATGTTTGGGTAGCATCCCATATGATCTGTATCAAAGTAAAAAGGTGGTTTTTCATTTAGTGTTCATGTAGGTGCTAAGATAACATGTATCATGAACACTCATGGTGCCTATAATTTCGTCCACACATTGCTAAACTCTACTTAGTTCGCATAAAAGTCATTTTTATAAGAATTTAATTATATCATAAATATAGTAGTATATTATGTCACGAGGCAGCAAAGAGGTACATTCCTGTCCGCTTGTATATTGCTATATACATTGGCAAATACGCATACAGTGATGTCCTATTTTCCTGTCAAGTGACGTATATGATTTTTCTTCATACCTGGTGGGAATTTTGCGACCCAAAAACAGTTATTTGTGGCTTAATATAATACTCAATCAGTGTGAAGTCACTCCGTCGTTCATTGTGAACGCTCATGCGTTTGTTGATCTAGGGACTCTTGGGAAATAAGCAGAAAATGAGATAGAAAACAATATATAGCGATTATGATACTGTACGCAATGGAGCCACGCTCGTTAAAGTCATTTAATTATATACAAAACTCAATTACCGAAGAAATTTTATGTTTATGTCTTTTATACCGGCACTATGGAGATTATATTAGTATATAAATTCACTTGGAAGCAAAACAGACCTATACGTATGCCACTCAAATGTATAAGCTTTTGAGCTTTATTTATATAGTCACAGAATCGCTTTCAGTAATTAGACGTACAGAGACTGAGTAGTTAACTATTTTTAATTGTTGAGTGTAACACTACTTACTGGCTAAAATCATTAATTTTACTCTCTGCAATCTGCATACTCGCACGTCATAAGTTAATACTTTAATAGGTTATGATCCGAGTGTTTTGGTTTTCGTCAGCTGAGTATAGTACTTTGTCTACTGTAGCTATATACACATGAGTAGCTGACGGCTGACATGAGAAAATAACTAGGAGAGAGCTGCGTAGTACGTTAGTGCGCAACAAAAAAATTCCCGTCCTAGTCAGAAATGCATAACTTCCCAGCCTGAAATCAGGACGGGAATGCAAACTTTCCGTCAGAGTATGATGAAATAGTATATAACGTACAAGTTTGCAAAGGCTTTGATATACAATCCGAGAGGTATACGGCACGAGCCAAAGGCAAGGGCCGTAATGAGGTTCGTAAAGAAGCCTTTTCGAATGAGTTTCGTATACTATTTTTCCGCTTGAGAACCCAAAATCAAGCGGTGAAGGTGGTATTTTGAGGTTAGAAGGCTGAAAAAATTTTTTCTTTCAAAAAGCCATATTAAGGCGGTGCTGACATGCAGGGAGTATGAGCCAGTTAAGATCGGAATACATGCTTAATGTACGTTATAAAGAACAATGAGCATTGAAAGAAGCATCAAGGATGTAAAAAATTTTTACGGAATTGTATTTGAATCGCTTACAATAAATATGCGAATTTTACATGTTTTTATAATAAAAATCCACTATTAAAAACTATAATTTAGTTTTTAAATGATTTTTAATTCAAAACAAAAATTTTTTATGAGAGTTGTTAAGGTTAATTGTACCTAATTGTATATTTGTGCTCTTTTAATCTTACATTCTAAGAATCATTAGAGAAAACTCGAGCTTGTTCCCATTAGGCTCTCGATCGAGAATCACTGCTCCCTCAAATTCAAAGCCCTGTAGACGATTAACAGAGAGACAGTACAGGGCTGACCTTTAGATCCTAGTTTTTATGTAACGTTCGTGTTCTCGCAATCGCACACGAAAGTGTCTTTCACTTTGGTCAATGTAACACATCCCGCACCCACATGTTATCTCATAGACAATGCTACTTATATCTGACTTATTTGTTGAGTCCTTTTCTAATTCGACAATTTAATGTCTACATAGTATAATATTATTATATTTTTATCAATGTTCTTATGTAGAAATAAAATGATCTACTTTTATCAAACTTACGCTTAGTTTTATCTTGTTATCATTGTATATTTTTAATCTTAAAGAGGCTGTCACTAAGACAACGAAATATTGATGGATGTAAATAAATTAATAATAAAAATTCATGCTCTACATTTCCAAATTTAAGTCTTACAATTATTTTAACTCTTTTTGTGGGCTTATAGTGAGGAGCCACCTGAAAAAAAATTTTAACTTTATTCTTCTTAGGAAATGAGGCATAGGCTAGAAAAAACTGAATGATGATTTAATTAAAAATGTTAATCATTTTAATCTACAAGAAAATTCTTAACTCGTGGTAATGTAGTGTTTTTTTATAAGAAATTATTAAGAATAAATATGTAAAAATTACTTGAGTGAGCTAGTGCAGTAGACAATAACTTAGTAACCTCACTCAGAAGTATTTGTAGCCTAACTCATAACTTTTTACTGTTATTATTCAAATTGTTGAGTAACCCAGTCCCACCGACTTGTAGCCTGATAAATTAAAAGTTACAAATAAAGTAACTTTTTTAGCATAATCTCTTGTGATAATTAACAAAACTGTTTTATTATTTTGTACAATGGCGTAACAGACTTTTAGGTAATTAAGTGTTACCTATGAGCAGCACAACTATTGTTTAGCTTTAAAAGGTCATTAAACTAATTTTTTTGGTGATCAAGTGACAGTGATTAGGACCCTACATTAGGATACTGCATTTTAGTACCAATTGATAAGGTATTTGGGGCTATTTTTTTGATACATTCCATCACACACATAAAGTAGGAGTGGGGAAGATGGATTGTACTCTTATTGCACAGAAATAATTATAAAACCTTTCTTTCATATTATTATTACTTAAAAGCCACTTCCTTCTTTTTATTACTCATTGTGGAAGAAGCTATTAAAGTCCATGTCGTAAATTCTAATAGATATCTAAATTAATAGTTGCGTATGGCCTAGCTCTTGCTTTGTTTAGAAAAATAAACCAGAGATGGACTATCATATTCTTGCGCCTTAACAGAAATATTTTACATTAAATTAATTTGAAATTCATTACCATATGATCTGTATCAAAGTAAAAAGGTGGTTTTTCATTTAGTGTTCATGTAGGTGCTAAGATAACATGTATCATGATTATTCTTGATTCGAAAAAAAAAATTCTTGTAAGAATTATTAAGTTTTTTTGTATTTTATTGTCTATCTGTCTTGTTATTAACTGATGTTATAAGAAAATTATTACTAAGTAATATACCTCATGCCTTCATTACATTAAATGTAAAAAATGTTCTTAACTGTTTATATTAAAATATTTATAACCGTATCACTAAAATTAAAGCTCTTGTTTTAGCAAGAAATACAAAAAGTATTTTACTCTTATATTGTTATTATACCTATTTGAATATCTTGTTTCATTTAACTTTTACATTGTATTGTTGACTGTTAAAATTTTTAAGTTTTTAACTAAAAGTAAGTAATTGCAGCAAAGTTGTTACATTCGTAACAAGCTAATTATAGCATCTCAACCAATTGAGAATCATAAGTTAAAAAAAAAGTTATACATAACATAAAACAGAAAAACTTTGAATTTTTGTATTTTTTCTTTCACTTTACAACTTTTTAGTGGCGGTAACCCTACGCACAAGAATGTCATAGTCCACCTCTGGTTCATTCGTCTAAATACCGCAAGAGCTGAATCAGTCTCTTCTTCATCAGACACCTACTGTGATCAGATTTCACCATAATAAACTGTAACAATAAATAAGTGGTTTCTTGGATGGTACAACTATAGAAAAAGACAAGCTTACGACTATAGCCAAACAATATAAATATCATTCGTTTGATGACTCTTACTTAATGTTATTAAATGTACCGTTAAGAGGTAGTCCAATATACTTTATTATAAAGTATCACAAAGAAGTAGAGACATCGATCGCCGGAGCTAGCACGTTAGAAAAATAATTAAATGAAGATTTGTAACTAAATAATAGTTTGGCTACTACTTGAAAGCTAAATAATTAATTTAACTGATGTACCAAAAACCTGTTAAACTGCTTATTACCAGTGCTTGTTTATCATAGGAATAATGAAAGTATTATGCAAAACTTTAAAAGTAGGTGAGCAATTTATCATTGGTGCTTGCGTACCCAGAAATAAATTTAATCATTATTTATAATTATTGAATGGCTTATCTAGTCAGCTAGTACTAATTTGCATAAGAATTCGTTAAAATATTATGTACATCTACAAAAAAATATGCTCTACTCCACTGACACTTAATATTTGTTGCAAATATAAATTTATTGATGTTTGTAATTGAAGCATTATTTGGCCACACATAGGTGGTACTTGATTACGAGAAAATTTCATTAAATTATTATGTACCAGTTTAATCACACATCGATGGTAATTGCTAACCAAGGGATTTATTAAATTATAGTGCAAAATTATAATACAGTTGGGCAACTTATCATCAATGCTTATATGCCTAAGAATTTATTGACCGTGTTCTGCATGTTATAAGACATACTTCAAGAAAAGCCATACGGTGATTTTCCTTTATTTTAAAATGTAAAGCACACTTCTTTTTTTCCGAAACAGTTAAGTTTTGTAGGTCTGCAAGTTTGAAGTGGCAATACTGGACCATGATCTCATGTTATTAATCATTTTAGCTTATAAGATGGAATAGACGCAATACAATAGAAGCAATGTTTTATACAGTTTACTTTAAGAATAGCATTCTTAAGAAGTCAGGGAAAGTATTATTAAGTTTTGTAAAGAAAGCAGTTAAATTGTTGAATGTTTTACGAATAGTAAAAGAAGCATAAACATCTAACTATACCAGCTTTATGTTGTAGTAATAATTGTACAAAATTATAACATAGTTGGGCTACTTAACGTCAGCACTTGCTTGCACAAAAGATTATTAAGTTGTTCTACAAATCTACAAAGCAATTAGATTCCTTATGATTGACACTTTCTCACCAGAAAATCTACTTTCTTATTCTTGGTAACCAAACAGCAGTGACACTACACATCAGTATAGTGACTGCATAATTGATAAATATTTAAATTATTATACACACTATAAGAACTGTTAAGCTGTTTATCATTTGTACTGACTTACACAGTAATTCATTTAACTATTATTTATAAATAAAGAACGTCGTTCACCTACATATCATACATTAACATAACTTTAATTTGTTAATATTTTAAAATTATTTGCGATATGAAAACAAAATTTCCTTGTCATCACTAGCAATGACATGTTCATAATTTAATAGAATTATTCTTAGGACCTTCAAAACTGTTGAGTTTCTTTTGGCCTGTGACAGTTCCCCGGAAGTAAGGTTATTTAGTCTTTGTATCTGAAAAATAGTTAAACTTATTAAACATGGTGCTAGATTAATGGAACACAACTTAAAGTTGATCTTAGTATCATTGAAAACTGCAAAATAGTGACGCTTTACGACATCCACGCTTATTTAAAAAAAAAGTAATGTATTAATTATTGAAGTTTTGAAGAAAGTTAAGTCCTCTTATTAAATGCACTTGTTTGCATGAGAATTAATTTTTTCATTGTTAATAATAAAATAAAATTACTAGTCAGTACCATCGTCAACAGTCATTTTATCATTATAAATAACTAGAAATAGTTAATTGTCTCCTTGCTTACAACTGTTTCCCTAAAAAGAATTAGGTTTTTATTTATATTTAAAGGAATATTCAGCTCCTTGTCTATAGTGCTTGTTTCGTAGACAATAACTTAGTAACCTCACTCAGAAGTATTTGTAGCCTAACTCATAACTTTTTACTGTTATTATTCAAATTGTTGAGTAACCCAGTCCCACCGACTTGTAGCCTGATAAATTAAAAGTTACAAATAAAGTAACTTTTTTAGCATAATCTCTTGTGATAATTAACAAAACTGTTTTATTATTTTGTACAATGGCGTAACAGACTTTTAGGTAATTAAGTGTTACCTATGAGCAGCACAACTATTGTTTAGCTTTAAAAGGTCATTAAACTAATTTTTTTGGTGATCAAGTGACAGTGATTAGGACCCTACATTAGGATACTGCATTTTAGTACCAATTGATAAGGTATTTGGGGCTATTTTTTTGATACATTCCATCACACACATAAAGTAGGAGTGGGGAAGATGGATTGTACTCTTATTGCACAGAAATAATTATAAAACCTTTCTTTCATATTATTATTACTTAAAAGCCACTTCCTNTAGTCTACCATACTTTTGCTTCCAGTAATAAACCACTAATTAAATAAATTTGAATTAGCATTATTTATTTTATTAATAAATATTAAAAACGTTTCAAATTTCATATATTGCTTCTCATCTACTTTGACAAATAAGAAACAACATAATTTACAATACCATCCGAAAATTGATGTAAAATAGATAATTAATTACAAAAATTTTCCAGGAACTGATAGAAAATTACAACGTTAGTAGATGAATTAAATATCAGTTCTCATTAAAAACTTATGATTATATTATGCTGATAATATTCTGTACAGGAAGATATAAGCTGTAATGAATTCAACGCATGATAGTAAACAATACACACTCAACCTATGATATGAGGTAGGAAAACCAGGAAGACGCAAATAAATATTTTGGTACATACAGTACACCATGTCACAAACTCATTTTTCGAAATAATAGTTACCGATATTAAAATTCCTAGTTGCATCGGTAATATTTTTTAAAATTACATCAAGTCCAGTAAAATTTTTGCTAACCATAAATTGTTGTTTCTAAGCACATAATAAATCTTATAGCTCGTATTGGAAAATCTCAAAAGGTACATATCACTATCAGTCCAAACAATATTACTTAAAGTCTACTTTTAACAAAAATTAGGTACCTACAAAATCATTTTATGTAATGTACAGAATATGCTTGAAAATCTGAAAGTGAACTTGCAAACATATAAAATCCACTTCGAAAGAGTAGAGCAGTCCGTAAAAAAAAAGTTATCACTAAAAAATTAAACAATTACATTTTGTTAATATTTCACACTCTTTTGATTTGAAACTTTAAGTAGCACCGTTATAAAAAATTATTATCAAGTATAAGTATGTTGGAAGACATATTTTGAATGTGTACAGCGCACCATAGTGGTAAGCTATTAAAGTTTGTTAGCAGGAGCTGCGAGAGCCAGCCGATCGGGCTCCCATAGCACAATGTTGGAGTTCAATGTGCAGGCTGCTTTTTAAAGCTTCCAAGTGCTTTATTTTGGTCTCTATTACTTATTTGTTGTTATTTTTAATATACGATTACTTAAAAGGCTTCAAGAAGTTTAAAAGTTATTTGTGCATAAAAAAATAATATCAACACATCATTGGTATACTAAACACGGATCTATATTTGGCAGATTTTTTGTACTGTACAATAATTGAGAATTATTATTAAAATTTATTTTATATACATACAGATAATCATGAAAAATAGATCGTGTTGACTTCTCTAACTAAGAAATATGCAAAATAGTACATACAACAGATTTTAATTATTAGCATTGTATATAGCTGGCTTATATGTTTGTATCTCTGTATCGTTATGTTCTGCAATACTTCCAAACATAGGTTTGTTATATAGTATATTGACGGTCATAAAACTGGAACATTGTTGAAGCTTGTTTTTTATTGACATCGTTAAGGGTAAATTTTTCTGGAATTAGTACTAATACCAATACATTTCAAGTATTTATCTTTCTCCAACCATACTCCAAAAATGAATAATAGGTCTATTATCTTCTATAAATTGCCGTATATGTATGACAAAGTGCATTTTACTCGTAAAAGGACCGAAC
The DNA here is from genome assembly GCF_000648655.2 of Copidosoma floridanum. Next base: position 766,033 of record NW_019384255.1, on the reverse strand, counting down.
AATTTGAAGTACATCTCATTATGTTTTTAAATAAGTTGCTTGACTCTACGTGTGTCAGTTCGTATGTACCTTGGAGAAGACAAGATACCAAAAATTTGACGGAAAATTGAATAGAGTTGCTAGCTTACGCTTGTTTCATTAATCAAATCACTAATAATAGGTCCCAGGTATCTCATAAGGCACACATCTGCTACACTTTGCTTTAATTTTACTTTTTTTTGGAATTTATTTTTATTTTTTTTGCTAATTCTTTTAGGATATCGCAAGGCTAGCTTCTGCCTTGAGTTTTGCCAAAGTGGAAAGAATGCAAACGATTATTGAATTTATCTATGAATGAAATTTTACCATGAAAAATTATCACGGTTAATATTTTTGCTGAAGACTTTTTTCCGACTCCTTTGCAGATAATATGCATGAGGTAACAGTGTTCGTTTTTAGTGATTTGAAAATCGAAGAGATTATTAAATATACAGGATTTCGATGTATCTGTCAAAATAATTTTCTTTTCTAAATCAGTAATATAATTAGCTTCCTTTCTTAACAAGTCTTTGTTTTGTATGGTCAATGTCTATAATTGGTGCGAATCAGCTTGACAAATTCTACAGCAACGACTGTTGGAAAAACTTGCGAAAAAACCGCATACCTCGTTAGTGCTTGGGTTGTCCCCAATTACTAATAAACACTTAAAAAAAGTGCAATATTTTTTGTCATCTACTTTGATTTTTAGCCCCTGAGCTTCTAAAATAATAATATCGTTTATTAATCTGGAAAAGACGTTATCATTGCCAAATTTTTTTCTATCATTTAAACAAAAAAATATCATCAGAAATACGTTATTTAATTTCACTAAAAGGTCAGGTAATAATGATGGCCATGTAATATAACCACCACCGAGCTTACTTTCACCCACATGACTCCAAAGCTAATTACCAACTTCAAAATCTTAAAAAAAAAAGTTAAAGGTAGTACGAGCTTATCCTCGCATTTGTATTGTATCGTTTTTCCCACAACTTGGCTTGCATAACATTTGATATGACTGTATCGTCAGCTTGCAAATTTGTGATCTAGGATACAACTTTATAAAATAGCCCCGGAATCTCTAAGAAATCCTTTAAAAATTTTTGTGGTGGTATGTAAGCTGTGTGTGTGTCAACTTAGTTGACTGTAGATAAATGGTTTTGAATTGTTGTACATATTATATACTATCTCACTTGAATGTGTATAATTACAATACTTTTTATACATTGAAAGCACCTGCTTTCCACTGGGAAATCCAAAAATATATATATGTATACTTAGCTACAACATTTTTAGTTTTCTCAAGTAATTCTTCCTCGCAGTTACTACATTATTTTTGAATGTCTTATAATACTATTGGATCTAAAATGTCAGATATAAGACTACTCGTATTATTGATGTATTCTTGTGTCACATTTCTTAAAATAAAAAAAACTGTTGTCTAATGATAAGCTAAATTTAGCTCCACGTTCATTCAATTTGGATTTGTTAAACATTTTAGGTTTTAATTCACCTTTATTATTTCAGTACATATTGCTTATGCAATAAGATGAGGTTTTTTTAATTTTTAAACGCGATATACGTTACGTACAAGACTAAAAAAATAACGATTACTTGGTTTCCTTTACTTATTAGAGTTTGAAGAAAAAGATGGCGCTTTAAATTTTTGATAAAATTTGACTATATTTAAAAAAGGAGTTTTAGTTCTGAGCTCGTACGAGCGGTAATCCAAGAACTTAAAATGTTTTTTGTAGTGCTCAATTTTCTAGAATCCTAAAACTTTTAAAACTTTATACTAACGTTCAACAGCTCTACTCAGAGTATCACATTTAAGCTTTGTTTTCTCATTTGTCACAAAATAAATTGAATCTATCTGTTGAATTGGTCCACAAACAACTATAAACGGTTGTACATCAGATTCCAATGTTTCATCGTAAATGTTTTGTAGATGTTTGTGAGTCAAAATAAAAATTTCGTTATCTTTATAATTTCTAATATCCTAAGTGACTAAATTGTACAATAGTTTTCAGTGTAAATAGTACCAATGTGTTTTGAAAACTATCAATAATTTTAAGTTTATATTACCAGTTTGTGAAAGATAAATAAGTCGTGTGGATCTTGTTAACTTATTAAGACATCTTTTTTCACTTTCACAACATTTGTTGGTAATGGACAGAGTAATACAATGAGAACAAAAACTTCAATGTCTACAAAAAAATCAAACACATTAACATTATTAAAGAAGCATAAAACAAAAATTTTACAAGCCATTGGAAGTACCGTTGAATTCCAACTTTATTTGTCCTTCAGAATTTTTCGATTTTTTTTTTACATTTAACTATATGTTCAGCAAGATTACCACAGTTCTGAGTAAATATTAATGTTTCCGAAGGAGTTAAAATCGTGGTCAATCTGATATTTATATTTCAAAAAAAAACGGCATCAACAGCAGATAAGCATAGATACGACAAAAACATCTCCGAAATGGTAAAACATTAGTATATTTGTTTTCGTTCTTGCACAGTGTCATTACACCTTAAGAGAAATTCTTCGTCTATGTTCAATGTATCCCACGTACTACTATTTACAATCGTTTTTGATTGCTTTATATTAATTAAATAAAAATATATACTCTGCTGTAAACCTGCTGTTTTATTAATTTAATTTTAAGAACTTTTGTTGCTTATGTTAACCACGTGCCTTGAAATAATCTAAGATTGATTGACTACTAATGGTACTGCTAATAGGAGTTAAATAAAGCTTCTTTAAGAACCACTTTGGCAGTACTTTTAGAATACCATTCTTCGGGAATTTCACTAGAAAATGAGCCCACTAATTGCTCAACTAATTGTAAAAAAGTTTCCCTGCGTAGACTAAAATAATTTATAATCCTAGGTATTAATGTTGTTGAAAATAATATAAAATATATGCATAGTATTAATTTAAGTATCATAATAATAATTATTGTTAATGTTGTTACAATAAAATTCACTTTTGGATTAACTGATACATCACATTTTTCATAATTAATAATTAAATGAATATACTTACTCATGCCTGCTATTTGCAAACTTGTTATCAATAAAAATCTTAGATACCTTCGGAATGTATTTGTCAAATTTATTTGATTTTCATGGATTTACTGTATCTTGGCGATAGGCGGCCAAAGCAAGTTAACCTACTGTTGATTGCAGTGATAAAATATATATTAATTTTTTGGTATAGAAATTGCTTATAATATCGTTAAATGTTAAGTGGTCTAAAAAACGGTATAAATGCATGTAAAATTAACGTGAAAAATTTGATTGTGAACTACCTTTATATACACTATATTAACCTCACACATGCTCGCACACACCCACTTATAGTGCTTTATGTCTGACTCTGAAATGCAGGTTCTACTATGATACAGAAGGGTAATCGACGCGCAGAGAAGCGCACAGCGGTATACTCCGAAAAGCTGACACTGCCCCCCGTTCCATGCCGGTCACCACCGTAAGGGGTTTCTAGCCACTTGCTAGTATAAGGGGAATCGGAAGAACTACCACCTACGCCTAGCGAAACATGCCAGGGGTCTGACTTAGAAAAATTTACGTGCCCGTTGGTCGTGTCAAGCACATCGCTCATGCCGCTCTAATTTTATCAAGTAGCATAGGCGTTGTGCTTGATCCGGGACGAACGCTTCTGTCACGATCATCAACTGTCCTAACTCTTGATCAGTCATTCCAGAGCCAACCGATCGGCAACAGTTTTCACGATGATCGCGTCCACGGGGACCACGAGGAGGCACGTTCGCAAGCTCCCGCCTGGAGTGACACGGTTAGCATGTGATACGGGCAGGGGCACAACTCCCTGACGGCTGGACCCTTAGGCCGCACACACCCGGCTTTCGAAGTTTTGTATTTGCTACTGTCTTGGCTTATTCTATAGAGTCTGCAAATTTAACAACATTTTTACAGTGTTCCAAGAAAGCCAGAAAGACTTCAGGACCTGATACAAAGAACTCATTGTTCCTTGGCCATGTCCTTTGCCCCGTCTTGTCCATGAACCTCTTGCGGCTTTCAATTGTTCTTGGACATTTTGAGAACCGGTGCTCCATGGTATCCACGGCACTACAAGTGCAGAGGTCATCGTCCCTTAAGTTAAACCTGTGAAGGTTCGCGTTAAAGTTTCCATGACCTGTTAACACCCGAACGCATGCGTGGTCTGGTTCAAACCATTTTGAGTTGATTCTCATTCTGACGTTGCTTATAAAAGAGTAAGTTACTCTTTCATTTGTTGAGCAATTCCACCTTCTTTGCCATATGTCCAGGGCCTCCTCCCTAATTTGCTTCTCACTCACGTCCTCGGCCTCCATATTTTTGAGGTTGCCAAAGGAAATGGTATTTTCTTTCCTCAAGTTATACAGGGCGATTCTGCTTTCAAGGATTAGATCAATTGGGAGGGTTCCCGTGAGTACACACAGCGCATCCGTTGATGTTGTTTTGTAAGCGTAAGTTGCTGCAACCAGAGTCGTGTGCTGAGTGCTTTCTAGTTTGCGATTGTCATTCACCGTGCACTAATCCGCGCACGCCACAGCCGCGTACGCGATTGTTGGCGTGAAAACGGCTTGGTGAATTCGCAAGTTCGTGGCGATCTTAAGTCCCCACGTGCTTTTGGCGAGTCTTCTTAACTTTTGGAAGAGAGGCGTCACTTTGTTTCTTAGGTTTGAGCAGTAGGTTCCAAAGCTCATGTCCTGATTGATCATGACGCCCAGATACTTGACAGACTTTCTTACTTTTAAACTTTCTTCCCTTATCTTTATTATAGGCGTTCGCAGCAGTGGTCTAGCCTTTTTATTTCTAGATTTCCGGAGTCTGTCAGGTCTGGGTTTTCCTTTCCGATCAGCTTTCCCAAATTCATTAATTTTGAGAAAAATGCCTTCAGTTTTGCTTTCTGAGATCTCGAGTTTCATCTTTTTGCTCCACCCGAGAACCTCGTCAACAACTTCCTGGCCTTTCAGCTCAATTTCTTTTCACGAGTTTCCACCTCTGACCGTTATAAGGTCATCTGCGTAGGCTAGGAACTCTACGTTGGGCTTAGCCTCCAAGGTTTCAAGCAGTGAATTGAAAGCCAAGTTCCAAAAGTTCGGTCCGAGGATTGAGCCTTGGGGGAAACCCTTCGCTGCTACCTTAGAGGCAGTCTGACTGGCCCACTCAAGATTGACTCGCCGGTTTTCAAGGAAGCTCTTTATGAGCTGGTACACGTTCTTAGGGCATCCTCTTACTTTTAAAGCTGAGAGGATTGCCGAGTGCTGCACGTTGTTAAACGCTCCCTTGATATCGAACAAAATCCCAAACGTGTACCAACTATTCGAATCGTTCACCAGACATCTGAGTTCCACGATAGCATCTTCTGTCGATTTCCGAGGTGTGAAGCCATACTGATGAGGCGAGATACCTTCAGAGTTCAGTATATCATGATTAAGTCTGTTGACTATGAGCTTTTCCCAAAGCTTGCCATTTACGGGAAGAAGATTGATTAGGCGGTATAAACGCGGGTCCGTCAGAACTTTATCAAAACTTTTCAGCAGGATCGAAAGCGTACCCTTTTTCCACACTTGTGGAAAGTACCCTTTTACCAAGCAGGCGTTCATTAGGCCCAGGAACTGTGCCTGAAGAAGCTTTGCTGCATGTTTAACAACTTGCGCTTCCAGGAGATCAGCTCCAGGTGCCTTGCCGTTCTTCAACTCTTTTGAAGCAAGATTGAGCTCGGGAGCAGAGAAGATTTGGGCCTCCTTCATTTCCGGGGGGGCTTTCACCTCTCTCCTCATGTGACTGAGCTCTGGAGAGTCGTCAGTTCTGTCATCGTCTGGAACGTGAGTGTTCAACAGGGTATCAGCTGTTTCAACCATTGACATGGTATATTTTTCATCGGTCATTAGGGTGCTAAAAGCTGTTCGAGGAGATTTCTTATTCGTCATAGATTTGTAAACATGGCCAAAAATGTCTTCGTTGCCGAATGTCATTATAAAATCTCTCCAACTCTCATCCTTTGCACGGTGTATCATTCTTTCATATTCTTTTATCAGTGCTCTGTACTCATTTACCAACTCTTGAACGTGACGATATCGCTTGAGCAACCTGTGTGTTTTATTTAGCTTATATTTAGCGGCCTCTAATTCTTCACTCCACCACGGACTCTGGCTTCTCTGACGACCCTTTTTGGGTATTGCCAAATCGCATGCGTCTATTATGACATTGTTTAGTTCTTGAGCGTAGTGTTCTACTGCATCAAGGTCCTTTAGTTCGAGGATATCGAGTCTCTCTGTTGAGAGTCTCTTCAGTTCGTTTTCGAATTTTTCCCAGTCAGCTTTGTCAAGGTTATACCTTGATTTTTCAGGGGGAGCTTCGCTTTCGACTTGTTGAATCTCGAAGTTGAAGGAGATCGATTTGTGCTCGCTAGTTGTCTACAGGTCCTGCACTTTCCAATTAAAGATCCTGTGGCTCATCGACGAGTTTGTCAAGGTGACGTCAATCCAAGACTTACGCCCCTTCGACTCGTAAATCGGTGTCCCAGTGACCTTGTTTTGGGTGGCGAGTTCGTGGGTGGCTATCACTTTTTCAAAAGCTTCGCCATTCATATTGGTGCCTCTGGGGCTCCAAAGTGACGACTCTGCATTTGAATCAGTGCCTATTATTACTCGCTTCCCAATTAGCTTTCGAAGCACCATTTCCAGATGGATCAAGTGCGACTCCCTGTCTTCGTGGAATTTAAAGTAGCAACTCACGACATAGAATGAGAGTCCGGGAGCAGTTATTTCCGCAGCAACACAGTATTGGTTACTCAGCTGCGAAATATATAGTGCACTGTAGTTGGGGTTTGTTACAATGACGGCAGCCCAAGGCTCCACGGAACAAGTAGCCATAATCATGTTAGTGCCAAGCCCAGTGCATTTCCAAGAGTTGCCCAGGTTACTCTTGGCCGGTTCTTGGAGAAGTAGCACATCTAATCTTTTGGTAGAGATCAGGTGACCTATCTTCCCCGTGACCTTGTTTGATCGTCCTACGTTGAGTTGTAGGAAATGTTCTACTATGATACATAGGACTTGGGAAAGGAAAGAAAGAGAGTAGAGGTTAATAATACTTAAACCTAATCCTAATCATAATAACCCCGATCTGCATTCACTAAATCAAGGAGTCCTGTGAATAAGGAAACCACTCTGGAAGAACTCATCCTAGAGCAGCCTAGTTTATTACGAGAGTTAATATTAGGTGTCTATACGTTTATAAACACCAGATCTAAGCTTTCGCTTTGCACCTCTCACTCACGTTGTCGTAACGATAGAGATATAGTTCATCAATCCTCATAACCATCAGCAACGAAAGAATACAGTGAGACTTGAACGGTCACGCATCAAAGTACTAGCCACATCTAACGCTGCTTAACATTGGTGATAGACAAAACTATGTAAGTCTACAGCTGCACTACCGTGTCAGTATCTTATATATGTGTGTCAACAAATTCACTCAACAATAATAAGTGTTTTTTCCTACCTTCGTTACTTAATTGCACTCTCACCAGGTTGAACTGTGTCGAGCTGAATAGCTTTGCCATCAACGCTGCCAGTACTTCTCAGATGGTTCCCCCCTTCTCCTCTCCCTCAGCTGTTGCGCGCGGTGACCACGTAGGCTCGTGGTGAGACGTGCAGTTCAGCTGAGTCAGTTCTGCAGCACCCGTGCTACCTCTATTACCGTTACGTCATTATATAAATCTAAATACTAAGCCTACAGAGTGGCACTGCAGAGAGGCCGTGTGGTTTCATATTGTATTAAATAAATAGAGTTAAAGAGTTAATACTCTGTTCAGTAAGTATTCCTTTAACCCTGTGCCCTGGCCTTTCATCCCATACCTGCGATAAACTGTAATCATAAAAGTTTTCTCTGCTTCACTTTTAGCCTTTTTCTTGCTTGGTTTATATTCTTCTGTAGAGCCGTTTGATGCTGATGACAGATTTAACAAGAATTGTCCTTCAACAAGGGTTGTATTAGAGTTCAGTTTAGCTCCACTTAAGTATCTGAAGGAACATCAATATATGCTGTCAAGATAGCTTGAACAATGTAACCTAAGTCAATATGTTACGATACAATAAATATATTTAAATAATATACCTTAAGCCTGTATATAGATTTGTAATACAATTGGATGGAATAGTACAAAATTAAAAGTAGTTTAAAGTAAATGATAACAAGGATTTACCGGATAACCCGTTGTGTAAATTTGGATTCAGATAACTATACATTTTATCTGAATTTTGTTGACGATCTTGGAGGTGCATTTACACATAAAATTTATACTTGTTTATCTAATGTTAGATGAAACTATACATTTGTGAAAGTAAGAATTATAGTAATCAAAGGACAACTGTATTATATAAAAAAAATTTGGGTTACTTCGAGTTCAAACGATCAAGCACGAAAAGCTGTAAGCATTCGTATCTTAAACTATACCATTTATACCATGTAAAGTATGTCGTATGTTTTTTGTTATAAGCTACCAGATCTTAAATACAACAATCTAATACCCACATTATTATATCGATTACTCTACAACTATTTATATTAAAAACTGTACTTCAACGGAAAACCCAGAGCAGGGAACATGCTCTGTTACCAATTGACGTCAGCTGATGCTGACTACTTCCAAGCCTCGACTTTGTGCTATAGGAACCCGACCGCCCGGCTCTCACAGCTCTTTCTAATAAGCTTTAAAAGTTTACTGCTATGGGGCGCTGTACTCATCCGAAATATGTCTTCCAAAGTACTTATCGTTCAGTTACGGCAGCTCAACACCTATTTGTACCCGTACGAAACGATCTTTAACGCAAGCAGATCCAAATAATCATGCAGTATGAGCCCAAGCGTTACTTGAACACTGGCAGCGTATGCAAACAGGCTTTGAGAGCTAGGATTTTTTTGCATGTATAAAAATATAATTCTTAATAAGCCCCATTCAAAATAATGGAAACAGTTTTTGTTCGTATTGTGAATCTCTTTTTATAACTTCTGGATAGTAACGAATAAGTAATATATGTATAGTTTTTTGCAATAAAAAATTTTTTTGGCTTAAGTGCACTGCCAAACGTGATATAATAAAACATACTGTTTAAGAAATTTTGGTTGGCTGTTGCACTGAGTATATTTTTTAAAATCGTATTAAGCAGTTCTGCAAGTTATTTGCTCATCAATGTGCTTTTTCCATACACAAACGTTATGGAATATTGCTCAGCTTATCTTATGTAACACACTTAAAATAAATTGTGGTCAGACACAATAAGTTAGTGCAAGTTTTGGATTTGCATCGCCAGTTAAAAAAGTATACGTCGTATTATAAAGTGGTACAATATCTAATAAGATCATGTGCTCTTTTTATGAGATTTTCCAAATAATTCTGGTTTTTTTCAGACCCTTTTCTATGGGCATCGCCGTATAAAATTGTACGAAAATATTAAAGACCTTTCACGTTAAAAGGAATGATTGCTTTATTTTATCTATCCCGTACTCAACCTGTAGTTAAGGTTTGAGTGGCGGCCAAAAATTTGATCTGTAATTTATTATGTCACCCTGAATGGTTGGGCAACTGGTTATTTTGTAGCGTGGCTAGCAGTTTTTGACGAAGGAGGCAAGAGAAGAGGTGGGGATGGTTCAAACTCGGGAATACTTTTTGCCATGGAAAATAAAGAAAAAAAATATTAATAAATTTTATTTTGGAACGACCTTGTTACTTTTTGCTGGTTTTTCACTTTATTTTAAGCTTAACACAAATTACAACAAGAAGAGAAAGAAAAAGTACAATTACTATTAAGAGATTTTAATAATTAAATTAACAGTCTAAGCTTATGAAAATAAAAATATATTACGTTGCACTACAAGCGTACAAATTATACTACTGCTGTTGTGGTGAGAAGGAGGTTTCTTTTATAGGAAAAAAGTAAATTAGTTTTACTAGTTAAAATAATTGGAGCTCAGAGAAATTGGAATTTGGCGCCTATTAGCTAGCCGATTAATCGGAATAGTTGAGCATTTCTTGGAAATTGAGCGGTCAAAGTAGATAAGAGCGAAGTTTTTACATGAAAGCTAGAGAATTATCCGAAGAACAATCTCAGTGTATGATAAAAGAAAAGAAAAAAAGGGTATATATGCTACATACCGTAAGTATAACATAGGAACTAATGAATCTGTTTGTTGGAATTATTTAAATCTAATAAGAATTAAAAAAATTCTATTGCTTTCTTTTGATTACTTGCAATAGGGGAAGGAGAGCGACGTGGTGAAATATTATAGATATCCTATTACATAAAAAATATCTTGCTGTAACCGGGGCAAAGTGTTGCATATTAGTGTCCATAAAATGGTATGATAGATAGGGAGTGTATAGGGAGTAACTATACTTGACCCACAAAGGAAAAGAGAAAGAGAGACAGAGAGACATAAATTATAATAAATAACCTACTACTTAGGAAAGTAAAAGATAGAGACATGAGCAGTGCTACTGTAAGATGATTGTAGAGTGTGTATGAGGTAGGTGTGGCTAAAGAGGCCTTTAGCCAAGCTCTCCTTATAACAACCTTATTAATTGAAGAAACCAGAGTGCTACTTCTTGAGAGACACAGATGGCAGATCTATGGCTGCTGCTATGGGCCACAGTTCTTTGATGCAGTGGCTAATTAACTGTATTTTTTGCATGGGTCATCTTAGCGCTAACTCTCCATAGCCACTTAAAAATTTAAGAGCAATGGACGGAAAGCCAAAGAATACTGATAAGTCGTATAACTTGTCACCACGCCATTGCGCTTGCTCTTTCTGAAAACGTTCTCAGTCACGTGAGTTGCATGTGGATTACAGAAACGAACCGTGATTAATCAAGACAATCGTAATCTCACGAGCAGGGTGCGGAGACTCAATCACGAACTTTCAGTTGAATTATTGGATTAACTGAAATGAGCACATTCTTGAAAGTGTTACAATTGACTTGTAGCTGCGATGAGGATAAAAAGGGAAATAAATTTTTACACTTCACAATTTTTGCGGATTTGTTTTACAGTGACATATTACATTTGCTTTCTAAGACATGGATATCGAAAGATTTTCTTACACATTCTGTTTTATTTTTGTTGACCGTATTTCCATTTGGTGGTCTTGAAACCTGAGAACTTACCTTAGCATTATTATCATTCAATAGTAAACGCTTCAACATCTAACAGATAACATGGGTCTGAAACTAAGAAAATCAAACTTTATTGCAACTCATCCAAAGACCGATGATGATCATTGGCCACTTCCACTTTTAGAAGAATCATATGACAAAAAAAAAATTAAAAATATTCTTCTCAAAACGTTTTCCATAAAGGAGAAAAAATGAATACAAACTTCAAAAAAATTAATAATAGAAAAATAATATCCTTTTTCAAGGCTAATACATTACTCAATAGAAGACGAAAATTTTAAGCCAGAATTTTCTGCAATTTCAGTTACATAAATGTATCCGATAACTACCTACCAGCACATTCTTGAAAACGTTGTGGCAAATGGTTTATAACTAACGTCAGCACAAACATCGAAATCAATGTTTAGAAGTAATTGCTTAGTAAAACGTTTTCCAAGAAATTTTACGTCAGTACATCCGTTAACTTTGAAAAACACAATTGTCTCCATGGTAGTTACCCAAGTAGCTGTAGTTACAAAACTTTCAAAAAAATTCACTTAGAAAGCAATTCTAGCTGTAAGTTTAAGCAGTGGTGGTGGTAGTGGTGGTGGCTGTGGTGGTGATGCTGTCCAAAACAGCTTGATTGTCGATTAACCTGACGAAACAAGCCGATTGTGTCACGCAAGCCGCCTTTTGCACTAGACTTTAAAAAACGCTCGCTGTCCAGCAAGCAACGCGCAAAGGTCTTAGATGCAGTTGCTTAGCATTTTAACAGAGCGTAGTTTAACAGTTTAAATACTCAATGGTAACACCCGTAGACGTGCACACTGAGTGGACCTATTGGTTGCGGCAAGATCGTGTTTGTCAGATGGTTTTTGTTACCCATTGACCGTATAAGTGATACACGAACGGGTCATATTTTGTTACGGTGAGTAGCAGTCTGGTAACCAAGATCTCAGAAGTAATATGAAATTCCACAAGGGATAACCACAAAAAAATGATTCGGTGGGCGACCATAGACTGAAACTGATTTTTATTGACGATTTGATGCGCAAATCGTCTGGTAGTGGTGGCATCGTTTACTAAAAGCAGTCATCATAATAGTTTGAGCGTAATTTTAATCTTAAAAAAAAATTTTTAGTCAAGGTAAGGGTCAGCGCAATCGATCGCTAAACTTTCAATATATTGTCATCTTTAGAAATTTACAAGATCGCGCATAAATATAAGTTTTTTCTGGATAAGGATGTTCGGGAAATCCTTAGTTCTTGCAAGAAGCGTATTAGGATACTACTTCACGACCACTTTGTTACCTCTTCTTGGATCTTAAGCAAAATACACTGCACAAATTGTCAATTTTAAACTTGCATTTTCCTAGATGATAAGTATCTGTACGTATACTTGGCTAAAAAACAGATAGAAGAAAATGACATGGTGAATCAGCTTTCAATCGTATCGTTGTAATGGCATCAAAGTCATGTTTCTCGTTTAGTCGAAAATATTTCACTATTGTTAAAGCTCTTCAGTACTCTTACATTAAATACCAGAGAGCCCTGTTGCGCAAAAGCCAATACAACGGTAATCAAGTATATTTAAAGGTAAGCGTTAAACATTTTTGAAGGAAGCGTTGTTCTAAATGTGTCACACAAAAAACGTTCGCGTGGACACGCCAAGGTTCTCAGAGAACTTGCGAAGCAAAAAATTTATTCTTCGTTGAAGAAAAAAAAATCATCGTACAACAATGTTAAATAACGTTTAACGTCATTTAAGTTTGTTTTCAGCTTCAAATCAAAACTAAAAACTGTGGACTACAGTCTCACGCTCCTTCACAGGCTGCGGGAGGGCAGATAGTCCAACTATTTGTTTGTTTAAGAAAAATTAAAAGGAAGGAAGAAGTAGAGTGTTGAATACAATATCCAGACTAACTTACCTTTCTTTCCGCTAATTATTGATTCTGGTGGCCTGCGCTTCCTCTTTCCGTCGATTTATAATTACTTATTTTTTTATTTATTTATTTGTTATTTATTATTTTATAATAATTTAAATTCCTTTTTCAATTAGTTTTATATCACTTTATTTTATATTACTAGTATACATATAAAATAAAACAGAAAAGGAAAAAATAGACGGAACGTCTGGTTAATCTTATA
>NW_019384255.1:691455-745271 GCF_000648655.2 Copidosoma floridanum | reverse complement strand
TTGATGAGCGGCAGCGGGCTACTAACTAAAACGCCGCGCAAAGAAATGCACCTTGCACGAAGTTTTAGTTAAACTTCTTTGTCTTACTTGCTATGGGGCCGGTACTTGCTGACTTCATGTGTTTAGGCTTCATGGCTCGCTTCGGTTGTCACTTGACACTTTCAAGAGCCACGAAGTTCACAGTCAGCTTTGTTAGGCGACGACTCTCGTTGAGTATGACTCTGTAAAGAGTCTTAAAATTTTATCATTGGGAATGAAATATAACAGGATAAAATAGAATAAAAATAAAATTTATTAATTTACGCAAGTCGTCACCTAACAACAAGGAGAAAGTTTCTTACTTGCTGTGTTGGGTCCACTCTTTTGAGTGGTGTTGTTGAAGCTGTAGCAAACATGGGGCACGCAAAAAAAAAATTCGTCTGCTTCAAAAAAGCGTGGATCAATTACGAAGCACATTTCCCAACGATAATCTAAGATCTGTGCAAACGCCAGGTACAATGATGAGTTTACTCGACGCAGAAATAAACGATATCTTGAATATATCATATAACAACAAGTGAGGAAAGTGAAGGAAGTATCAAATAATTTTGCAACAGTACTCATGCCTGAAGAGATTGGACAGTAAAAAAAAACGACATGCGGACGCTATAACGCTAAACATCAAGGCATCACAAGGTGACAATCTCTCAGACAACGACGTCAATGAGGACAAAGAAAATCGCAAAGATAAAAAAAGATAGAATGCTGAGGATTTATTTTAAGCAAACCAAAAATGTTTCGTCAAAAAGCTACAGTTATCGCAGACTAGTGGGGCGTGATCAGTTTACAGTGGCAACTCGTATGGCAAACATCCTACTAGAGTGTGTTGAAAACGCCATAACATTAAAATTACTGTTTAACAATGACGATGATGATAAATTTATATCACCAATTAAGAATTCAAGATTTACGTTGAATAGTTAGACTTTTTTTGATGAAAGAAAAAAAAATTAAAATGTCTTGCCTCCATCGAAACAAGTACGTGTGTAATTTGCTCCCGAGTAGAAGGCAAGGGTAGCAAACACCCGGGAGATGATGCCGTACTTTGTTCCGAAGGCCCGTATACGATTTTTTCTCTTCCTCCATTAAAAATACGACGTTTTTCCCTGAGTTAAGGGAGAAAAGTGCTATATAATCTCTCAGGTAAAAATTGCTTTTACTGCTTATAAGGGAAAGTATTTTGGTATCCTCTGCGAGAAAATTGCCTCCCAAGCCGTAGGTAAGGCTGGCAACCACGCAGAAGATGGCACAATACTGTTCCTATGAGCAGTACATGCGATTTTTTACCTAGGAGGAATGTCACACTTTTCTTCGCGAAATCAAGGACCAAATCTTACTTTCGGTAGGGGTATGAGAAAAAGTACATTAGGCACGGCAATGTAGATATGAACTCCTTGGATGAAGCATGTTGTCAGCACGATCTTGCCTACGCTGCGGTAGAGAAGGGAAAACATCTACTAGCCAATCGGGCGTCGGCTAAATTTTCTTTTTCGCGTATGCGTGCTAGAAAAACACTCTCAGATGAGCGAGCAGTTGCTTTATTGACAGCATACTGCATGCAAAGAAGGATTACATGTGATAAGTTTTTTCCGCACATCAAGAGAGTCATTGAACCTAAGTCTAAAAAGTAGATTAATATACTCAAGTATGAATTTATACTTCTATAAAATGATATGGCAAACAATATAATTTCAATTATGAAAATACCTTCTATGAAGCAATATTAAGTACCAAGGTGGTGCAATTATCGTGGGAATAAGTATACCTACGTTATTTTGGTTCTATTTTCGTTGATAATCAATAAGTTAACGATTATAAATATAAACAATACATAACGGCACAATAAAAATAACTTACAGGGTTGCCAGTATAAGACTGCGCTTTAATGAAATCTCCCGATGATTTAAAAACAACTTCCTACTGCTTATGCGTTGGTTACAACTGTAACATCACGCTGACATCTATTACATACGATCCCACACTTCTTCCTAATCCATATTTAATCTCAAATACTGTTGCACATAAAAAATTCAGAAAAACTATTCTGTAGCTTTCTTTTAAAGAATAGTATTACATGCTAGTGCATGTCCCTTTAGGACGTTCATCACACATAGATTTTTTTCGACAGATTTTATCGGAACGTCAAATGTACGTTGAAATATCATAAAAACTACCCACGAAAATTGCAGCTCGTTTGACTGTACCATTATGTTATACATGTTTGATTTTCAAAAATCGATCTTCAACACGTAACCTAATAAAAAAATGACCTTAAAAGGCATTTATATAATTTGTAGGAATCTCCTAATTTTTTGGGTACAACAAATTACTTTTGATGAACCACTCGAGTTTTCAAATAGACCCACAAGTTGGTTTTTAAATAAATTTGGAAAGAAAGGATAAAGTGTGCGTAAAAGCATGTATGTGAGTACATCCACATGAGAAAAACAATTGCTAGCTTGACTGCACACATGAGAGTTCCTCTGACTGTTCTGAACTTTTTTTCATTTTGCTATGTAAAGAACGTCCTTTAGGAAAAATATTCAAAGACTAAAGCACAATCAAAATAATTATTGCGTTTGTACGATACAAATAAATCTTTTTAATTGTTAAAAATTTAGAAAGATAAGAAAAACTGTATAAACAATCAATTATTTACTGTAGAAGTAATAAATAAATGACATAAAAATTAATACTTATCAATACATTGGAAAGATGCTCTGCTAAAATATACTAATTTCAAAGTTTTCTGAAAAAATAAAAAAAAATAAAAAAATTCTATACGAGCAGTTGAACGAAAATTAAAAAAATAGATATATTTTTTACGGTTCCCTNCTACACCATAAGATGCAGTAATCGATTTCTTAGTATTGGAACAGTTTGTAGCAGAGTGGATAAGGGCCTCGACTATTATGCAGTAGGTCGGTAGTTCAATTCCCTTTGAAAACTTTTTTTTTTTTTTTTTAGAATTGATTAAAAGAAAAAGAAACATAATTCATAAAATTTAAAGTTTGTGGCATGGTAATGTAAAGTGGCGTCATGTGGTATAGAGTGGACCGGAAGTAGGCCACGAGGGACGAGGCGAAAGGGGGCGAACCAAGCAAAAATCTAAAATCATTGATTTACTCTTGCGCATAACGGGCCTATAAAAGTATAAATTAAAAAAAAAAAAATGCATAAGAGCTTGCAAAAGCTTTACTACAAAGTGGCGTGGTGCGATCAACTGCACAAGCTTGTGGTAACAATCTTGCGAGTGCTATGAAAAATAAATTTTTGCGATCGAACGTTATTAGTTGGCTAGACAGTCAAGATATCTATAATTTATATGGATCCACTAAAAATCGCTTTCCTAGAAGAAGCTTTAATGTGCGTAACTTTGACGATGCGTGGGAAGCTCGTTTGATAGACTTGAAAGCTTTAAAAACTGAGAATGATGGCTGCGCTTATGTTTTTATTGTCATCGTTGTCGTCAGCAAATACGCTTGGGTGGTACCTATCAAAGATAAAATATGGAAAAACGTTACTTAAACATTTTAACATATTTTATCAAGAAGTGACGATCGTATACCAATGTGTCTTCAAACAGATTAAGGTAAAGAATCTGTACGTCATGAAATGCAATTCGTTTTACGAGGAAATAAAACTGAATACAGAGTGGCACGTAGCCCACAGACGTAGGCTGAAATAGCTGAACGTTTTATAAGAACTAATAAAGAAAGAATGTGATGATACTTCAAACACAAAAATAATGGACCCTTCGTACACATTCTGTCAAGTATAATTAAGGTATCCCATCGCACTGAATTTTCGTTGGCAAAGATGGCGCCAGCTGACGTGACTTTGCACAATGTTGCGTAGACACGTGAGAATACAAAGCAAAGTTATGGCACACATATTTATAAAACTCCAAAGTACAACGTTGAAGTTTTAGTTCGTATTAACAAGACAAGAAGTGCCTTTGTCAAAGGTTACGAAAGTAGTTGGACTTTAAAGTTGTTAAAAATTGTAAGTATGCTTTGCACCCAATAACCTCCAGTGTATTTTTTCAGAAATTTGGCTGACCAAGACATTGACAGTTTCTTTTACGAGGAAGAATTAAGCAGAGCGCAACAGAAATTAAGCGAAAGCTTCTTTGAGGTTGACAAGATATTAAAAAATTAAGGTAAAGGTCGTTTAAAATAATATTTTATTAACTGGGAGAGATATCCTAAAAACCTAATTTCTGGGTAAGAGGTAACTGTTTAAAAGATATAAAATAAAAGACGAATTAATTATTGTGTTACCTAGCAACAGTAGCATGCAGTATACATAATACTACTACACATGAAGTGACAAGATTACCTTAGCAAATAAGTTTATAAGGTGAAAGGGGTGTTATTACAAAAAAGATTCATTTAACATTGACGGTTCAACACACGGTAAATAATAGCGGAAGAAAAATTACCGTAAAACTCCTACTGTTGCTACACAGTAATAGACATAGAAAAGGTCTTGTGATTTATGTAGATTTTTACATACGCCCTAAACAATACGCAAACGTCAAAGAAATGATACATAAAGTCAATAATTTTGACATCATGAAAGATAAGGTGGTTTTCAGTTTGAAAAGAGCTGGTGATATAGTGGCTTAGTAAGTCTATTCAAAAACAGCGCACAGTGAATATACGTATTACTTACTATTATCCGAAAAGTTACGTGAAATCTTGAGCTTTAAGAGTGCAACATGTCTTTTCTTAGAAAATAATGAACTTTGATCAGTTTTTACAGCAAATCTCTCTAACACTTCAGTGTCGATGCTAATGTTTTACCGTAACATCTGCGAACCAAACATCGTAGAAGACGTTGAATCGTGACTGTTGCTAGCCATATCATTGAACCTTCAAGGTTATGTATACGACTGTGTCAAAAAAAAATAATTTTCTCACTTCTTATGAACATACCATTATTATTTAACTCATTTCACAATTTGAAAATCGATATAAGTTACTCAATTGGCAGACCAATATTACTTGTCTTTGGGACACTGACTGCAACGCTTCACTTTAATCGAGTTAATTGAAAATTATAAGCCACATGATGGCTCTGTTGGCAGAGTGTCTGCTTACAGATCTTGATAGCCAGAGTTCAAGTACCACTTTGAACAAAAATTTTCATTAATAAATAAGGTTTTTTTCTAGTGGGAATTTGAACTTCATGAAAACGTACCAATTTTCCTACCATTTCACACCTACCGTTAATTAACCAACGTATGGCTAAATACACTTTATAGTGTCAAACTAGCCATGTCTGAGCCCCTTAGGGGGCGATGATAAATATAAAAAATAAAATAAAAAATTGAAAATTATGGATCTCTACGAGAACTAGTTAATTGTATTAAGTGGTGGTGTTGAAAATCTGACCACAATTTATGAAAATAGTGGAAGAGGTTTTGAATGCATTTACATAGAGTCCCCCTATCAACGAGGATATGGATGTTTTGGGACTTTTTGAGTTTTACCACAAATTAAACGAGCTTCCAAGGATGTTAGCAAAGAAACTGTTTATGCAGCTATAAAGATTGTATCTGACGTTAACACTAGAAATATAACTTTCAAAAATACATTCCGCATGTGCGTGATGAAATCTGAAAACATGCTAAAGAGAACAGCTGGAAAAAAATTGGACAATTTTTTGAAGGTTCGGGATATAAAGTGAGCCAATTTGACGAAACTTTTCAGTTGCAGTTGCTTTGTAAGACTATGCAGCCAAGGCGTGGAAGTTGTATGAGTAAAAAGAAAAATATTAAGAAAATGTGTAAACAAGACAAAAAAAAGAAGAAAAGAAGATTAAAAAAACCAAACGTTAGGGGTCTCGGTACCCCCGACAGAAGCAAAACTGCCTTACATGTGTGGCAGTAAAATATTATCCGACATTAATTGTAATAATAATGTCGTAGATACACACGTACATAAACATGCAAAAGCATATTCGAGCGCCCACAAACTAACGCACCCATACACTCCTACACACATATATTTCTGGGACAAATATTTAACAATTTAATGTCAAATATGTAAGTATACATTGTTTACTAAAAAAAAATAAATTTTAATAAGGTAAGAAGTTGATACATTTGAAAAAAAGAGCAAATTGAATATAGGTAAAAAAATAGTATTTATTCAGCCAGAGTATAGCAGTATGTACAAAGCTTAGACACAAGTAGTATGAATATATTTTCTAACATCAACTGATAACCTTTAAAAATAAAAATATAGATTTATAATAACTGAAATATAATGCGTTTACTGATGATATAATGTTATCTAAAAGCCTTGCAAAAACTGCAGTAATAGTTGTCCTAATAATGACTTAATGATAACTTTTTTTTTTGTTTTTCTAATCTAATAATGCGTAAATTCTAGATTTGTACAAAAATGTTAAAAATACATACCTATAAAGGATTAGTTCAGTATAATACCTTAATCAGAACTGGCAAGCTGCACTGTACACACGCACACACACATACACGCACACATATATGGAAACAATGTACATGGAACATGCAGCCGCATAAGTATACAGTACGACGTAGTAATACGAATACGAAGTCGGTGGGAGATCAGAGAGGGCCTTTGAGATGGCAAAACTCGACCACTTCCGAGCTCGTACGACCAACTTTGAATGCTACAGCAGCAGCAGCAGCTATATATATATACACGTCCAGCTATTGCGGTACTGAGCGGAGCGGGGAAAGCAAGTTGGTCTTTTTAAATCTGTCACTTTTTGCCAGCTCACTTATAGCTTCAAAACGCCCCATAAGAAGCTTCACTTCAAAAAAAGGAAAAGAAGAATGCAAGAAATATTTGTAAAAGTTAAATATAAGAAAAAAATGGCGTTTTTACATATTCTTAAGGTCTTAATTTTTTTTGTTTGATGTTCCACTAACTCAAACAACTATCCAGAGATCGCACTTCATTTAATACAAGCCGATAGCATTTCATTCAAATGATTCACCAGTCAAACTTGTCGTACCAGGTAACGGTGACAAATACATAAATCTCGCACACACGATGCTTAATCTTCGTGCCAAGTAAGCCGTCAATGAGGATAAATAATAAGACCCTGACGTAGCCTCTAAACTCACAAAGGTAAGGCTAATCAAAAATTTTATGCATTCTTGTTCAATAAAATGAATGTGTTTTTCAATCAGGAACCCGTATCACCTCCTAACAATGCGTACTCTTACCAAGTGTATTTAGAAACTATTAGATTACGGACCTGCGGCAAAACTATCCCACTTAACGAGTGTTTTATGGTGCGTCATTACGGTGAAAAAGATGGACGCTGTGTTAGGTGGCAACGCGAGACACGTCAAGTGATATATATTACTACCAGCAAAGAATTAATTATTTTGATTGGTCATCTTTATTGCGATGTATACAATCAGAAAAAATTACTTATCAATAGCGTCAAGGTAAGAATGCAACGAGTAAGATTTTACGATGAATTTTTTTTATAGACAACTTGAACTTGGTTTCCGTTTGTATCAAAGAAGCAAGTTTTTAAGAGAGACGCATTTAAACAAGCCCTTCTGTTTTGCTTGCCCATACTTAAAAAATACTAAAGCCCTATCAAAGAGCACGGCAAAATATCCGCTTATGTGTGTCAAAGTTTAAGCTGTGATGATGCCCTGCGGTGTTCATGGCAAAACTTTGGATAATATCATTTTGGACTAGTTATCTAAGCGAACAATCGTCAATTTGGTTAAAAACCAAGCTCATAGTGGCGATTGCACTACATATTCATTGAATTTTTATCATTGAAACATTATTTTTTTGCTTATACATTGACAACGTTGAAGTTTTTTTGAAACTATTAAAGCGAAACTTTTAAACGAATAATTTATACGTAGACGCTTACCATACCGTGTTTCCGGGTACTGGTGTTCCTTTTCTCAATTAAGAAAATCACATCGATGGAAAATTCTACTTCAACGTTTACTGCCTCTTTACTTTCAATTTAACACCAGATTTGTCGGCCAACGATTGTTCTTAAGTAGAATTAGATTAAACGTTTGATCTGCCAACGCAATAACTTTAACTGTTAATTGTATTGTGTATGCCAAGTACGAGAATATTCTGGAAATTGATGCGTCTCATTAAATCATGGTTGACTTCAGTGGCTAGATGGCACCACTAACAAAAAATACTTACACTCACTGATTGGGCACGTCAATCATCTCTCGATTTAGTTTCTGTTAGTACGTTCAACCAGCCATAAAACGCAACGAACCTCGTAGTAGACACTCAGTATTTTATGGTAATAAAAAACGTAATACTGCCGAGAGAAATTCTTATCGTTGCTTTAAACGACAAATTTTTATAGATTGGGTAGAAATGTCTCCTTGTCGCTTGCAAAAATTAAGTAAAGAGGTGCAACGACAAAATATTTAGTCGTCTCGACACCATAATGAACTTAAATTCTTTGAGGGTAAAGTACCTTTCAAAGCGATTTTTAAAATTTTGAGTAATTTTGGGAGTAACACACGCAAACTTTACGTCAGGGGTTATGAACAGTGGTATGATTTACACAAAATTACGAGTTGTAAAGTTATTAACTTGGAATACGAAATTAACTGACCGCGTTTCAAAGCCTTATTAGTGGAGGAGTATTGCATACACCACGCATTCAAGCAAGATTATCGAAAATATCGATTCAATTTCAATAAAACAAATAAAAGTAGTGTTTTTGTTAAAACAATTTCAATAAAAAATCATAAGACATAACAGAAATTTATCATAGACAGTCTGCAAATACTGTCACACCTCTCACAAATCCCTTCGCATACTGCGGGTGTATTCCTGTCAGGTCAGATCCCACAGGTGTGTAAGGAAACGACAACACTTGTCATAAAAACTGACAATTATACAAAAATAGGCACTTACAGGCTACTATCCATGATCATAAACAAGTTTATAGCTTTCTTTCTATAGCTATGGTGTACAACCGCATATACCTAATCACATCAATTGCTTATGAAAAAATAACTGCTTCGGAATGCTAAATAGCTACAAAGACTATTCTTAAATTAAATTAATATGTGGTCAGTTCAGTGTAGTTTTGTTGTCGTACCTGAGCCGTGGTTGAATTTTGAAAAATTTCTCGACAATTTTTCCGAAAATTTAAAGAAAATTCACAAAATCGCAAGTCATTTTATTTGGTTAAAATGTAACAAAAGAAATATAAACTATGTATCAAGTAGCGGTGGAGCTTAAAGAAAATTCTTACAAAGCAGTTGTTGTAAAATGTCGTTAATATAAGACTTAATTCTGAGTTTTTGTTATGTATACAATGTAATTTTGTCATTATAACTTTTAGTCCTCGCATTCGAAAAAATATAGCCAAGGACTATTATGAATTCTTAGAAATAAAAATGTCAGCATTTTGTAAGCCTACCTCCAAATGTTTGGTAAAAAAAAGTTACAGTCAGTGTTTTTGTACTTTGGTGTTCATAAAAATTAATAAACCTTATTATAGAAAAAGGTAGTATTATACATAAAGCACGAATTAATTACTTCCAACCAAACGTTGTAAGAAATATTCTGAGGGATTTGAGTGATAACGATGTGCAGAGTATGTACGAAAAAATTCTACCACATGACATTAATAAAATATCTCATGTGTAATATTGTGAACAATATTGTGTCTTTTTATTTTTGTTCCCTTATTTATGCTATAAATTATGGATATAAATAAAATACATTTAATAATCTTGTTGTTATTCAACCGTAAACTTACTTTTTTTCCTCATAACGATGCAAATTAAAATATAAAATAAAAGTAAAAAGGCCTAAAATCTTTCCGGTATACTCACTTATTAATAAATAATATAATCAGACATATACATAAAGTGAGTTCAGGCGATTACAGCAGCGGATTGGTAAGAAAATGTGAGGAGGGGAAATATACAGCTGCCTGCCTAGAAAGTCTTTCAAGTTCAGGTGTGGGAGGAGGTTATACCCCCTTCTATAGTTATTATACGGCGGCACAGTGACTCTCAATATCTTATATCTTGAGATTTAACGTAGTCTTTTATTTGTTTTAATACAATTGATACGTTGAATTGACCGAATACAGACCATTCTCATAACCTAGAAGTCCCAAATTAAATTATAGGAGTAAACTAATGGAAAATATAATGTTTGACTAGTTCTTATTACAGAGAATACTAAGTCAAGAATTAAATAAAAAATACATTTAAAAAGAGGCTCAAAAATGTCTCTTGTTTGGCTGATTAGACGCAAGCATTTAAAACTTGATGTAGAACTTCTTGGTGGTATTCAGTTAAAAATTAAAGCTCATATAATAAAGCTCTTGATCCACTAAACTAGGTCTTAAAACATTATTTATTAATTGATAGATAACACCTCGCAAAGCCAAGTATTTGCTAATCCCTGTCACTCTGACAAAACTTATCCCCTAAATGAACTTAATTAAAACTTTGAGTATTTATATAAGACTATATTGAAAAGTGTCTAAATATTTGTCTAGCCTGCCTGAATGTTTCAGGAAACTTTAAACTTAAAGTAAGATATTTATATTGGGCTGCTATGAAGTATAAAATTTAGTGCAATAAGCTATTATTTATTGCATTGTAGGTCAAGGAGAAAACGAGTCTCAATTCAGTCCACTAAAAAAAACTTTGATGCAGAATTGACACTAACTTAGTATAAACAAGATGTCACGTACCAAATTTTTGGTTTATGTAAATAAAAAAAAAACATGAATATTTTCACTTGCAGGGGGAAAGACCAATCAGTTGACAATTAAAAATGGCTTAATGATTTTTCCCAACTGTCTGCTTGTATATGCACACTTAAAGCTTAATGTTAAATTCTTACATTTAAGTGCTATTAAATATAATAACAAGAGTAAAAATTGTAATAACTTATTTTTTATTGCACGCTATCAAACGGAAAAAAAATTTTTAATTTACTCTACGAAATAATACTTTGATGCAGAATAGAAGAAAACGTTATAATTTTATTTATAGTGGTGTTTTTTCTCCATTCAAATAATAATTTACAAGGATGACTCCAGAAGTTGCCATGACTCTTTGACTGGTAATACATAAAAAAATGAGTATTTCTCTTAGAACTTAGCAATAATTATTCATATTTTATAACTAGCTTACTTTTAGCTTGTGCAGTTAATTAAAAAGCTTATCATTTATTACACTGTTGCCCAAGAAAAAATCAAGAGTTTATTTTAATGACAATTATTTTAATACAGTATTATAGATAAAAAAGTCATACTTTCATTGATGTTTTTTTTCTAATCAGCTATTGATCGTATCAGATAAGTTTGGAAGCTGCAATTATTTTTGAACAGGTGACATCTTGACAACAATGTAAATAAACGTTAAGCGCGTTTTTTACTACCGTTTTTCAGCTGACTGCTAGCTTTCAAGATACTGCCAACTTTTGAGAAGCAAAGTTGATGCGTCATTTGTATAGAAACTTGTTTTAACTCTGCATGGGCCGAGTTTCTTTAAATATTGGAAAAATATTTTTTCATGTGAGGTAACATCAAATTGACTGGTATGGTTTAAATAATGGCCAATAAATTATTTTAATAAGACAATAATGATTATTTTAGCTTTATTTTTCGATCACTTTATCGTAACTTTAAATTTCGTCATGAATATTAGTCCATAACGTAGAACGCTGCTCCGATTATCGACTTGCACGCAAGGGTAAATAGTTTTTTTTTTATTTTAAAAGTCATTAGACGCATTACAGCTAGAGTTAAGATTGATTAACAGTTGAAATATATTAAAGTTGCAGTCTCTGGACAACTTACAAATTCTTATATACGCCTAGACATTTGGTTTACGTAAGAGTTAATTGCTATAGAAAGCCAAATAGTACTGCAGAGAAGCGAGAAATTAAACTAAAGAGGCTAACAGTACATCGTACAAATTGCATTGCCGTAAGAAATGGCTAAGATCCTCATCCACCTCCTTACATTCACATCTTGAGTCTTTAACCATGCTTACTTTTGCTAAGAAAATAGCCAGACAATAATGGTTACCACAGAAAAAATTAAGCGTCACAATAATATTTCTACACTATCTTCCATCTACAATCCAAGGGGAAGAGGTATCTAGAAAAAAATCATCGTAACAGTGTATACCCGTCCGTCAACTCTTTTCTGTAAAGCTTTTAACAGTACGTGCCTAACACTCTAGCTTAAATTCTCTTATTTAATCCAAGTAGGACACAGCCTCATAATCACATTAAGTGAAAAGAGTGGTTTTTTCCACTGAATTCGCTTTCTAATTGCCCAGAACACCACTGAACGCAATTATCCACATTCATGTTAAGGAGCCTGCAATAGTTAAAGCCAGGAATTAATTGATTAAGTTGTTCAGCTGGCTTATAATTGGTACTATAGTCGTGACTGTGATTATTTAAAGATTATAGAGCACTGTGGGAGTCCAAAAGAATGAGAATTGAGATAATTAACTTAAAATTTCAAAGCCATACCTATCTAAACCTCGAGCAGATTTAGTAGATTCTTACACTCTAAGGTTACTCTAAACTCTATAAAGCTGTACAAAGACTGAAAAAACACATTTTTAACTGTTTGAGACATGTATCGTGGATTGGATGCAGCCCAAGGGGGTGCAAGCCAGGAAGTGAGCTCTTTAGCTTAAGTTTGTTGTTTTTTAACAAAATTTTGAAAAAGAGAGACATTGACCTATCTGTTTATAAAAATTTTGCAGGTATTCTACATATGACTGAAGACAGACTGAAAGCTTAGGCTCTTTTTTTACTTCTGAAGCTTTTTTTTTCATTTTTTTTGTTTTATTCTTAAGGTTTAAACTGTTAAGGCACACTTTCACTAGTACTTAATACATTTTTTCTGTTGGTGGGTACATTTCCATTTTTTAAAGGCAGCTTTTTTGAGCTTTTACCTCTAGCATATTTATCATCCCACTAAGGGCTGAGATTAAAAGCAGACTGGTAACCTTTGAAAGATCTGTTATCATGATGAGACGTAGACTCATTGATAACTAAGGAGAGTTCAATCAAATAAAAATTGTATTTACCAATCACAGACAATGAGTAATAGGTATAATCAAGTAAAAAATGGTAGCACTCATTCAATGCCTCAGTAAAAACACTCCAGTCATCTCTCTTAGTCAGTATTTAACAACTTTTTTCAACATATTCGTGTTTTAATATGCTCATTTTAATAAAGACTAGATAGTGGTTGGAACACCAAGTGGCGTCCACCACTTCGATTCTTAGCTTACCTATAAGATTCAGAGTACAAAAAGCCAGGTGTAGATTTGATTCATTTCTAGAATAAAGGTTTATACGGAAGCTAGTATTATTATTGTGTCACAGGAACTTAAAGTTTACTATACCATTATTAAATCTAGTTTTATAAAGATTTTATTGAGGGCAAGAGCATTTTAACCTTCTACATGCAGGCAGTTACGCCTGCCTATGACTTTTTAAACAATAGCATTGATAATAGTATAACAATAACAATAGTATGCTCCTTATATTTTCAAAGGAAACACATCGTAAGGTTCGTATTCAGATAGATTCAGTTACTGGTGCCTCCAAATTAAACTTGCAAGGAGTCAAACAGAACAGGTTAATCCTACTCCTTAATTTACAGCTGTCTTCTAAAAAGCATGATATGATCACGCCCTGGTTTGGTAAGACCTGCTCTTATGTATCTGAGTCCTTACACTGAAATAATACCACGACTCTTAACAGCTTGCAGTACAATTAAATAAGGTATACCTGGATAAGGATAAAAAAAACAATCCTTTTGTTTTTCTCAATATAGGAGTACGCTTTTAGGAGCACACCTTCAATTTCCATACTTTTGTTCACCACTGATACAAAAGTAGCTTGTCTGCTACAAAAAATCAAAACCCTGCCCGATGATCTCGCTATTTATCTGATTTCAATATACTTTCTAATCTGTGAACATAGTCATGTATGGAAACACCTTCAACAGCATCCAAGGTAACTACCTGATCTGTAGTTGGAGGAGAAGTAGCGTTTGCATAGCTTTTCTTGCTTTGAGTTTGTGAAACATAACTTGAGGTAATATTATCAGTAAGGTCACCATGAGAACTAGCCATGCTTTCAAGCTTCAAGCACAAATGCTAGGACAATCAGCCTTCACCACAAAAATACCACAGCTACTTGATCTAAGAACTGTTTTAAGTACTTGTACTATGCCACGCACAAGCGTAAGAAAGTACGTCCTCTTTCCCACAACCCAACAAAGAACTTCTTGAAGATTCGAATATCATGTAAATATATTATTTACTCTATTATAACGCACTCTTACTTGCAGCATTTTTGTGCAAGACTTGCGTTGAGATAACTACTTGAGTAAATCTTTCGTTAAGTCGAGTGCGTTATTCACAGAGTAGGTAGAAAAACATCTGATAATGAAATAATTGTAAACACTGTTAAACATCATATGCTTTAAAAATATTATGTATATTAACAATTTTTAAGATGAACTTCATCATTAAAACATTTATTTTTAGTTACATTCTCATCGACTGTGATACTGTTATAATCTTGTTTTAATACTGCACTGTTTTAATTATGCAATGTTTTTTTATTATAAGACTCAATATAATTGTGTTTAATAACTAAGTACAAGTTTAAGATTATTAACATGTAAAATACAAAAACTTTTAATTTTCTTATCACTATGCAAAGTTATGTAAATAAATACTTTTAGCATAATGTGACCAACTATTTTGTCAATCGAAGGTTTCTTGTTTTTATTAAATAAATTTTTTTAATATTTTAAAATCTGCGATAAACAAATCGTTTTACGACTACAATACCAATTGAACTGACAAACTGTCAGAAATAATTAACTTTCATGAATAAACTATGAAAAATTCTCATTTCGTAAAAAAACTTGTAATCTCTTAAAGAAGACTTTTGTTTCTTTTTTCCCTTGATGATACCTCAACCGCTGGTTGACTGCTCGTATGGCAACCTGCATATTCTCGTAGTAGTCGTTAATTAGTACGTCGGAGTAGTGGAATTTAACAACACCTAAATCAATACATTATGAAAACAGTTTTATAAAAATTATTTTCTGCAAAGCATTTATAAACATGAGCAGACACAGGAGCAAATGTTGTTGGCAAAGCTGTTTTTAGTTAACTATCTTAAGGTCTAATATATTTGTTGGCAAGGTGGTTTAACGTCCGATGGGCCTTAAAAAGACCAATGAGCTTCTTAAGTAAACTCATTTTGACTCAAGTTTCAAGCAAATTTGACTGCCTCTATACCTCAGGATGATCTTCTCTAGCATGTAATTGTAGCACTAGACTAATCGGAAAAAAACTACAACGTCTGAAGCGTTCGAGATAGTTGTAAAGCTCTTTTTTAATGTCTTCTGGTGTTACGCCAGACACGTTGGTGTCTAAAGCACTTTTATTCTCACAGCTCAGTCATTTGGCATTCTAAAGTAAAAGGAAATTGGTTTGTGATGCTTGCCTGTTGGAGAATTTCCTACTTGCTAAAGTTTACTTTTTCTTCGTAGATGTTAGGTTCACCAAGCAAAAATCTCGGAGACGATTTGTGGTTCCTGATTAAACGCTTAGAGTCAAGAGGGTAATGCAGAATTGTTGGTCGCCGGTTTTCCCAGCCTTGCAACGAACAACTCCGCTCATGATACCTGCTAGAAAACGACTGATTTGGTTTCATAGTTATTGGTTTTATATAGTCTTTTAGTCAACAAATCGTTGCTAGAAACGTTAGTAAAAATGTATTTGTTGGCAAAGTAGTTAAATCTTAGGTGGTGCACCGTGAGAGATAAAGTACTTTTTTTCCATAAATAAAATAACTCTATTTCTACCCAACCGATTTAAACAAATTTTTTTTAATAAAGGTAAAAGCATGCGAATCACTTAAAAATGAGTCCAAACTGTAGATGGCGCTGCTAGAATTTATGAAAAATGGCTGAATCGACTTAAATTAAGAAAACTTTAATAACAATTGGAGTGTAAACACTTTGGACACAGTTATTCTCATCAAAATGAATAAGAAACTATCAACTAAATTGCCACGTAGGTATACAATGCTTTTTGAGTCTACGTGATATGAGTAAATTTAATATGGCCGCTACTAAATGGCAAAAAAGGTAATTAAAAGGTCCTTTTTTCCGATAAATAAATTAACTCCAGTTCTGCCCAACCGATTTTGACAATTTTTTTTAGAGCATACGGATCACTGAAAAATTATTCCAAACTGTAGATGGCGCTGTAAAATTTATAAAAATGGCTGATGTGACAAATATTTGTAAATATTGCATATCATTTGAGATTATCCCTTAAATAATGTTATTATCTGTGTGTATTATAAATTTTAATAAGTGTCAAAATGTAGCTGCATGCAATGTTTAGATGCGTTTGATATTACTTTACTTATAAGATAGTACAGTAACCTATGCTTTTATGGGCAACTGATTAAAACTTTTATTTAATCTGATACAACGATATCATTACATAGTTGTGTCAATAAGAATTAGATTTGTGATAAACTACAACTGTTTAATAAATAATACTTCTGGGTGACATGATAATTAATTGACATCTCCGACATGTATAGAAAGCTAACGTACAATAAAGTTGATACTAATTTTTTAATTCTTTAGCTTATTATTATTATCAGAGGTTACTTTTATGGTATTACGGAAAAAGTTAAATCACTTTTTCTACATGCTCGACAGAGCAAGCAGATGTCTTAGGGTAAAAAAATAAAACTGCCATATACTTCCTTTAAGGATTTGTGGTTTAAATTAAACATTTATTCACTATATGATATAACTTTTTCATGGAAAAGTAAATAGTAGCTCAACAAATCCTGAGTAAAACATATAGTCTTGTGAAATAAAACCTAGTCATTATAAAACAAAAGTAACAATGTTTAATCATGGATTTTTATTATACATTACTTCATATTACATACTTCCAAAGATTAACTAATAACAATATTAACCATTATCATTATCACTGTTTTCAGAACTATTATTGCCTGATAAATTAAATCCCTCTTCTGTTTCAAAATCATCTGTATCATTAATATTATAAATTTTGCCATCTGTTGTATCTTGTTTATCTTGTTTATCTTTATTGAGTTTTTCAGTTTCTCTAAAAGAATATAATTATGCTTTGATAAGTTCTATTCATTATTTTAAGTATGTTTTGTTTTGTAAAAAAAAAAAATTTTAATTATCAAAAACAGTGGTAAATAGAAAGTGGATCAATATAATTTTGCACAAACATGAAGCAAAACATCTATTTTTTTTTTATTCAACTGCTTTGTAATTTAAATGTGAAACCGATTAACATAAGTAACACAAGGTATCTGTTATGCTTTTATCAAATAACTAAGATACTTAAAGGGAAAAAATATTAGTCTAATGATGCAAGCTTTCACAGATATCTTTTGCGATAAGCTGAGTACAGTAGTGTAGGATAACTTTTGAATATATCTCGAGAAATTTCATTAACGATAATTGTACTATTTACGAAGTAGTTTAAGATTAATTTAAGCATTACAAAATAAAATGTAAGACTGCCCCCCTATTATTTGTTTTTTCTATATAATTAATTTAATGTGTGGCAAAATAAATTTAGATGATATATAGTTATAACTTTGTGTTTATTATTACTCTGTCATCGTAATCTGACTTTAAAAAACCATTTTAATAATGAATAAAGAATCTAATTAAAAATAAAATAAAACCGCTTCTCATGAGAAAATTAATATTCATAATGGTAATCGACTTACCTTAGTTGAAGATATTTTTTTGCCTCTACCAAGAGATCCATACACTTGTGCTGCTGTCGCCTTTTTTCTAGGAATACCATCGAAAACTTTAAATCACTCATGTATGTGGCTCGCTTAAACGTATTTTCTAGCCTATCTTTTTTCAGACTTTTTGGTGGACATATTAAATTTACTATCGTCACATGGACTTACGATGCTCTTTATGATTACAAAGCAATTGAATAAACAATTGTTAATTCATTTATGTAAGACTTAGTCCGTCAAAAGTGTTTACACTTCAATTATTACGCAAGTATTTTTAATTTTGGTCAGTTTAGCCATTTTTTGTAAATTTTAGCAGCATCATCTACAGTTCAGACTGATTTTTTAGTGATCCGTATGCTCTTATCTTTATTTAAAAAAAAAAATTGTTCAAATTAGTTGTGTAGAAATAAAGTTATTTATTTTATGGAAAAAGAGTTTTTTTTTATAAACTTTTTTATAGTCTTTTTGACTACCATATTAAATTTACGAATATTACACGGACTAACAGCACTTGTAATGATTACTAGCAATTTAGAGAATAATTTTTTATCTATTTGGGTAAGAATAAGTCCGTCAAAAGTATTTACACTCCAATTATCACACAAGTTTTTTTAATTTCTGTCAATTCAGCCATTTTTCACGAATGCTCGCAGCGCCATCTACAGTTCAGACTTATTTTCTAGTAATCTGTATGTTTTTACTGTACCTTCATTTAAAGAAAAAAATTGTCGATATCAGTTGGGTAGAACTAGAGTTGTCTTATTTATGGAAAAAAAGGACCTTTCAATTCCCTTTTTTACCATTTATTGGCGGCCATATTGACTTTACTTATATCATGTAGACTCACAATACATTGTATTCTTACGTGGCAATATAATTAATTATTTTTTTATTTATTTTGGTGAGAATAACTGTGTCCAAAGTGTTTACACTACAATTGTTATTGAAGTTTTCTTAATTTTGGTCGATTCAGCCATTTTTGATAAATTCTAGCAGCACTATCTACAGTTCTGACTAATTTTTCAGTGATCTTTATGCTCTTACCTTTATTTAAAAAAAAAAAATTTGTTCAAATCGGTTGGGTAGAAATAGAGTTATTTTCGTTATGGAAAAAAAGTGCTTTATCTCCTACTGTGTGGCGCTTAAAAGAACCGATGGGATTAATAGTTAAGTCGGGAACGTTAATACTTATAATGGATCTGAAAAGGGCCAGTAGTAAAACTTCCACTGCTTCTTATTATTGTTCTTTATGGTGGAGAGCTGGCTGCAAGGAGCTTGACTTTTACCCTTGGAGTCTCTGACAATTACAAGTAAAAGATAATTATAAAAAAATAAGGGTTTTCAAGACCCATGATGTTCAATTCACCGTTGGTTTTAATAATTACATTCATTGCCTACGCAATTAAAACAGAAACATAAATTAAGAGCACGTTAATATTAGATCCCATCTGCAAAAAATTTATACTGAAAAACAAAAAAAAAAATCTCTTAGCTGTCGTGATGATAAGTGATGCATTTTCCCTCATAATACATTGTAATAATACTGACACATTACTCTGGAGGCGTTGTAAAATTAATTGAAAATGGCAAGATAAAGTGGTAGAAGATGAAAAAGCTATGGCAAATGGAGAAGACGTAACAAGTCAAAGAAATAAAAGTCATGCTAATATTTTACCGAGGAATCATGAAACAAGAAATAGAGAAACGAGATTCATAACACATGGATACGAAGAAAAAAAAATCATAATAATGAGAACAGACGGGAAACAGCTTGTAAAGAAGAGAGATTTCGAGAAGGGATCAACACAGTGACATTACAAAAAGAAACAGAGGAAGGTTGACTTCCACAGTAACTGGAAATTGAACGTACACATGATCAAATACAAAACAATGAGAAAAATATAACTTTTAGTTTTTATGATAGCAAGCAATGTAACGTTACCTCCATGACTGATTTATTATGTAGTGAGAATAGTAAAATAAATAAAGAACGTAACAGAGAAAAACAAAAGGATGATGACAAGGAGCAAGAAGTAACTTGTCAACAATAAACAAGTAAGAGGGAGATTACTTAGTACATCTGTCTCATATGGTACTAGAAACCTCATATAAAAAACCGCACCAACAACTATAGGCCAGTTTGATTAGAGTTGTCAGACAGCGACATCAAGTCATTGACCGTTTCACATTTGAAGCAAGGGGTATCGACGAACAACAACCTTACCAGAAAACAAGTGTGGAAGAGGACAATGTTGAAGAACTCTTATTATGAACAAGGGCAAAACATACTTTTAAGATAAATATACATTTGTTTTCTTCATACTCATGTTATTTTACCGATTTATTTTTTTCATAAATATTAAAACTAATAAAAAATTTTGTCTTATTTTCAAACAGATGTCCGATCTGGCAGCTTCAAGAAGAGTCGCTTCTAGGCTTTCTCCCATGCAAGAAACCCACTGAGATAACACTAAACCACAGCTATATGGTTACTAAATTAAAAAAACTTAACACTTAATATGGAATATAGGTAGTTGTGGAGCTAAAATATTTAGGTAGATGTTAAATATTTTTACCGAGTGGAGTGTCAAAGAATATTGTCAATAATAAAGCGCTGTATTATAATTTATTAGATTCTGTACAAAAAATTGAGATCTTTATAACTTGTAATGGTTATTATATTTAACTTTGAAGTGTATAGGTTAAATAGTTTTTGTAGGATAACAAAAATAGATCCATGTAATGTGTTTTTTCATAAAAAAATTTTTCAATAAATCAACTTCTTCACAATTCAAATATTTTCATTTACTTAATTTTTTTCTATGCATTTGCCTTATATCTTCTGTATATATGTATGATGATTCTTCAAATGGTAAGTAAAAGGCTTTGTTGGTGCTACTTGGATTACAGTAAAAATGTATGTCGACTAGTTAGGCGTATAACTTTTTTCAAAGACTTATTTAGTATTACTTACACGTACTTTATCACCTACTTTCAATTTTTATTTGGTTCTTTCTTTCGAATTTTTCAATTTTTAGAAAATATTCTTTTATTAATTACTAAAACATCTTTTGGCTTTACACCAATCGTTCGGTTTTTTCAATTATTGTAAGAAGTTATCAGCTGTTGTAAAATATTGAGCCTCTTGTTATTACCTCTTACACTAAACTTTTTCCTCATAGCATGCCTTAGGGTACGATTAAATCGTTTACATGTACACGCTTTAATATTACTGTACATAGAGTATAAGTTAGTCTTATAATTTCTTATAAGACCGTAAAATTTGCATGGTAAAACTCTTTACCACAATCAGTTTGCAAATTTGTTGGAACTCTCCCTTCCAAAAATATTGTTTTTATAGCTGCAGTCACATCTGAACCAGTTTTATTTTTTACGGGCATGGCCCATGCACACTTGGAAAATACATCTATGACTGTGAGCAAGTACCTGTATCCCTTATTTTCACGAGCATAAGGTATAATCTCCACTAGATCCGCTTGCCATGTTTCATCCAAGTCCCAAACATCAAACTTTATATAAAAAGGCCTACCTGTATGAGTTAAATAGAGAAAGAGAAAGGTATAAACAAAGAGAGAAACAAAATTAAAATTGCTTATTCATAGAAAATTTTTCGCCCTACACGCTGGTATTTTTATTTTTTCTGTACATCAAACCGTTAAAAAATATAAGCAAAACAAACTTTAAAACACAATTTTACATAATTTTGATATTATTAGACCACTCAAAAATAATTGTTACTATTTCTTTCAAAATCAGCAGGCTCATATATATATATAGAATATAAAAAACGCTCTATTATAGATCAATTTTCTAATTTAGAAGATTCTCAGTTGGTATCCATAAGTAATAAGAACAAAGATCAGATCGGTATGCTGCGTAGCGCAATCAATAAGGTCCCTCTGACTACCTATCCACACGATTTGGGTTCGATTCTTGGAGTCCGTAAAATTTGAATATTTTTTTCACACATATAATATATGTGTGTACGTATGTATATGATATATGTACAATACATATAAGATATTTACTTATAATATACTCTTTTATGTAGTTATATATATGGGTAGCACACGTTACAAACGAGAGAGGGGTGGCAGTAAGCGCGTGGAGAAAGAAACAGAGAGCTGAGCTGAGTCGAGCCAAGCCGAGTTAAACTGGAGATCGTGCCACCGCAAAAGTTGCTTCATTGTGTCGGTTGAACCCCCAAGCGCGCTTATAGATGTTTCACATCAAAAATAGAATTATACACCAGTTATGCCAAAGAGATTAAAGGTTTTTTAGACGCTTCTCGGCAGTTTTCAGCAAAAGAAGTGGCTGTTGTGTCTCTCATGACGTCAGCCATCAGTCATTGGATTGTGCAGCCTCCGTGCAACCATTCTACCTTACCAATGAATGTGCACCGAAACAACAGTCATCATTCAAGAAAAGTGTTTTGCTGGTTTGAGGGTGAATGTTTTGTTAGTAAAAAATGTTCACTGAACTAACGTTTATGGAAATAATACAGCCACGTACATGAAATCTAAAAAAAACGTACATTATCAATAGGAGCTGTATTTGCTATTTTTGGAAGATATATTTATTGATATCCAATAATATTTAGAATCATAATAAAGTGGTAAACATTATTCAGTATAAATATGTCATTACGTCACATTCTTACTGTAGGATATTTGCCAAAAGCGTTAATGTGTGGTGCTTATGAGGCACAAAAAAGTCTACGTAGAAAGAAATTTTGCGCACTTAATGAAGCTCATTAAAATAAATTGTTTCTGTATTCTTTCGTGTAAAGTTGCATTGAACCAAATAAGGAATGTTGTTCAGGTGCTCTTAATAGTTATAAGAATAAGAATTTTTTAACACATTTAAATAGTTCAAATGTTACAAGAATAAAAATTTAGCAAATAAAGTTGAAAATAGTTACAAGAATTAAAATTTTTAAATACTAAAAGTATGATAGTGCCTCTGAAACTTATAACAGTAATAATACATATAATAATATAAACTTATAATTATATCCAAAAACGATGACTGTGTACACAAATCAAGAAAAGCGTAAAATAAAAGATATAAAATATGAAAGTACATCTTGCAGCTTAGTACTAAGACATTAGTACCCTCTAATAAGCTAATAAAAATTTTTGTATAGCTTTAATTATCATGTGACGATTGAATAGTAAACATTAGAAAAACATGGGTCCGTACTTTAGCAAGCCAAAATATGAGAGACTTAGTAAAGAAAAGGACGATAAAAGCCAAAAAACTCTTATAGAAAGGCACGTTGAGGCATCTCAACCAAAAGTCAAGAGAAATTGATATTTTAATAATATTTGCTCTCATCTAAGGAAAGTGGAATATAATATACCAAAAAAATTAGTAATTGGTCCTTGCTAGGACTATGAAAATTTTTTATATTCTCTGAGCCTCAAAGTATACGTATTAAATTAATATTTTTTGCTATTATTAATATCCATTCACAAATGACTCATTTACATCTTATACTAACAGTATTGACTCGTAAATGTATTAGCTTATTCTATTCATTGGAAATCTACTGTGTTTAACATATGTAAAATATAAATAACATGTATTACTGTCAAAAAAATATTTGCTTACACTTTTTTTAGTAATAAAATATGTAATTACAGGTAAAAACTGTTCTTACACAAAATATTCAACTTTATTATCTAAGACGAAAGAAATAATTACTGACACAATTTAAACTAATTCTAACTTGCGATAACAAAGGACTCTACTATAACGTTTATAGAGCTGTGCAAAAAAGTGCATAATTTAACTTAACGCTTACTTGTTCTGTTTTTTAATATCTACATAAATGTTCACTCGAATTAGTGTGAGCACTTATCCATAGGCGGACACATATGTACATTTTCATGCGTATAGGTAAGTGGTCAAATGGGTCCCTTTCTCGGCACAGGTAATCATCCCCCACTCATGTGGAGCAGCGACAGCCATCCACTTGGAGAGGGAAGCCTTATACTATCGCACTACTGCTCCCCCTCTAAGAAAAAGGGAAGAGGTAAGTCAGAACCCTCCTAGCACACCTACTACGGAAAGAGGCGATTTTTGTTGTGGGCCAAAAATATGTAGAACTAATAATTCATCCGCAATGGTACTTTTCTACCTAATACATACTGATAATATTTTTTATATTAAAAAATAACAAAAGGTGCCTCTTTTTCAGTAGTGCTCTGTGAAGCATATCTTCTGAAACAATTTTTGACGCGTATGAAATTGGCTTTTCAATTTCATCACTATATTGATTTGACAAAATTGCGAGTATTTCATAGAAGGAAAAATCACATGATTATCTGAGTTTCTTATTTGTATTTTCGTATGCTTGTACTGTTAGTTTCTCGAGCTTTTTTTTGGCCCACTCATAGGCTTCCTAACATGCTTTTGATCACATAAGTTCTTCCGATTTTGACGCATGGTACATATATTTTAATCGTTTCGCTTGATTTAGCGTAAATCTATCGTAATAGACAATTAACCCTTAAAAATAGAAAAAGTTGTTTCGAATTTTTTTTGGGTTAAAGCTCTTATCATGACTTCAACCTTTTCTTGTGACTTATGTAACCCTTATTGATATAGCAGAAAACCAAAAATATTTATTTTTTCCTTAAAAAAATTTGAATTTAGTGATATGTACCTTAAATCTAAATTTTATTAATCTAGTAAAAAACTTTTGCAATGTATTTAATTTTTCTTTGAAAGTTCACCCCGTGCAATAAATAGTATCGAAATATACTTGCATATTTCGTCAACATTGTAAAACATTTTCCATTGTTTACTAAAAATCACCTGGACCCATTGATACACCCTTTGGTAAATTTGTATCGTCGAACATACCTGTATAAGTAATAATTAATAAGCAGTTTCTTAATCTTCTGCTTACTGGTATCTACATGCATGTGTGTTAAATACATCTAAAAATATACAACTATATTATTCAGTACTACCATTTTATCGTTGAATAAAGGTGAAGAGTGATGATTCAAAATTTTATTGGATTTACAATCAGTTTACAATTTCCATAAATTCTAACTGAACCATTGGACTAAGTAATCGGTAGTATTGGTGCGACCAATTTATTGCTCTCAACTCTTTTCAAATTTCCTAGCTTAAGTAATTGATCAATCTCTTCTTTTACTTTACTACGTAGTGCCAAAGGAACTGGTCCCACCGTTAATACGACTGATTATACTTGGTTTTTAAATTTTAGTTCTAACATTTTTGCATTAAATAATGCTGGACCAGGATCATAAAGCTTTGGATGTTGCTGCTCAGATGTTTTTCCATTTATTAACGTATTTTTGCAATTAGTGAAATGAGTTAAATCGGGTCGTTCAACATTTGCGCCTTTTACGTAAACATTTATTGCACTCCTAACTGATGCAATGGTTTATTTGTATACACCCTTAACTTCATGTCTGCGTTAATTAACTCATAATTAATTAAAAGTTTATCTGCTTTATCTTTTGAAATAACTTATACGAATGCACCCGTATCTACTTGCATACTTACATCATTTCCTCTTATTATGACATTTTAATACATTGGTTAGGCATTTGAATTTGACGTGCAATATTGACCACACTTACATTTATAATTATTGTTTATTAAGAAGCAGGTAACTAGAGTCATAGTTATGATAACAACGTTAAAATCAATAGAATAACAGTTTATTGGATCAAGCGACTTACAAACCAAAACGCATCAGTCAGAGTCACACAGCTAACTGATGGAATTATTAACTACCTACTTTAATCGCAAGCATTCATACATTTTTATTTATTNATCTCGTCTGGTAGCTCCATCTATAATGTCAGCAAAGAGATGGAAGTAAATCGTCTAATTGATCGACGGGGCGTTCTAGGGCTCTAAGCTGATAATAATGCCACTTCTGGTCATCGAGCAAAAGTTTGGAGTCCTGTGACTGACTCTTCCCAGAGGGGGTGCATTGACCTGAGCGATTTGAGATGTTCCTGGGCCAACTGACGTGTATGGTTGTAGCGTGACTCCAAGGTAGACCAAGGAATACCATAATTGTGTTACCCCATACGGGTGACATCATTACTTCTTATTAATTTTTTTCTTTATTTTATATCCAAGTAAGCTTTATAGTAAAAAATTATTACTTTCCAAAGTCTCAAGCCTTCGGCTCCTTGACTTGCTATAATCCGAATGAGTCCCATCACATTGAAAAAAAATATTATTTATCAAACGAGTTTGTACTTTTATTAATTATAATGAATTATTTGCAGAAGTGAAGTGTAGTTAAAAAAATGTTGGATATGGTATACTAAATGTGATGGACAAGTTTAAGTATTTCTAAAAGATGTTTGTGATTGAAACCTCACTATAATAGTAGATAATTGACGTTATAAAATTTATTTTATATCTTCGCAAGCCATGAGTTGCATCTTACACGACTGTTTTCAGTTTCCCTTTTATTATAATAATCACTAACACGAAAAACTGTTGTTAGAAGTATAAAAACAGTGTATCATGGTATTCTTTTCTGAAGTTGCAGAAGATTTTTGAATCATCCATTTATGTGAATTTTATATGACAATAAGTATGTATTCCTCAATAAGGTTTTAACTCTTGATTAAAAACAACATACATACAGAAAAAAATAACGTATAATAATAGAAAAAAACATTATTTCATTGATTTATTTTCTCTTACTTCAACTGATTTATTGCAACTAATTGTTCACTTTAAGTTAGTAATTAAAAATGCAGCAGCTTAGCAGAGCTCATCGGGTTTGAAGCAGGTGGATTTTGGGGCAATAATTTACAATACATGTTGTAGTTCACACTGAAAAGTTTTATATTCAGGATTACAATTAGGAGTTAACAATAAAGATACTAAGACTCTGCACAAAAAAAAAGGCACACGTTTAAACGTTATCTTGATCAGACCATCACGCAGACGCCAAAAGAAGCACTCTTCTCTCATGCTGTCTTCATGCATCGCACCTCGTTCTTTTTCAACTGATTGATACTCTCTAACATACGGAAGCTGTGAACTTGATATGCCACTAAGCTATTTAGAGCCAACGAGGAGAGCATTCGACATCAACGTCATAAAAGGTCAGTCAATGTTTTGAATATAAAGTACACATGCTCAGTCGCTTGTGACTCTTTGTAGAAAGTCTTAAGCTCTGCTTTCCAATCTCGTCTGGTAGCTCCATCTATAATGTCAGCAAAGAGATGGAAGTAAATCGTCTAATTGATCGACGGGGCGTTCTAGGGCTCTAAGCTGATAATAATGCCACTTCTGGTCATCGAGCAAAAGTTTGGAGTCCTGTGACTGACTCTTCCCAGAGGGGGTGCATTGACCTGAGCGATTTGAGATGTTCCTGGGCCAACTGACGTGTATGGTTGTAGCGTGACTCCAAGGTAGACCAAGGAATACCATAATTGTGTTACCCCATACGGGTGACATCGACTTCAAAATAAAAGACTTCCGTGCTGAGATACTTAATCTTTGTGATACAAAATTCGGTCTTGTGGAAGTATCAGTGGGGTATCCTGCGTAACTGCTACAGAGGAGCAGCGTTGCAATGGACGATCATGAGGTTTAATTATTAAACAGATAGAAGTAACATAAGAAACACTGTAGGTTAGCTATTGCATAGCACTTAGGCTTGACCATCACTACTAAAATTCTAATTCGTATTGACACTTTGGATGCCGTAAAATGGCAGAACAAAGTGCTGTTTTTTAATCACTGTTGAATGTCAAGACTCATTCGAACAACCAGGGGCTCTCTTTTGGCCAATGTGGGTTACCGTTGTTGACCACCACTTCATCAACGCAAAAATGTGCATTCAGATCTGATGTACTATCTTCTCCCGTTGTAAAAGAGGTAAGACATATTCATATCAGCCGATAAAGAGTACAACGAGAGATGCTTGAAACAGAAATTATGAGCAACGAAACACGCTCTTCTTAACGCACCGAACATCCAGCTGAGTACTTCAGATCTGGCACAAAAAACCATTGATTCAAATTTTAGCAGCTCAGTGGAGCCTGCCAAATCGGGAGCTGGCTGGATTTGGGGCTATGATTTACGACACATGTTGTTGATCACACAAAAAAGTCTTATTTTAGATAACAATCAGGAGCTTACAATGAAGATACTTACACTTCGCACAAAAAAAGTAAAAGGTACACATTCAAGCATTATCTTGATCGGACCACCACGCAGCCTCAAAAGGAAATAAGGACAAGAAGGAAAAGTGTGTAAGGAATATCAG
Organism: Copidosoma floridanum; assembly: GCF_000648655.2. The sequence continues at coordinate 717,062 of NW_019384255.1, read as the reverse complement.
TTACCACTAACTCTTGTCTCTTATCTTGTACTGCCCTTATTGCAGCATCGCATTTGGTTCTTTTTTGACCAGCTGATACACTCAAGTAGGCGAAGGCTGTGGACGAAGCAATCACAAATAATATTTAATAAAATTGATTATTAAATGTCAAACTTGCTTAACATTGACTTTTGCTAAAAAGTAAATTAAAAAGTGTATGTAATCATAGTCAGAGAAAATCTTGGCAACAGATTATTGTGTATATTTTTTATTTACATTGGATTTAAATATACATATGTCTCTCTGATTAGTATCTTACATAGTTATTTAAAGTCGCTGCTCAAATACTGTGACTCTATCCCCTTAGCCAATCAAGGCAACTCCTCCTTCCTCCATTAAATAAGTCTGAATTCCTTGCATTTATCTGTAAATTTAAACTAATTAAGTTGTTTGTCTAGTCCCTTTTCGCTACCTTTTTACCTCCCTTGGCAGCCTAAATAAAGACAAAATGAGTTTTACTCATTTTTCCCCCTCACCCCCTTGCGATCTCTTACTTAATTCAAGTCCCTTTCCACTCCTGCTTACGTAAGCCAAAGCTCTTATCATTTTTTTAAACCTCCTGTCCCGCACCCACAACCTTTCCTACAAAAAAAAAGAGTTCCTGTTAATTTCCTCTAAAATTAACAATCTATTCTTGGTTGGGAAACTGAAAATAAATAGGTTTGGCATCCCTTTTCTTACCTTTGAGTCTGCGTTTTTCAAACTTTTTATTTTGGTTAAGCAACTCATTGCCTTTTGGTGCTCTCAAGAAAGGAGATAAAAATTTCATTATTTTCATCCTATCTTTTACTTTCATACCATTTAAAAGTTGTCTGAAAACAGCTACACGAAAGTAAAATGTATACTTAAGTAGGAAAAGGTGGCCTAATGTGGGTTAATAGCCTACAGTGGGTAATGGCACATAAAATGCAAAGGGCCAAATGTGGGTATGTCGAGGTTACAGGAGTACTTCTAAGTTTTTCTTAGTCCCAAACAAGCCGTACCACCCGGAGATAGCGTATTTACACAAAATTTTTAAAAAATTAGAAATTTTATGAAATAGATTAAAGGCATGTATTTTTAGATCCGTCAAAAATGAGGACACTTATTGTGTGGTTGACAACTTTCTATAAATTTGAGCCCATTGAAGTTTTAATCAAGCTCAAAATATTAGTTTTTTGTTTTAAACTTTTTAAGGTAAGCAATACTTAAATAAGAAACTTGTGCTAAGGCAAAGCGGGTTGTTTAGCAAGTATCCAATTCGCAGTAATATTATTTGTTACTTATTTGTCTGAATTTTTTTAAAATAGTGAGTAAGAATAAGAGGAAAATACAGTAGTTAATGTCACAAAGAAGACATTTGCCTCAAGAATTTTCAAAATATTGCTTGCTTCTTTCGAGTTCTCAAGATACTGATTTAATAATCAATAATCACTTAGATCCATTTATAGACATATTTTTTAGAAGTAAGTCTCTTAAGCTGTTGAAGGGTGATTAGATTTAACTAATAGTATCACTTAAATAATCAAATAAATCGTATTTTCCTTCATTGTAGTGTCTTTCCACGTTGCCCAAATGGATAAGCCGTTTTTTCTCCCAGCCCCCTAGGGCAAAGCGGTTTTTAAAGGTCTCCTTATTTTTTTTGTAAGTCAGAACTTGATAGACAAGGACCCAATATTTTTCTTTTATTTTACAAATCTATGTGCTCATAACCGAAAAAAAATAGAAGTGATCATTAGGATCCTACAAATACTTAATTTTCTAGGCTTTAAACCTTAACTAGCCTGCTTTAGGCCCGTTTTCCCTAATAGAAGCTCTTTTACTTAAAAAGCAACTTTTTTAAAAGTTAGATAATAAAAGCTTAGGTCCACATTGAAGATCTGGAAAAAGGGCTCAAAAAATAAAATAAAATAAAAAATTTCTTACTTAAAACTTCTTTATAAAATTATTACAGCTTATGACCTCATCAAGTATAAAAATTTTTTCGAAATACCTTACTTTCGTGGCGTTTTCATAAGAAATGCTTTGCCAGTCAGTGGCTCAAATTTTTCTGAATCAGCAACAGTCAATACAAATAATATAGATGGGCTTGGTACTCACTAGATTTTTCAGTGTAAGTAATGCAATTAAGTTAAGTATTGAAATAGTTTCAGTGATTAACAGCCTCCAATTCATGTAATATGATCTTTGAGTTGAAACCGTTGTAAATATAATTATAAGAATATATTCTCAAAGTGCAATTTTTTCACCTATCAAATTGTCTCAGCACATAGCTACGTTCTTGATTTAGTAGAACTTTTAACTTAAAATGAAATTTCAAGTATTGACAAAGGTTATAACAAATTTAAAGTAGGCTAGCAAAAAGGCTTTTTAATAGCACCAACGGAATTCAAAATATTAATTCATTTTTTATCAACGTCTAGCAATCGAACATTATATTTATTAGCATCTAACCAAACAATAATCCTCTTTGAAGTGTCATAACATGTAGTCATACTATTGACTTGAGACTCACAGATTCCGTAGGCCATCTTTTACGCTTTGCTGAGCAAATTTTTAGAAATATTGGTACTCTGAACTTAGGATACTTGTTGCTAAGTTGCTATTTTCAAGATAAACACATTAAGAGTTTAGAGTTATACTTTTAGTTGTGCCTATATGAATAAAGAAAAAATTCTTACCATTTACGTATTTTTCCCTGCAAGAAAAGTGCATCAGTGAATGTACGCTTTGAATTTGAAGCACGAAAGAATTTCTCGGAAAATGTGTCTGCTGACTCTCTTATTATTCACAGTTGAATAATAGAGCTTAATATCATTAATGATGATGTAAATAACTTGTATAAGCACGTATATGAAGTTTAAAGAAATACTAGTTGTGCAGTCAGCGTTTATTATATCATGATGGAGTGCGTACGTACAACACCTTAAGGATCCTGGCAACGAATACGTGCTAAAAGAGTTTCTTTGGTGGAAACTAATTCATGAATACAAACGAGAAAATTTAGAGCTTAAACTATTCTTTTCTGAATAAGATTGGCAATCAGGTAATAGTCACCATGCAGAAATAAGTAATGTTCTTTGTGGTTCCCTCAAAGATGTCAAGAAAATTTTTGTAATTGGAGAACTGAATAAAAGTATGGATGTAGCCTTTGAGGTCCTGACATTTAAGTAAGGAAAAAAAAGATTGAAGACAAGTCAACCAATACAGATAAATTGCTTTCTCAATATAATGCATAGCAGGTACGTATAAATAGAGATATTGGTGAAGAGACAAAAGATGGAAGATAAAGCTTGAACTAATCGCCAACAAGAAGTTCTAAATGCAATAAAGAACAGATTATAAAAGTTCCAGTAGTATAAGCATGGATTCACAAAAGGGGAAACAGGCTGTTTAGCTATCAATTAATCGCTTAATTTACGCAAAAACAACTTATACTACTCGAAAAAGTCACAAATTAGAAAAGTGATGTTGATAAACATTAAATATAAAAATATACAAAGAATCAAATAATATTAGATGACATGAAAAAATTGAAGTATAAGTGATCGCACACACTTAGCCTTTCGATAGCTTCATGAGAATTATAGTATTTTTGTTTTTATTAACATAAGTTTTTAGCTTAAGAATCAGCTTCGCATATACAAAGTTTGTCTGGTCTTTAATACTAGCTCGAAACTTCTCAGGGTCACATTTAATTGACTCATCCCGTAATGAGCTAGCACTTAAATAGAGATCCTAGATTAGAAGTTTAAATGACTGGACACTTAAAAAGAGCGAGCTTTGAAATGTTAAAAGTCTGAGCAACTACTTCGGTTAAATACTTTTTGACAGGAATGGCTCAGGCCAGCGTGAGAAGTGGTCAATAAGATTATAAGGTATCTGAATATATCGCTGCAAGGCAGTGGGCTGAAAATGTCTACGTGGACATGCGTAAATCTGTCATTTGGCTTAACAATTCTCCTCGAGTTACTTTGACATTATGAGAAATTTCGACTTACTGAAAAGCAGAGCACACTTTACCCTGTACCTAATAACTTAATCACCTACCACTACCCAACGCTTGATTGTACGATTAGTGGGTTACTCGTGAGTTTTCCCCCACCCCATTACCACAACCCAAGTGAGAGCTAGAGAGGTGTCCCAGAACTCCCACAGTCTACCTATTTATCAGATTATATCAGAACTTGCATCACTAAGAGGTGTCAGGCAGCAGTGCACCTGACCTGCAGAGATTCTAAGAAAAACCAGTATGTTTATTTTTTTTTTATAATGCCTGCCTAGATATGTTAATACCTGGGACCATTTCCAAGATGCTTTATAACCTAAACTACGAAGCTTAACATAATATGAAATTTCATAAGGATCATAATGACTAGATTCAATATTACTTGCAGAGGCATAAAGGCCTACAGAAAGTGTCATAGCTGTCATGAAATTGGACTGGTGAAACGAATACACATATGCCTCATACACAACCTTAGTCAGTTAGCTAACCCTTATTAGAAAAGTGGCTTTCTTTTACCAGTCAGTGAGTAAAGTAGTTAAATTTAAGTAATAAAGAATATATACCTTTATTTAAGCCAAATTATTTTAAAATACTGTAAATATAAAGGTAATCACGTCAACTGCCCCAGAACTGCTGCAGACGGCCCGCGCGAGCGTAAAACACAACGTCTTCAACTCGTCGTTTTAGTCTCAAAACGTTAATAAAAATATTATCAAAACACGTCAACGTCTCGTACGAAGACCAGCACAGCTCAGATTTTCCCTCAAATACGAGGCGTCGACATACTCTTACGTATTTTTCTTTTATTTTTCTAGTGGTGGCATCCGTTCTTCAAAATTCTGCCTCTATAACGTCAAAAAATTCAAAAGTTAAAAAAACTCGTTATATCTTCATGATTTAAAACTTTTGGCATTTTTTGGACTATCTAGATCAAAAGATTAGACTTTTTTACGTAGATCTCAACAATAAAAGAAAAAGAGTTCTGTATTTTTAAGTCTTCGTTTTCGTTACTTTGCATTTAAGTGATGAACGAGACGGTAGGAGCCACTGTGGCCGCGCTGGCTGCAGGTCCGCCGTGCGCCATCTGCTACCATCTCTGGTTAGATGTAAGCAAATATAACTAACCGTGATGGTTTACACATCGCACGAAACTTGTTGATTGTTGCTTCGTACAACAATGTTTATTATGTTTATAACACAAGTTTATGTTATGATATGTTTAAAGCACTTATAGGTTTCGGTACTATTTTTATTTCTCAATGTAACTTGGTTTTTAAATTTTTTTAAGTAGGTTATGTGATTGCAACAGCTCTTTGTAGTAGCAAATGTGAATATAAATAAACTGCCTTAAAACTTAAAAAATACAATTCTAGTGCAAGAACAATTCCAGGAACATTGAATGATCATAAAAATATCCTCATTATAGATAACAAATAAATGCTACAGGAAACGTCTTTAAGTTATCAGTACGAAATCTTCCCGAAATTAAAAGGATGTAAAACGAGTGTAACTAAAAAGAAGCTAAAAACTGAGTAAAACATTAGTGTTTTTTATTATTGAATACAATTAGAATGTAAATATCAAACGTTTTAAAAACACTCGTTATTATCTATTTATTATTATGAAATTCTTGTATATAGACACAAATTTTATTAAAAAATTTATTTTTTATCCATTGCAAACTCTCGTAAAATAATTATTGCTTACATCTCATATATATATATATATATATATATATATATATATATACATATACATACACACATAGCTGAAAAAACCGTAGCAAATGGCGCACGGTGAACCCGCTGCCAGCGTGGCCACAGCGGCTTGCGCCGTCTCGTTTGTCATTGAAATAGTACGTAAAACGAAAAACTTTTTTTTTTTATTGTTGATATCTAAGTGAAAAAGTATAATCTTTCGATCTAGATAGTCCAAAAAATGCCAAAAGTTAAAGATTTAACGTGTTTTTTTAACTTTTGCAGTTTTCGAAGTTATGGAGACAGAATTTTGAAAAACGAAAACCACCACTGAAAAGCTGAGGAAAAAGTTCGTAAGAGTATGTGCTTTGGTAGTTTTTTTGTTAATGTTTTGAGACCAAAGCGACAAGTTGAAAACGTCGTGTTTTACGCTCGCGTGGGCCATCCACAGCGACGCTGGGGCAGTTGACGTGATTTTCCCCATGTGTATGTATGTGTTATGTACTTGTCAACACAGATTGTTCTTAAACTTAATAATACATAATGTATTGCTGACCAACTATGAAAAGGAGCTTCGCTTTTGTCACCTATTACCAGATTCTGTCGTAGTCATAGTATTAAAAGCTTAAGAAGTTGTCGTTTGCAGAGACCATATCATATAGGCTTTTTAGGTTCGAAATTTTGTCCTAACTTTTCTGCAATAGGGAATTGCTTGTTAAATGTTAAGACAAGATTAGTCTACAATTCATGTTAGAAAATATTTAAAAAATATGTGATATTAAAGTAAAATGCGAAAAAAAAGTATATTTTGCGTATTGATTTTATTATAACCTTTTTTTACTTTTTAATTAGTACACTTGCTACGAGTTGATAATGTTTATTGCTTAATACATATAATAATTGTTACATACAGAATTAAATAAATACGCAAAACAAAAATTGTTTTATGCAAGTTAAAGTCACATTTTTCCTTTGAAAAGTAATCTATGCTTACAAAACTGCGAGATGCTAAATGATTCTTCTGATAAAAACTTGTAAAAGTTATTAGTAGGCAATCTTTATGTTACGACTGTAAAGGTAACGTTATAAGAAAGCTTTCTTCTTCCTTTCTTATTTTTCTTTAAAAAATAAAAATAACAAATATATATTTGTCTTAAAAGTTTTCAAAAATCTTTATTTTAGATGATTCTACATTTGTGATGTACATCGGGGTAGAAAATAATAACTACTTCTCTCAGCTAAAGAACGCATCTGTAATATGGATTGGTACTGATAATGTAAATGTTAGACTGTCAAACACAAGTTCAAATAGTTTCTTTATGATGGTGGATTTATTGTAAGTATTAAAATAATGTATAATAAAACGTTTATTAAAGGTATGTAAGATGCCTATATAATTGTCTTCCGAATGTACAACAAAAAAATTTGTTCCGCTCAATCCACTGTAAAGTCTTTTTTCATTTTACTTTGTTAACCATTGATGCTTACAAAAATAATCGAAAAAAGGTGAAACAAGACTTATTATAAACGACTGATGATTTTGTCATATTATCTAAATTAGCCAATTTACATTTGCTCATTCAGATTGTTTTTGGCTCCGCGAATTTTATAATACGGCTAACAAGAGCATTGTTAATAACTTTTAAAAATTGTTTACAACGTTGCGTTACTTCCAGATAAAATTTATGTAGCAGTAAAAAAAGTTTTTGTTCGTTAACAGATTTAAATACATTGTGATAAGGTTCTAAAAATCTTGAAACTCTATATTAGTTACTGAAAAAGTAATTTTCTTGTCAGTTCTAGATGCACTTTGGGTAATTGCCATATTTCAACAAAGTTAGGACCACAAGTACTCAAGTATGAAATGGATAAGTAAATAATTACTCAAAATACTTCATTTATGACGACGTTAAATCCCCAAGTATTAAGAACTCTTGATTTACAAAATCACTACTACGTACTTGAAGTACTAGGATATTTTGGATGTAGTAAACAAGTAAAAATCTTTAGGTTTTTTTTGTAAGAAGAAAAGAAAAAAAAAATGATTCAGATAACTATTAGTAAGTTGAAAGCTTTTATGGCTATCTAGACTTTATGAAAAAAAGGCGCAAGAGGTCTGAGTTAAAACCCTGTTAAAAAATACTGACGTTATGTATTTTTAAGCTTTTACAAGGCAGATGAGAACCATGGTAAAAAAAAACTACTTGTTTGTTTTTTAAGGTACAATAACAGTATTTTTAGGCAATTTATCTATCTGTAGAAACTATTATTGAGTGGGTAAGAGATAAAGGAAAGAAATAACACCGTAAAAATAGAGATTTGAAATACGTAAAAATTTAGCAATAAGTGCAAGTTGAATGTAATACAATACATTGCAATTTGAAAGTCAGAAATTCACAATTTAATTTTTAAATCATAAGTTATTAATGATGTAATAAAAAACATTATTTTGACTTTGAATAACTGAAAAAAATTTATGCAACGTATTTTCTAAGTAGGTTCTTTCAACATTATTGTATTTATTAGTATAATATTACTAAGATACTACAAAGAATTCAGATGGTAAGCTTTAGCTATTGTTGCATCATACTATACCACAGCAGTCCTTTTTTTATACATGTTACTAATATCTATATAAAATCTGTTTGAAAAACTTTTTTTTTATAATAATGATCAGTATGCGAAAACTTAACAAATTTTTCTTTGAGTTAGAATGAGAACATTATGAATATACACGATAGTTTAAAAAGACAAGGCTTCACTGAAAATCAATGATGTAATTGAGTAGCACACCGTTTTTCTAAGATACATTTTTCAATAAGAACTTATTTTTATGTATGTACAGTCAATTGTGACTGTAAAAGTTTGAAACTAACATTCTTAAGAAAACCAATCTTTCCTATTATTTTATAATTGATTTGTACTCAAGGTGCTGAAACACAAGCGATCGGAAATCTACAACAGCAACTTTCATATTATATTTACTTAATAACCAATTTACTACCAACAAAATAGTGAAAAGGTCAATTTGTGATTAGTTGTTTGAATTTACAAACCTGACTCATTCTACTTGAAGACAAAAGTATACAAACTTTTTTAAAATTTAACTTTACGTGTATGTCACGGACGTGGCTTGACTAAGCCAACCAAGACTGTGCTGAAGCGCATCTGTATGTTGGCACATCAGTGCACAACTGACGACACTATAGAAGTGCACCTAAGAAGGCACTACGGCTTTTCTAGAAAGCAGTCATGGATCAGCAGTTACCATAAAGTCTTGCGAATTCTTCATGGATCAGTTTAAGTACCTGCTCTACTTTCTCAGCAGAGCTACTTATTATAGTAATTCAGCTATTTTTATTCATTTATTAAATACATCAGAATCACCTGATCCCCACTGACAAGAAAATCTTTGAAGTTTCTAGCATATCAAAAGCCTAATTTCGCAACAGTGGTGAGATGTACATCAAGATATTGACTCTAGTAGTCGAGAGTGTATTTTGCGCAAAACTAACCTAGATGTAGACCAGATACATCTATTATTCACTTGAAGAGAATCGGCATTATCATAGGTTACCAATAAGAACGACGTCTCCTGGTTAATCAATACGAATGAAGTTACTTGTTTAAGAAACGATATTAAAGAAAGAAGACAGTGCAAAGCAGTTTAATAGAAAAAAAAAGAATGTAAAAATCTATCAACGAATGCCAAGACATATCCAAGAAGAATGTAAAGATTTGTTGGACACAGAAAATACCCAGCAGCAAAAAGTGTCATCGGGAGCTGTAACACATCAACTTTGGGAGGTGTCACGGAGGTAAAATGTTAGCGCCTATGTGTTGATATACGAGCGCTTAACTGACGGCACAATAGTAGTGCACCTAAGAGAGCAGTTAATACAGCTTCCCTTTGTGGTAGTTGTGGCTCAGTGGTTAGCATTAAGTCTGGCAAATCATTATTTTGTTGGATGGAGCCCCTGTTCTGGCTTTGTAGAGTAGCTATTTACTATAGTAATTCATGTACTTTAATTGACTTATTTAATGTACCACAAAAATCTACTTCCCAGCTGCACAAAAATCCTCCAAGCTTCTTTCATGAGAGAAAGCTAACTTTAGTAACAGTGGTAAAATACTCAGGTTTGACGAATCATTGTTCAGGTAGAGATCCCAGTGGAAGTAACCTGGCGTGATACCATCAAAAAATCAGTAGCTTAGCTGAAAGGCAGCAGTGGCCCAGATCATACAAAAAATAACGTTAGTACTGTTTTATTAATTAGTGACGTAAAGGTTAGTGCATTTTAATAATCGTAATTTTCTCTGCGCCACACCATTACCAAGTGAGATCATGCACCCAGGTCAACACTCTGAGTATTTGATGACATTTTATTTTTCCATAGGCTGAGGGCACTGAACTCATAAGGCACTGCTTTTATAAGTAAGAGGTCTACTAAGGTAAAGTACCCAATTGTGGTCCCCTTACCCCAGTTAATGGTCCATATCTGAATTAACCATTAATAAATAATTGTTAATCAAGTTTAAAGCCTGTAAGTTAATAGTAAATCAAAACATAAGGCATTGAGCAAAGAATTAAATAAATTTTTTCCCGATTATCATAAAATTAGCATGTTTTTCAACGTATTTATTATCGTCATATGCAGTGCATATAGCAAGTCGGTTAAGTTGTGCAGGTTTTAATGCGCTTTTTGTCAACTTTGAAATACAGGTTTAAAATTTTGTATTATGTTTTGTGCAATGTTTTTCATATGAATCGAAAGCTTATAGTTTAAGGATTTGACGTATTACCAAAAAAAAATCGAAAAAATAGAATTTCATTAAAAATTTCGATGGTCCATCAAAAGGTGTCCTTATGGTGAATGTACCCCAATTTTTGGCCCGTCATTACAACGGTCCATAATTACCGGCCCTGTTGCTCAGTCCCACTGTTCAAGCGAAGTACCCCAATTGTGAGAGTGTATTTTTTTTTTAGTTTGCTGGTTACAATGATTTAATCGTCAGTAAATCAGTTTTAAAGTGCTACTGTAAGTATAATTTACCGTCTCAATCACACAATTGACTCAGTGATGATTGTTGTACGATTACTTAATATAAACAGATTTACATAACCCTACTTATGAAGAAGTTGCTAATGCTTTTAAGTTTTCATTAAATTCAAGCCTTTATTGATGATAAAAGTTCAAAAGATGCATGCACACTTTCAATTTTCCTTACTGTTTTTCACAGAGGTACTTATATTTTCAGACAGAAATGGATTCAAAAGATGTTATCAAAGGCTTTAGAGAAAAAATAAAAAAAGAAAAAATTATTGAAACTAAAAAAGGATTGATCGAAGAGAAAAAGAATATTGAAGATGATAAATTTAGATTTAAAATGAAACTTAAAGATATTCAAAAACAGATTCATGATTTGCAGTACGATGTAAAATCTGATAGTTAAATGTATCACGAGAACTTCGTGTAACTGTATACCTAAGTGTTCATTTTTTAAAATTTAATCTAGGTATATTTTGTAACATTACAATTTTACTGTGATATCATAACTTTAATGAATATTTAAAATAAAAGGCTATAATAGTAAATATAAATTACCAAATCTTCATAAAAAGCTCATAATATACTTGCTCTGCGTAAATAATGCGAAAACACACAGCGGTCCAATAATTGGGGTACGCAAGGTCTTTGACATGGAATATGCATGATCCAACAACTGGGATACTTTGCCGTCTGGTCTCAAAAATATGGTCTTAAAGATCTTATTTTTAAAAGCTCATTATTAAATAAATGAGCAAAAATTTTTAGTAAATTTTGTAAAGTTTCATTCAAAAAGGCATTTAAAATGAATTAAACAAATAACTTTTGCATACTATCAGTGTTTTGTGTGTGCAATATTTATTATATTGCTGACCTCAACATTTAGGGGACCACACTTGGGTACTTTACCTTACTGAGCTTGACAAGCTTGTAGCAAATGGCATGTGCTGCATAGTTTTGATATTAGAGTGTTGTCTTTCTTTATCTCTGATGGTCCTAAATCTTATTACATCCCCAGCTCTATCACTTATTATTTGACCATCTGGCATTGCTTCTTCCAAATGGCAGAGCTACCTCCATATTAAAGCCTACTTTTAATTTCTTACTCATAACTAGACATAAGGTCTCTGAGGCTATACATAGTTGGACCTGACGTAGTACGATGGTGGACGGTATCTTTGCTGCTATGCTATGGAGTATCCCTCAGCGTCCACATTTTCCATGGCTTTTTTTATCGTAACTGTCGTGCAGTCTTTTTTTGGAGCACTAAAAGCATTTTCTGTAAATCCACCCTATATCTGTCCTGTTATTATATTTTTTGAACTGTCAAAGTTCTTGGAACATCTTTTCCAAACTCAGCTGTTACAGTATTTTTAGTTACACTTCATCCTTGACGAGTATTCCAATCTGGTTTCAGAAGGGCCATAGTACACAAACAGCTTTGCATGAAGTCCTGGAATCAGTTCATGTAGCTGCGTACAATGGAATTTGAACTACATGGGCTCTCCTTCATTTTTTCAGCACCTTTGACTCCCTCAAATATACCTTATTTTCTAAGCTTTGATCCGTGGGATATGGCAGTATTCCACTGTCCTGTATTTCTTTTTATCTTGCAAGTCATAGCCAGGCTGTCAGCTACGGTGATGGACGGGCAGTATTATCCTGGCTTCTCGTTTCATCCAGCGTCCCCCACGGTTATGTATTATGTTCACTCCTTTTTTTTGTTTAAATTAATGATATTTATCTTTCCTTATCTCACACATCCTACCCACTCTTTTAAAATAACTAATAGATCCTTCTTTTCGTATAATTAAGAAGCCAGGCCATAGAATCCTCTCAGAAATTTACTTCTATACGTTTAATTTTTTTTCTCTCTGACAGTAGTAGAAAAACATTATCCATGCCAAAACAGCTGTTGTTCAACAAAACAAGAATTGCATGCAGCAATAAAACTGATTATAACGTTATCATGACGATAAGAAGCTGCATTTTTCACTGTTAAGTAATACTTTACCTTTGAATAATATCTTACATCATGCAAATTTTTCCTAAACACACATGTAAAAGCATTTCTTAAATATCTTTAGTAGAGAGAAACTGTATAGAAAGATATTTCCACTATGTATACAAAAAATTTTGCAGGCCAAAAACGCCTTCATTAGAAGCTACTGATTGTGGAAATCAAGTTTGCATACACTTCTAACACAATACATATTGAATAAAGTAATAGGTACAATCTTGCTGTTTTGTTACTATCAAATCTGGCTGTTTTTTCAGTATTGAATGTGTTGTCATCGTAATATTGAAGTGGAAAATTCAGAATCTGCTTAATTGAAGCGTGTGAAAATAAAAAACTAAGAAATCATCATACTTTAACAAAAGCTTTCAAATCAAAGTCTTACTTCAATAAAAATGTTCGACTTGTGATAAATTTATTAACATGCATAAGAAAAAATACTTTTATTAAATGATGAACAGTAAATGTTACCTTTCAAGAATTATGAATAACTTTATACTATAACTTGATACTATTTTATTTATGATACTACTATAGCAATATATACAGCAACTTAAAATTTGGGTTTGAGCGGATCATGTTGCATAACTTAATACACAAAAACCAGGGATGAATATTTTTTTGAGCATATGTAAGATTATATTCTTGGCTAAGCGAATATTTAATACATAAAAGCTAAATACTAGTTCTCTAAGAAAGTATTTATCTGAAAGCACTAGAAGCTTAGGTGGGGCTGTGAGAAATAAACAAGATACTCTGTGAAAAGATGTATACGATACGAAAAAGGGCTAAAAGACAATGCACTTACATATACGCAATAGCAGAAGCAAACAAAACCAAAAAAAAATCAATATGATGAGTAAACATAAGATATAGTAAGAACGGCGACAACGAGCCTGTGACTAAAAGACGTTGTAGTAGATGAGCGTACAAGTAAGTCACTCAAAGCACGTAATGTAATATCTAGTTTACCAGGGCAACCTGTTGCATAAAACGACCAACGAGGGTAAAATCAGCATAACTTTACAGATAAACACACAAAATCAGAGATATTCCCGATCATTAGTCGTAAATGGAGAACTATCGGGCACTAATGTACAGTAAAAGATAGACCATTCCCTTTTTATTAGAAGAGAATAAGATAGGCAAAATCAGAAGTAAAAGTCCAGTAGCATACCATGCAGAGAGCCCTGACATCGATAAAACTAGAGTCTCCTCGAAAATATCCTTGAAGTTCTGTGGAAGGCATTAGAAAGTCTAAGTTGTGCTTTAATCCCGATAGAAACGTTAGGAAATATGTACTCGCTGTAGGCAAAGTGGAATTCTGTAACTAAAAAAATTGGACAGTAGAGTGAGGCGTATAACAGTAAGAAACTTAAAAAGTTGTTTCATCAAGTGTAGTATTTATTTTGTTGGTTTTCACTAGCTGTATTATTTCAACAACCGTTTAAAAAACAGGTTCATCTTAACAGTATAAATAAACGAAACAACTTTAACACTTTCTGTCGTACAACGTTGTGACTAGGTTCCTATGGTATCTGCTACTTTTCTACAACTTAAAAAGAAAAAACATTTTCCGTAAGTATACGAGAAGATTAGATAATTTTTTTTGTATGGAATATATCTCTTTGAGAAATGAAAATTTTTTTTTGATATTTGCAGTGTATTCATCGATTGCTCATCTCACTAACTCTTAAATTACATAAGAGAACTGTGGGTTGTTGTAGCATAACGGCATTATAAATATCAATGATTTTTTAATGAAACATGAAAACTTTCTCAGTAATAATGTGAGAGTACAGGTATAAGGAATGCTGTATGTGTATGTGTGCACGAGAGCGTAGAGGGACGAACTGGTATGGGGAATGCGCGAGGCCTCAGCTTAACGATGAACGTGGATTAGCTGTGACGGCATTTAACCATCGAACAGAAGAGGGGACTAACTTAAGAGAGCTCGGAGCAATTGGCTTAGGAGTCTAGTCTCGAGAGATCGCTTCCCCGGAAAGCACTCAAGGTCCCAAAGGGGAGATCGGCAAGGGAGTACGAATCGAGAGCTTGAGGGGACGATGCAAGGCAAGGAATGACGGGTCCCTGTGGCATCGATCCAGCTCCAGTGATTCTTGATTGCTGCCGAACATCTAGTGCCGTCACTACACGCTGCTGCACCATAAAAAAAAAAAAAAACAGTAAGTGTTCTTTTCTCATTCTGGTATCGTCTTCTCATCAACAAATGTTGATGAGTTCAGACAAAAGACAGAAACTATCCCTGGTTGCTTAATTGATCCAACCAAGTGGTGGTCCTGAGACGGTGACCAGTAACAATGGAGGACTATTTTTTTGGTGCTAATTCTCTCGATGCGTGGTGGTTTTGCTTGGAGAAAGTTTTCCAGTGTTTGTTTTCTTGTGTCGCATTTTTCTCGGTATTAGATTCGTGGTTGGGGAGCTGAGTATTTGTTTCCTTGTGAACCGGTGAATGACAAATGTTGATCCCAGTTCGTGAGATCATTTAGTTGGTAGGAAAAATTCCTGGCTGCTCACTCAACCGAGAGGTGACCTACTTACCGCTTTTTCAGTTATCCCTATTGGTCTTTCCTTTTTCTTGTCAAAAATAAATTTTTTTTTTTGAGGTCTTTGATCGTGTGAACGACATTCTCGTGTTGCGGGTCGTGAAGTAGTATTACCTGTATGTGGACGAAACATCTGTATTTTTTTATTTTTATTTCGAACTTTATGAATTTTGGTTTGTTAAGAAAGAAGTAGAGAATCAAGCCCTAGTGCATTCTAAGTCTGCGTATTATTGTGTATAGCTCTCTTGTGTTGACTATTATATATTACTATTTTCCATTGTAAACATAAAATATCACGCATTCTACTATGAATAGCTTTCTATTTTTGATTCCTATTTTAAAGTAGTTTGTAGGCTTACTAGAAAGGAAAACAATTTTATTCGGCGAACGTTACAAAGTTGTGATCTTAACGTATAGGAAGCATTCCGTAAAATTAGTTATATGTAAAGTAGTTTGTAAGCTTACTAGAAAGGAAAACAATTTTGTTCGACGAACGTTACAAAGTTGGGATCTTAACGTATAGGAAGAATTCCGTAAAATTAGTTATATGTAAAGTATTATTTTCTTAAAACTTTTTTTATGTTTATTTTAACGCGNGAATTGCTACGATGATGTACATTGTAAAATATGTAAAAATTATATTATAGACAGCATAAGACCACTATACACAAGTGGCGATTTTATAGTGCATTGGGTGGTTTTATTTGTAATAAGTAGTGTGTTTCTATTATTATAATAATTATGAGTGATAATTGAATATAATTGAACATTTGAGATTTATTAGTTTTTTATAGGTATGTATTGAGAGTATACGTTAAGGGGTGCCTTATGTGTGTGTGTGTGCACGAGAACGTAGAGGGACGAACCGGTATGGGGAATGCACGAAGCCTCAGTTCAACGATTAACGCGCATTAGCTGCGGCGGCGTTTAACGGTCGACCAGGAGAGGGGACTCACTTGAGAGAGCTCGGAGCAATTGGCTTGGGAGTCTAGTCTCGGGAGATCCCTTCCCCGGAAAGCACTCAAGGTCCCAAAGGGGAGATCGGCAAGGGAGGACGAATCGACAGCTTCAAGGGGACGACGCAAGGAAAGGAACGACGGGTCCGTACGGCATCGATCAAGCTCCAGTGATTCTTGATTCCTGCTGAACATCTAGTGCCGTCACTACACGCTGTTGCACAATAAAAAAAAATATAGTAAGTGTTCCCTTCCTATCTGGTATCGCCTTCTCAGCAACAAATGTTGATGAGTTCAAACAAAGGACATAAGCTATCCCTGCTTGCTTCATTGATTCAACCAAGTGGTGGTCCTGAGTCGGCAACCAGTAACAAAGGGGGACTATTTTTTTGTGTACTAAGTCTCTCGTTGCGCAGTGGTTTTGCTTGGAGGAAGTTTTCCGGTGCTTTCTTGGGTTTTTGTTTTCGTGTGTCGCATTTCTTCCGGTATAAGATTCGTGGTTGGAGAGCTGAGTAATTTTTCCTTGTGAGCAGGTGAATGACAAGCGTTGATCCTACTTCGTGAGATCATTTAGTTGGTAGGTAAAAATCCCCAGCTGCTCAGTCAACCGAGAGGTGACCTACTGACCGCTTTCTCAGTAATCCCTAGGGGTCTTTCCTTTTTCTTGTCAAAAATAAATTTTTTTTTTGGGGCCTTTGATCGTGTGAACGATGTTTTCGTGTTGCGGACCGTGCAGTAGTGTTACCTGTACGTGTACGAAACATCTGTATTTTTTTTTTTTTTTTTTTCGAACTTCGTGAATTTTGGTTTATTAAGAAGAAAGTAGAGAATCAAGCCCTGGTGAATTCTAAGTCTGCATATCATTATGTATAGCTCTCTTGTATTGACGATTATATATTACTATTTTCCATTGTAAACATAAAATGTCTCGCATTCTACTACGTTCTATTGTTGATTTCAATTTTAAAGTAGTTTGTAAGCTTACTAGGAAGGAAAAAAATTTTGTCCAGCGAACGTTACGAAGTTGGGTTGAGAACGTATAGGAAGCATTCTGTAAAATTAGTTATACGTAAAGTATTATTTTCTTAAAACTCTTTTTATGTTAATTTTTATGAACACGATTTAATCTGAATAGTGGATCTTTTTCATTTATTTTTCGGCATAAAAGTTTATTTCATGCAGTTATAAGAATTTCGAGAATTATACTTCTTATGATTTTTTCTTTTATTATTTCAACAACGCAGTTTGTTTTTTGATATTGTATCCATTTACTCATATCCATACTAAAATGTTTTTCTTTGAGTTTGACGCTGAATTTGAAAACATGATTTATATTTCTCTTTGATTTTGTCTTATTTTGTTTTCTTTTACAATTTGAATAAACACCAAAATTTAATTAGACTTTACTTCGTCTCTGAGCATTATTTAGTGCCTCTATCCTCAACTCCTCTGTCCGCCGTAATTGTGTCTCACTATCACCCTTGTAAAGCACTAATCTTTTAACATCAATTCAATTTAAATAAAAACCAAAATTTAATCAGACTTTACTTCGTCTCTGAGCATTATTTAGTGCCTCTATTCTCAACTCCTCTGTCCACCATAATTGTGTCTCACTATCACCCTCGTGTCACTCTTAAAAAAGGTGACCGTTGCAAACGTCACTACAACCCTAAAGGATTTGGTTAGGTCTTTTTGTTCGCTTTAAAGACGAACCGGCTGTACAATTAGCATTTTCTTGCAAACCGTAGGGCGTAGAGCCAAGATACTTATTTTTGTTTTTAATTGCTCATAAAATAATTAAATTAAACAAAATTTAAACTTAGCATAAATTTTTGCAAAATATGAATTGAACAGTTAATGGTTTTTGATTAACGTAGACATCATTTTACTCGCATTTAACTTTTTTAACAATGACTTTTATAGAAAAAGATTTTGTTCTTTGTTTTGTATTATACCTTACGTTTACGTAATGATACAGAGCATAAGAATATAGAATAAGACTTGAAAATAATTTTTATACAAAAACAAGGTAGTTGTAGCAAATATGTGCATCTATAGATTTTCAACTTTACTAAGCAGTGTACACAGTGCTGTTATTCATCGTAGATAAAAATTGTTTTAAAAACAATTTACCTTCTTTTTCTGTAGATTTTTATTCAATTTACTTAATATTTACAAAGAAACATTGTTCGATAGTGCCATTGAGTGGACTCTATTAATGTAAGCCAGACAAAAGCAAGAAGAGGGGTTGGAATTCTCTTGTAAGGACGTGCTGGTTCACACGATAGAAACACATACACAGTTGTATTTAACTGTTTGTAAGTCTTTAATGTCTAAGAAAAAGAGTCACAGAATCTAATAAATAATTACTCAGTGGTTAAATATATTACGAAAATGAACAAGGTAGAACAATATAACGCAGTGTAACTTGGAGTTGTGCAAATTGACTTGCTTGTACCAACGTTGCGGAAGAAGGTGAGCGAGAAGGCCGCACGCAAAACGTGTCCAGTGGTAACAAGCAATAAGCCCAGTGATTGGCGGCCGCACAGGGCCATGCGTCGCCCGCTATTCGATACAATAATAGTTGTTGCCAAAGCGCGTACATACAAACGATAATCAAAATTATCTGCTGCGTAGTTACTGTTAAACATTAACTTTACCGACAGAGAAGCTTGATGTTGTACATGCTCCCCAGGTTTATAGACAGCAGTCAGTATGAATGGAAATCAAGAAAGAACGCATGTTAAGAACTAAACGTGAATTGCTTTCCACTTACAAAAAAATTAAACTACTTGATACAATTCATTCTATTACAAAAAAATTCGTACAGAATCTAGGGAGAACATTTAGTTTTATTGAATTAAAAATGCAGAGGTTATTTTTATGAACTAATTAAAAAAAGGCGCGGTGAGGTAGAACCATAAGTCCGCTACAACCTCTTAAGGAGCTTATATGATTTAACATTTTAGTAATTTAACAAGTGCCAATTGATTCGGTCTCGGAGACGATGCGTAGTAGGATCAATTTTTGGATAGATCCAATCAAAGAAGTGTCCTGAGTCTTAACCCTTACGACTCGCACTAGCGCTTTCGAATCTGTAAGAACTTCTAGAACTCTAGCAAGTGTTCACTTATCGGAGGAGTGAGCTCGTTATTTATTAAGACGAGATTCCCCACTTGCACTGGTCATCGAGGAAGGACCCATTTGCCACGAGTTTGAAGCGAACTGAGATAGTCCGCTGACTACTTTCACCAAAAGCACTGCACGGTTTGAAACAGAAGCTTCCACCTGTGCAGTGGCGACAACTTTTCAGAGGCGAAGTCTGACTCTGGAATCGAATACGATGGTTTAAAAATTAAAAAATGAGAAGGGGTAAGAAGATTCAAATCCTCAGAATCGTTGGTTGAGGGAGCTAAGGGTCTCGAGTTCTGGCAGGACTTGATCCTGCATAGCAAAGTGGAAAATTCGATGAAGGTAAGAATCTATTCTCCAACTACTCTTTTAAGATGGAATTTAGTCTACTTAATAGTGGCTTCCCATAAACCTCCAAAGTGAGGTGCTGATGGAGGATAAAAGTGCCATTGTGTGCCAAGGGTATAGAGAGAATCTGCAAAGAATTCATTTTTGTGTCGATTCTCTAGCATTCTACTCAGCTTGAGATCTGCTCCTACAAAATTGGTACCCTGATCACTAAACAGGTCGAAGCAACGACTGCGACGAGATGTGAAACGTGGGTAAGTCGCTATAAAGGAGCCGTTAGTATAATTTTCCACGATCTCTAGATGCACGGCTCTGGTGACCATGCAAATAAACAAGGCAACGTAACCTTTAAGTGTGCCGCTACTTCGGCACTTTGCAAGACGCACGGAAAAAGGCTCAGCGTAATCTACACCAGCTCTTCAAAATGCAGGGGAAAGAGACACCCTGACACTCAGTAGATCAGCCATCATTTGTGTCTGAGGTCAAGCAGCGTAACGGCAACAGACCAAGCCATGAGTCATCTAGAAACGTACCAGCTGGCGACCATTTATCACCCAGTAGTTTCAACGAAGAGCCGCCAACATCATTTGAGTGCCACCATGAAGAGAGAGGTGGTATTAGTGATCGATAAGTAACAGGGAGAGGCTATCTTTGCCAAACAGTATCAATGAATGTTTGACTTCAGAGCCTAGCAGAGCGTTACTTAACCTGCCTCCTACTCGCAACAATCCGTCAGACATAAAGGTAGCCAACTGGCGCAAGCAACTCGAGGCAGGGAGAGGCCTATGTTGTTTAGTAGGGAGGGTCAAGTTGTGTTTAATAACGGCAAGGTCCGATGCAAAACAGCGCTGTTGGTGATCATGTATCATAACCAAAGTGGCTGCCTCTACCTCTGCGGTGGTCAAGCTCAGAGAAGCAGGTTGCACGAAAACTTCACTGTGAATGAAGTCCAGATAAGGAAACCGGTCATTTGGTCCTGGGGAGTCTTATGGGGGTCTTCTTATTCTACCAAGACACCGATAGACAAAACACAACACATAAGCCAGTGCTCGTACCAGCCTAGGCCAACTCGAGCAACGACGAAAGAGGATGCGACTGAAGGAGTCAGACTCCGTCTCCGAGCAACTAGTAGTGAGGTTGAACACTGGATTTGAATCAGTAACTTCGACCTTCAGGTCCGGGTATTGAGGGCTAGATAAGTATAAGACATCGGGACTGTGGAACCATAACCGTTTGGCAGAAAGCTGGCCTAGCGAAACGCCTCGAGAAGCCAAATCTGCTGGGTTCTGCTTTGAAGAAATGTGGTGCCATTTAGCGCCCGAAGCTAGACTGTGGATTTCAGAGCACCTGTTTAGAACGAAAATCGGCCACTTTGAAGGTGGGGCATTGAGCCAGTATAGAACATCAAGAGAGTCTGTCCACAAGTGGACTGGCGTTTCCTCACGAAGGCCATTGTCAATAAAATGTCCGACAGTTTTAGACAGTAAATGAGTTGCGCATAGCTCAAATTGCGGGATGTTAAGCACTATGAAGAGCGCGACCCGAGTCTTGGCTACTTGAAGATTCACATGAATGTGATCGTCAACAACGACGCCGGTGTAAACGACCGTGGTATAAGCCTGCTTGGACGCGTCTGCAAACTCATGAATTTTAAGTTGTACGCCAGGGAAGTAAAAATTTCATCAGGGAATTCTTACTTTACTCAGTTCTGGAACCTCGCCCAGCCACTTTACCCATGTCTCGACCACTGATGGTGAAAGGGGGTCGTCTCATGAAATCCTAATCAGCCACAGGGACTGAAGCAAGATCTTAGGGACTTTTACTGTCAGTGAAAACCAGCCCAAAGGATCGAAGAACCTGGCCATGTGAGCAAATAAGCTTTTTTCTATCCAGAAATTCAGGGATTTATCAATAGTGAACTTGAACGTAAATTCATCGGCTTTGGGGTCCCAAGATAGTCCAAGCACAGGAACGGTCTCTACACATTCCTGCAGGGTCTTTGGTTGATCGACGCGCTGATCAGGAGGAGTACTAACTAAGGCCTGTGGCAAATTAGAGGACCATTTGAGCAGAGAAAGCACACCTAATCACATCAAGTCCACGAGCTTCTCACATTTTTCTGATATCTCCTCCGCCGAGTGACTGCCAGACAAGCAGTCATCAACGTAGAATTCCTTGCGTGGAATTTTGGAGGCCTGGGGGTGCGATTCAGCATGTTTAGAGGTAAGTTGGTGGTAAGTTCAGAGGTAAGTAAGACATGAGTCACTAGGAAGGGGGAGCACACGAAACAGTCAGTGACAGTAGTAAGAAAGTAAGTCTTAATCGGAGAGAAAACGTCGTGCCCGCAGACGATTGCTTGGAATGCTTGATCGTCTTCATGGACTAGGATCTGTCGAAATATCTTCTCCAAGTCGGTGGTAAAGACAAACCTACAAAACTGCCCCCCTGAGAATTGATTCGAAGAGGGTCATGAAGAGATTTGGGCCTACGTTGAGTAGGGCGTTAAAAGACAGCCCGTTTCTTCTCCCAGCAGAGCCATTGAAGACGACTCACAGCTTAAGCAAAGAGCTGTTGGCCCAGAAGACTCCATGGTAAGGAAGGAAGCACTTCGCAAGGCTCGAATTAGATATCTCGCGCATGTGACCAAGAGCTAAGTACTCAGCCATGAAGGCCTTATACGACTCTCACAAATGGGGGTTATCCTTTAATTTTTTCTTCTGTTGACAAAACATAGAGAGTGCTATTTTACGAGAGATTTCCTGGAGCAAAGAAGTATCCACGACTAGATCTGTAAATGGGAGTTTATCCATTAATCAACCGCCAGAGGACCACGAGGACGAGTGAATGAAATGCTCCTCGCAATGGAGATCCTCTCACTTAAGCTTGGGCGTGGAGAGGGGCTCTTCGACCAGCCAGAATCATTTTATGAGTTCACTGAGATCCTGGTCTTCACGGAGGTGCATTACTGCAGCCTCCTCGGGTTGCGCGGTGATCACGTGACTCGACCGTTGGGATGAAGAGAGGAGATTTTCCGAAGAGTGGGAAATTGGCCTAGATAAGAGCCATCTGATCCGAGATGTGGTCGCGATGGGTAAGTTGAAGATGTCCCGTCGAACCGAATTTTGTATTATGTGAGCATGGACCGAGGCTCCTAACAGAACATCTATTTTATCCAGAGCATAAAACTCGGGATCCGCAAGTTGAAGCCCTCGAATGTGAGGAAGACTTAGTAAACTCTTGCAAGCGGGGGCTGAGTACGACGAAATCTTGGGAACGACTAGAGCTTTAGCATTGTACTCAAAGCTGGAATCTAAGTAATGCTGGATGGTTATGAAGGCCTTTCTCCGAACGAAGGTTACATGAGACTCACCCACGCCAGTCAATGAATTACTAACCCATTTGGTTTTGAGTCTTAGCACGTCACAGAGAGAGCGGGTTATAAGCGAGTTTTGAGAGCCCTGGTAGACCAGCACTCTCACAAGTATTTGAGTGCCATCGGGACTGCAAATATAAATGCGCGCTGTAGCCAGCAAGACCTTGGGTCCCGAAGGGCAGCTGGGATTGCATAGCAGACTTGTAGTGGCGCAGAAACTTTGACCGTACAGAGACTTACTCTGGTTGTCAAAATCATCCCGATTACCTTGGGAGGACTTGTCTAAAGAAGATGCCCCCTTACCTTCGGTGTATTTATCTGAAACCGTAGAGCTTTTCGCAGGATTAGATTTACCCTCGTCCTTATGAAGCAAGGTGTGGTGCTTTCGCTGACAGACTAAGCAAATATATTTGCTCTTTCACTACTTGGCAGTATCCTGTCCAAAGCAATTAAGGAAAAGTTGCCTGTCATTTAAGAGCTGCCTCAGTTCGATCAGTGGTATGGTGCAAAACGATGGACACGAGTGTAGGTGGTGAGACTTGCCGCATACAAGACATCCCGATGATTCCAAATCATCAGGTGCAGCAGTGCTCTGATGAACAGACGAGGATTTTGATTTGGACTTTGTGAAGTTAGAATGAATATCAAGGGCTGGTTTCCGCTTCATCGACTCTAAAGTCTCTAGCGTAATGATTTGAGCAGCGATAAACTCTCGCAAACGATCGAGGGTTGGAGATTTATCACTACTACCTAAGTGCTTCTGCCATTCTCTGTTGAAAAAGTGATCGAACCTACTGACAATGAGAGCGATGAAGATGTCTTCACTGCCGTTTTCTCTGTCCAGAGCGACAAGTGAATTTAGGGAGCCTAGCATCTCCTTTGACAAGCGCTTCATCTCTGTGCACGAGTTGGACTTCATATTTAGACAATTAATAATCGTGCTAGTGTATGAAGTAACCAGGCGTCGCTTGTTGTCATAGAACCTAACGAGAGCATTCCAGGTCTGAGCGTAGTTATCACTTAAGAGGGGAATATTTTTTATCAGGTCGGCTGTGTCTTCGGGGACATGGGTCCGTAAATGCTGATACTTGATAATAGTCGGGAGCTCGATTTTAAGGTAAACTAAAGCTCTAAAAACGTCGTGGAAGCTTTCCCAATTATCTAAGTCACCGGAAAACGTTGGAGTGTTGACGGAAGGTAAAGAAGACAGATTATGAAGAGCAAGAGTTAAAGCGGATCTGGTTATAGTTGTCGGAGGGGCCGGGGAGTCGAAGCGAGACGCATCTTCGAAGTCACCCACCACCGAGCAATAAGTCTCTTCAAATACGTCAATCATGTTTTTTGCAAAGTAATTATGCTAGCCAAGGTCTTTGCCAAGACAAAAAATATTCTGGTGAACTGTTAAGATTTGATTGTACGAATCTTTGACTACTTTAATTCTGGTCTTACATTGACCTCGTGTCATTTTCACTTTGCCTAACTTCCTAAGATTATCAAAGGCATTTTTTATCTTTCGATAAAGCGCTAGTTGCTGTGCGTAAGGTGTTTCCATTTCAGTCATTTGGGGAAAATCTAAGTAGAACAGAAATGCGAGATCGAATCAGGTGGCATGTACAGATGCGTTTAGTACAAGTAGACGCTAGTTAGCACTCCAATCGCGTTTCATGAATTATCAATAACAATAATGATAAAAATGTCAATAATAATAAAAATAATAATCAATTAGTACAAATACCTTACTAAGGTAGGTAAATTGGCAGCAGCGAAGCGATGAAGAACCAACGTCGTGTGCAGCAGTGGCGATGATAGCTGTAACGGGGCTGGCTCATAGCGGACCGCAGCAGTGGCGATGATGAGTAGTATGTATGTGTGTGCGTGCAGCACAGAAGGCGGCAACAAAGCCTACACTGAGAGGAAAGTGGAACGCCCTCTGTTCTTTAGGTGGTGCGGCTGAGCTACCACGTACGTTGGGACGAGAGATAACCCAGAGTGGGACGCCAGGCGCTCCACTCTTGCAGCAGAAACAATGTGCCACAAGTATGGTGCTATTAACGTGCTATTAACGAGTACATTAGATGTACCCACAGTAGCTCGCGTGCCGAGCGTCGAGTATAATATATTATAACGCATACTTGACGCGCATTTGTGTGTGTAACGCGCATGTGTGCATACGTCTATATGTGTATATATGTATATTATTGAATGCGTTTGTATGTATGCACGTTTATAGATCATGTCACTTTAAAATATATTAAAAATAATACGGTATATTTTAAGGTTGATCAATTTTATTTGAGGAGTAACATTCTGTATTATTATTTGCAACTTATTACGTTATTTTAAATGACGCTGGTAACTTCTACGTTATAATAATTTAAAATTTAGTTTTATATAAACCAAATATCATGAAAATTAAAAATTAAAAATTATTTTTTATAATAG